>JAEIHA010000933.1:1800000-1999470 GCA_018904595.1 Zaprionus indianus
CGAGTGTGTGTGTGTGAGTGTATGTGCGTGTGCCTGTGGTTGGCTGCAAGCGGCCACGTCTCAGCTTGAGGCACATGCAAAACTTTAATGGCACACACACATGCAACACACGCACACACACACAGGGAGAGTTGCCGAAATTGACGTTGTCCATAACAGGAGAAAGTTGTGGGTAAAACTTGAAGTAATTTGCACAGTAATTGGGTATTAACCCCCGACAGTAGAAGAAGCTATATAAATGGACATAGTTTAAGGCACGTTCCGCTGCCAGGGCCGACAGACCGATAGACACTGACTGACATGGCACGCAACTGCCGCCCGACAACAGCTCCAAAGTGCTGGCCATTTCTCATGTGCCACGTGAGCATCGAGTTGATAACTCAACCCAGCCTCAGTTGCTGCTCCCCTCCCCCACCCTGCACTCCACACTCCATTCTTCTGCACCCACTGCCGCTTAGCTGTTTGCTGAGGTCAGTTTTGATGGATTCGTTTATGGCCTGCAGAGCCAGCTTCGGATACTTAACTCTTATTCAAAACTCACTCACACGACGGCAATCTCCACAGTGCACAGCCAGTGTTGCTTATCCATTTGCCGTTTGCCTTCTCTCCCATGCTGCCTTTCTCCTCCTTGTGTTTTTTTGCCTTCCATTTTCAGTTTCAATTCCGTTGACCGACGTCGCATCTCTCGCCCACCGTTTTACATCGCGTCGGCCTTTTTATTTGATATTAAATATTAACAAAATGGCCTCAATGTGCAGCCTGCTGTGTGAGTGAGTGTAAACTCGCAGCTTTATCCTTAAACATACGTATACGTAATGTACATGTACGTACGTAAACGTGATATACATGTGTTTGTGTGTGTGTGAGCTCGTGCTGCATGTGTTTCGTTTATAAATTTATATAGAAACAAAGTCGGCACCGTCGACATCGCTGTTTGCTGCGCGCATTTTGTTTTTCATTTCTCTGTTGATTTTGTTTATTTGTTCGTGTTGCTGCTGCTGCACGCGATGTTGAGGGTCTTGTTGCAGCTGTTGTTGTAGTTGGAATTGGCTGTGATGCGCCAAGCAGCAGATAGCAGCAGCACCCCAAAAAAAAAGGGGTGTGTCAGTCCATTAAGATGTGCGTCGTTACGACGTTCTTTATGCGGCAGTGATCTTCAGTTAACTGAAGGGAAATTTATATTTATAATATAATATATGTATCATTTATAAATATAATATATGTAAATTGAAAGTGAAATTCTTAAGTATTTTAGTTATGTTCTAAGCAACGATCCAATCTACTGCTTCTTAAGCTGATAAGTTAAAGATATGATACAAGTAGTTCAACGTTTTCTTAGGAAATAATGATTGGAGAGAAGTTTTAATAAAGACTTTTATTGGATTGTTCAGTCTAAGCAGAGCTTAACATATTTAACGATTAAATTTCTTCATTATCTTATAATAACATTAATCTTAAATATTGTGTCTAAGTTTATTTAAGTAGCTTACTTATATTATATTAAAAGAAGAAAATGATCAAGACATTATAATCAAGTTTAATTTTGTTTCCTTTGCTCACTAAAGCTATTGTTCCTTAATCTCTATGTACTTAGGCGCTATTTTATGTACTTTATATACTAATATATAGTAAATTAAAGATTTATATATATCTTACAATTACTGAGTATCTGCCAGTCGATCAGCTGCCACCCACACTGCGCCCCGAAGTGCCCGAAGGCAACACTCTTTTTTATGAAGTTGTTTGTGCGATTTTTGCCGCTTGCTGCCTGTTTTTGTTTTATGTATTTTGACAGCCGACGTACACATACACAGACACTAACACAAACACAGATGCATGCACACAACACACACACACACTTACAGGGAGTTTACTTTAGCGAGCAGCTGGTGCTTCGCTCGCTGATAATCACATTTCGCCAATGCTTTTTGCAATCCAAACTTACACACAGATACGCAAGCACAACAAACACACACACGTACACAAACACTGTTACACACACACCCACACGGCTGGCACACTCACACATGGAAATTAAGTTAATGTTTGCTTATGAATAAGCAAATAAGCGCCTACAGAGAGCTGACAGAGAGAGACAGAGCGGGGGAAAGACTGAATCAGAGTCCTCTGATGGACTTCGCCCACTGGCGTTTGCATTTTGAAATGGACAACACGTGTCGAGTGTCCTTTGCACTCCCCTCTCTTTCTCCTCCACCCCTCTGCAGTATTTCCCACCACCTCCTCTCTCCGATTGGCCGCTCATTTCAATTTGTCTGCATTTCAATGCAGACGGCGCTGAAACTTTTTCCATTTCGGTCTCGTACTGCCTCGTCCTTGTTGTTGTTGTGGTTGTTCACATTGCTGCTGTTGTTGTTATTGTTGTTGTTAGTCCTTCTGCCACTGCTGCTGCTGTTGTTGTTGTTGTTGTTGTATTATGCATGCGCTGAGCATTTCTTGTGCACACGTTTCATATGATTGTGTGCAAAATGCTTTGCTGCCTCATTTTGTTGTTGCCTTTTCCCTTTTTTTTCCACCAGCATGTGTGTGTGTGTGAGAGTGTGTTGGTAATTAGCATTCGCTGCGCATTAATATTAATTAGTTAGTTAGCCGCCGTCTATGTGTTCCTTCCCTTCTCGTGGGTCAGTCTGGTTTAAGCCGCTCGACGGCCTGCGCCGAGCACTTAACTCCATTTTGAGCCTTGTCATCGACCGTGCATTTTGATTAACTTTTATTAGCACTTGCCGCAGTCATTTGGCCAGGGGTGGAGCAGAGATAGGGGGTGACGGGGAGGAGGGGTTCTGGGTTAGTGTGTGCAGTAGCTGGAAAAGCGCTCAACGCTTTTATCGCAATATTTATTGAACTAATTGCTCGATTTATTTGCTGTGACTCAAGTTCAGCAAAGGATAAAGCAAAGAAAGAAAAGAAGAAAATAATTTATGGCACACTAAATGTATATTTATTTATATATACTATACTACAGTCAGTATTCTACTTAAAGTGTCTGTATGAACTAGTTTAACTTGATTTAAAAACTAAATGAGATCATTCAAACTACTTTATCAGATTAACATTACATAACTCTAAAATATTATTAAGTTCTCTCTTAACTACATCTACTACATTCTTAATTTTATTTAATAAAACACTCACTAACCTAGTTTCTCTGCCCTAAATTGATTGAAGTTTGTCCACACACAAGTTTCGCACAACTTGAGCCATTAAAGAACCTTTAAGTTTGTCGCATAAGTTTGCCATTTATAATGCGTGCAGTAGAATCCAAGTTTAATGTGCTGCCCTGCTGCCAAAAGAGTCGCTTGCATCGCTCTCCCAGGTCATTAGGAACCGCAAAGTAGCCGAGCCGAGCCAAGCCGAACTCAGCAACTTGAGGCAAACAGTGAAACTTGTCCGGACCCCGAAAGGAGCCCAACTTGGGACATGAAAAGCCGCTTAGACATGTCTACAGCTTCCGGCGGGGACGAGCTCCTGTATTGGAAAAGTGGAAAACTAATAAATGCGAAATGTAAATTTGATGCTTGCACAAATAAAATAATCTGTTGCCACAATTATCCCCAGCAAACCGAGTGACCTCAGGCCGGATGCACTGAAGGACACAAATTTAAATAAATAACATGACAGAAAGAGACAGAGAGAGTACAAGAAAGAAAGCATAAATAATAATGGCAGACGGACAGACACACTCACAGCACAGCAAACAAACAGACAGACAGATGGACAGACAGTTGGATAAAGTGACAAGCAAACAGAGAAAGAGAGAGAGACACACATGCTGGGGCACACCAGGCGTATGAGTGATGACTTCGGTACAGAATTTTCGGATCGGTCTCGATTTTAATTTATGCCATTGGCTTGGTAAACTGAATCAGGCCAATCAAGTGCAATTTATATAGACATTTGATGTTGAAACCGTTTCACAGTTACGAGAACAATTTGCAGTTGTCAATTTATTATTTACTGTGTAGACACGACAGCGAGGGCTGCTCAAGGAATGTGGGCAAGATTTTTTTTTTGAAATTAAAATTATATGACTTTATTAATTAATTGTCTATTTTATTCAATAGCAAACTCATGATTGTTCCTGCAATGGCAAAAACTAAACATCCACGAAATTTAAAGTCGAAGAAACTCTATTCTATTTTGTGTTGCATAATTAGTCGGATTGAAAATCAGTAACCCTTTGAAATTATTCCTTTAATAACTTCTGTGTTAATTATCCGATTGTTATCAAATTTTTAGCAAGCATTTGGGCATTAATGGTTATCTGGTTAAATGAAAATTAACTGTCTTGAATTTAACTTACGCTTAGATTCCGGTTTATATCGATTTACAGTTGTGGAAATGGCCAAATTTTAAAATAAGCTTAATCTACGTGAAGTATTTTGAAGGACTCTCATTTTTTTTTAGTGGGTCTAGCTCTTAAAGTCTCTGTGATTAACAAACAGATAAACTTAGCTATACAGACTTGGCTGTTGAAGCTAATTTTGAATAAACTCATATAGTTTGGGATTCTGCCACACCTTCTTTTGCCTGTTACATGGCCTTTCGATTGGCACAAAGTTCTATTAACTGTTTTCTTCTTGGAAATTTGTATAACAAGTTCTTTAAAATGGAATAATTACAATTTAGATGATGTCAAAGTAAGGCTAGATTAGTAGTGAAGTTGTGCAGCGCCCCTCGTCAGGCTGGATACTTTAATGCATACCGACACGATGCTACAAACAAATATGCAAATGGGCTGCAAGCAGCTGGAATAGGTTCGAGCTGCTGTCGATGAAAATTCAATGGCAAATGGCATATTGTAGTGGCGGGCTAATGGTAGCACGTATCAGGCAGGAACCCAAACAGAGAGAGAGAGAGAGAGAGAAAGAGAGAGGGAAAGAAAGGGAAAAAGAGAGGAAGAGAAAGAGATAGGCGGCAGGGGAAGAAGAAGCCTCATCTCCATACGTGCTACGGCAATGGGGCAACAGTATCTAATCAAGTCGCAAGCGGATAGAGCAGGTTCCTTCTGGCAACCCGTTTTGCTTTTGTTCCTCTTCTCGTTGTTGTTGCTGTTGTTCTTTGCATTGTCCATTGGCACGTTGCCTTTGCTTTTGCATTTGAATTAACAGTTATTTTTGGCGCCGTCATCGTCGTCTCAACGTGCTTTCCATTCCCTTCCCTTTTCACTCTCAACAGACAAACAAAACATTTTCTGTACGCTCGACAATGCCACATGGAGAGGCAACCACACAGAGAGGCAGCCCAAGTTGCCCAGGTTGCTGCTGCTAATCTCATCTATTCAAATTGGCCAGTCCCGTGTCACCTGCATGAGTCCTTGAGGTGAAATTCGTTTTGTCTCCATGACGTGGAAATATTCCTTGTTTGTTCTGTTCATTATCATAATCGAAGTCAGCTATAGCCAGCTTGATTGTTCTGTTTATAGGGAATTGGAATTCAATTTGTAGAGACTCTTTTAAAGCTTACAAACTGCACTTGCTGCTGCATTTTGAACTTAATCAGCAAAGAGACTCAATACAGATTGCCTTGAGATACTGAAATATATCTTTTTTGCTCATCAACTTCTTTATCTTCATCTTCACTCTATGCTCAAGTTGAAAAATCAACAGGAGGTCAGCCATGAGCTGCTGCTTTATCGTCTTCTCCTTCATCTTCTTCTTCTTAAGCTAACCCAAATAAATTCGCAAGATAACAAATAACTCGCTTCGAATACAATTTTTAATTAACAAACCAATTAGTTTTCGGTTATTTCGATGAGCCCAAACGGACAGACGAACAGAGGGACAGACGAACAGAGGGACAGATGGACAGACGGATGGGATGGAGCAGACAAGCGGACAACAAAAATGGAGTTCGAAGGGGATATGAAAACAAACATTGACCCAAATCAAGAGAGAGTTTCAGCTGCAAGTTACAGATACGAAATAAGGAAAACATTGCAAAAGTAAATAGCAGCGATTGGGATACGGATATGCTGTCGAAGGGGGACGAAGAGGATGGCAGGGCGGGGTTTTAAGGGCGGCCCGACCACAGCTTAAGGTATATACCCTTCCTCTCTCTTCCCCTCTCTCTCTCGACTCTCTCCGCACATTTGCAGCGGCTCTTTCCAGCAATTTAGATAAACTTGTTCGTGTTCCTGTTCGTGTTGTTGTTATTACTCCAGTTGTTGTTGTTCTTGTGGTTGTTGCTGCTGCTGCTGCTGTTATTGCTGTTATTATTCGTGTTGTTGTTGTTGTTATTGCTGACCAGCAACACACACACCGCAAAAAGGCAAAAGTCATTTATGTCCATAGACTCGCCAAAGGGTAGAATCACTATCGGTAGCTAAGAGTGTGTGTGAGAGAGAGAGTGTGTGTGTGTGCTGGGGTGTATGTGAGTGTGCCTGGGTGTGTGTGAGTGTGCCAGTATGTGTAGTATTGGACTGTGTATATGAGTGAGTCTATTTTGGTGTGCGTGTCCTTGCTTTGAGTTCATAAAACGGCAATCTACAAAAGCTTAAAGCAAAGAGAAAGTTGTCCGACTCCAAATACCCTGTAAGCTGTGTAGAAAACTGTGAGAATTTAAAATGAATATAAAATACATGCTGAAATACATTAAAATATATTTTACTTAAAGATTGTTTATTCCATTTAAATATTTCTCCGGTTTATTTTCTCAACAACTCAAAAATTCTCTAAGGCATCTTGCCGCACATACTCCCCCTGCTGTGGCAGCTCGAGTCCATTCACGCAGTCGTAATTCCAATGGAGTCGACTTTAAAACGAAGCACTAAGCTCTATTGCTGTTTCGCTCCCCCCTTTTCCCTTGCCAGTCGCTCTGTTGACCTCTTCAACCCGAGTTATCCATCAGGCAACTTGCTCTGCTCGCAGACAGAGATGGAGATGGTGATGGAGTGCAGCAAGTTGCAGCTGCAAGCAGCAAATTTTATTCGATTGCCCGCAATGAATGGCAGCAGACATTGAACTGAATACAATTACGAGTACTCTTACTCGTCCTCGCACTCGTTTTCGTACTGAGCTCTGCTGGATTGCTCAGAAATCAATGCAAATGAAAGGATTTTTTATATTTATCTTCCATGCTGTGTATGTTTATTTTCGGTTTACGAGAGAGAGCGATAGATATAGATGGCTTCTTCTTCTTCTTCTTGATTTTTGTTTTAGCTAATTTCCAGTTTAAGCTTTGTGGATTTTGCACTTTTAGCCATTTATTTCATTTATTTTAGGCTATCTGAAATTGCAAACCAATTTCATTAGACTGAGAATTGAGGTTTGCCTTTGCCATTCTGTTGTGGCATCTGTCGGGGTGTGTGTGTGTGTTGGCCCAAGGCGGCACACGGGTTAACTGTAAAATAACTCTTTGTGGCCGGCAACGGAATGTTTGGCTTTATTTAATTCAAATATGAAATATTTTGTAGAAAATTAAATTTGTCAAAATTCCATGAAATTCAAATTAATTTTCGTTTTGTTTTCTCTCGTCTCGTTTCAGGTATGAAATCATTGCATAAAGTTCAGTTTCAGTTGCAGCTTAAGTAAGTTACTGATTAAGTCATGTTGCACGCTTCATGAAGTTTCGCTTAACGGTGGCTTTAAGTGAGTCAGCCACGCCCCCTCCTCGCCACGGTTTGCACGTGAGATTCGCAAATTATGCAATTAACCCATTTTCAGCAGCAGAGAAGCCAAAATGGTCACATGCAGCGCCACAACAACAGCGGCAATGGCTGTCTGCGGATACAGGCTCGTTGTAGCAAGGGGCAGGCAGGTAAAAGAGGTGGAGGAAGGGGGGCAACCGCAGCAAATGATGTGTGTGCACAAAAATCGTGCGCTTTTTAACTTTAAATGGCCGCAAGCAGGCAAATCTTTTTCATAAATTCGCACAGTGACTCAACTCGACGCTACTCCGCGACAGAGTCGCGTCCGGGCACAGTGCAGTGCCACCTTCCACTTTACCCTCCTCTCACCTCCTTCCTCTCTTTACCTTCTCCTTCCACCTCCTCCTTTACCTCCTCCCTTCCACTTGCTACACAGTTGATTGCAGCGCGAAGCAGTTAACAAAAACTGCAGACAGAGTAGCAGGCAAGGCATGCGGGCAGAAGGCAGCAAGGAGGAGGGGTAGAGGGAGGCAGGTGTGGCTGAATCTCGGTTAAATTCAAACTGACGCTGCAATTAAGTATAATGTCCTTGCAAGGATAACGTTAAGTGGCGCGTGAAATTACATTAATCATTGAAGGGATTTACATGCAACGGGCAACGGCAACGACGCTTGAGCCGCGGCTTCGCGGCCAGGTAACTTGCATTTTTGGCCTTGGCCAAGCAGGCGGCGACGGCGAAGACATACAAAGAGGATGTGGCGAGGCAGAGCAGGAGAGAAGGTAGGGCAGGGGAGAGGTGTGGGAGGTAGCTCGTTTCGTGTTTGTTTTGTGTGCAGCGCACAAGGTAAACTTGCTGTGAGGATGTGCCGCTAAATGCAGTGCAAAGCAGACAGTGAAGCAAGAAGATGAAGGAGGAGAACAGTAAGGCAGCGAGTAAACAGCAGTGACTAAAATAAAATAAAATAAATATATATACATTTATAAATAAATATATACACAATATTAAATTATATATTTCAACTGAAAATGGTAAAAGTAAAGCCAAATTAATCCTTTAAGAAAGTAAACAACTGCAGCAATTTCCCAATCAAATCAATCGTCAACAGTATCGATATCAATATCTTGATTACTTTATTTACTTTCTACTAACTTTCATTAGTTATCGATCGTCTTTGTCAGCCAACTCTGACTTGACACACTTTCCCTGCACAAAAGATATTGCCAGCTAGCCGATTCAACGACAGAAATCCTGTGTGGCACTCGCAACGAGACAAAAGCCGCACAGTTGCCGCATTGAAATTCTATCGAAAAAACCGAGCACAGTGCGCTGCTCAACTCCAGTAAAAAGTAGCACACACACACACTCGCAGACACACACACAAACACACACTCACACACACACATAGTAGAGACGATTCTCATATTGAAGATAATCAAATTTTGTAGCCTGCATATTTCGCAGGAGGAAGCAACAATTTCATTTGGGCTGCCCGCGACCGAGTCGAAAGTGTTGCCAGATGGTTTTTTCTTTTTTTTGGGGCCACGGGGCGTATGGGTCATGGGCTGCTGCCAAGTGCCAATGCCGTGCAGCGTGTGCTAAACTGAGTTAGCAGCCCCGTCGAGAAGCCCTTGAACTATGCAAATTGCCAAATGAAAAACGCCAGCAAAGTCGACGGCAGCGACTACTCCAGCGGAACTGGAACAGAGAAAGCGGCAGGGCACGGGGGCAGAGGGAGGCTGTAAACGCATGAGGCGCGTCTTAATTGCTGTGCCGACTGTTGGGGCAAGAAATTTTTGGCGGCAACAACGCATCGATAGTTTATGGCAGGCAGCGCGAGAAAGTGATGCAGAAAGGAAGAGAGGAAGTAAGAGAGAAAGAGAGATAGAGAGAGAGAAGCATATAAAGAGGGAGATAGAGAGAGATGAGAAGAGGGGCAGGCAGTGGGAGGGCACACACCACAGAGTGTGCCTCGTGTGCAAAGTCTTTGTCGGCGATCCTTGTGCGCAGCAATTTCAAATCGACGCAAAAAAAAAATCAAATGAAAATCGTTAGAGGAAAAATGCATAATGGAAAACGCAGCAAAGAAATATTTTCCAATTTTTTTTCGGCTGCGCTTGCATTTTTGCCAGCTTGCCAGAGCAAAAGGCAAACATTATTGTTGATCCTACTAACATTTGCTTATGCCAGCGAGGCAATGAGTTTCCCTTGATTGAAGTGGAAGGGATATGCAGATGAGAGCAGCCAATGCTATTACAGTATTCAATAAATTTAGATTATGTTTTCAGTTTACTGGGAATATGTGTGGGTCTAATGCATGTAGGGTCATGTGGTGGCAAAGCAAGCAAACACAGAAGAGTTGATGAGGGAAAGGCTTGTCAAATTTCCTATTAAGAGAAAGAATATTTTTGATGAAGAGATTGAGAAGGATTTGACAGTTTCAAATGTACAATTTATATTGGTAGATTAAGGAATTGCTTAAATTTAATATTTAACCATCTAAAGGAGGATACAAATTTTATATAATACTTTATTATTTATTTATATTTATACTTTATTGTACGCGTTCAGAAGGTTTTATTAATATTATTGTGGTCAGAAGCTGGCAACGCTCCTAAGGAGGCATCTGGAACCCGTCCGTCTCTCTGTTGCCATGCAAATTAGTCTCTCAGTTTTTGAGCTATATTGTTAAGCATATGATTCTAATTGCTGGACACTGTGAGCCGGATTGGATATAACGAATAGCTGCCAGATATAACGAATAGCTGCATACATAATATGAGTATAAAATTTCATCAAAATCGTGCCACTATAATATTAAATAGCTGAAATATGAACAATCGAATAAGAAAAGAGCTTTTGAATGAAAACCAGTAAGGTTTTTCGAAATAATTTAAATAAATTTAATTTATACGTGTCAATCAAAGTAAGACAGTATTATTAACTGTGTATATGACTAGCATAAGAATAATCAGAGAAACTAAAAATCTAGAAGGAAATAAAACCTCCAGGTGCAGCTTTTAAATCTATTTTTTTGTCCATTAATTTAAAAAATATTCAATTGTTGTGTATGTCCAGGAAGGTGCGTAACAGACAAAAGGACTATATAATTAAATTAAATTAAATTAAATTAAAATTAAATTTAATAAAATTAAAATAATCTTAGATCTTTTATATGCTTTATATATACTTTATGCTTACATTTTTATAAATTTTTCACTTATTAATTGTTCTTTTGTCAATTCAGTCGACTGCATTTAGTTGACTTTAAATTAATTAAATAAATAAATAAATAAATAAATAAGGTATATATAATGTGAATCAGCATTACAATTTTTTCAGAACTCGCATTTAACATACGTTTATTGTGAATGTTTTTATATTCAATTATATATAACATTAGTTTATGTAGTGAAAATCTTTATAAAGTCATCGACTGAACATCTAATGAAATTCAAGTTTTATTTAAATACATTTTGTGAATACAATCATTCTACATGCTAATTTTTATATTTTAAAGTGTGTTCGCCCTGAACGACAGATAATCTCCATGTAGACACGCAGTGACGGCTTTAAGACACACACACACACACTTACACTTATAAACAAAGGCGATTGCAACTAGTTTGTCTTGGCAAACAGCGCCTACAAACAGTGGGCGTGGCATTTATAATGGACTTTTATTGCAGTGGCACGCACACAAATAAACAGACACGCAGGTAAAGCAGGCATGAGAGAGGGAAAGAGAGAGGAAGTGAAAGAGAGGGTGATAGATGGAGAAAGAGGGAGAAGGAGCGGGAGAGTGTGGTCTGCAGCTTGAGTTGCTCGGATAGGAATGCCCTCTGCTGGCCTTGTTGTTTCCATTCGTGTGTGTTTTTTATTATTATTCCTACTCAACCTCAACCAGGAAGTCGTGTGTCATAGGAAGCACTTGTGTGACATAATAAAAACAGCCCGCACGGCCGACGTGGAGCCTTTTATGCAGCAACTACCCGCACAGCAGGAGCAGCAGCAGCAGGAGAAGAAGAAGTAGAAGGAGGAGAAAGAGCAGCAGCTGGAGCTGACTGAATGAGTGGGCTATGTAAACAGTGGACTCACCTGCTTGGCAACCCACCTACCTGCACGCCGAAGCCGTTGCAGTACTTTATGCTTTGTCAACAGCAGCAGCAACAACAACAACAGCAGCAACAACAACAGCAGCAATAACAGCAACAACATCATCAAGTTGGAAGCTCGCAAATGTTTTCATTTTCCAAGGCAACGAACGACTGGAGGAGCTTCAGTTCATGTGGCTAAGAAAGGCAGCTGCATTTAAAAGCCTCTTCAGTCCGCCCACAGCCACGCCCCCAATTGCATTTGCATTTGCACACAACTCTCGACTCGGTTCGCCCCTCTCTTCTTTCCTCTCTTGTGCCTCTTCTGTCCCTTAGTTGTCCCTTCTCTCTCGTCTTTGCAGTCCATCAACACAAAGTTGGCTTACAAAAAATTGGTTTACTGAAAGTTTTTGCCATTGCAATATGCATATGTCCGTCGCAAAGTTGCCTTCCCTTGTCGTTCACGTTGTTGTTGTTGTCGTTGTTGTTGTTGTTGCTGCTGTTGTTGTTTATAAATGTTTGTTTGCATTCTGCAGCAGGAAATTAGACAAATTGCCGCAGTGACCGGCATGGAAAAGTTGCCTCCTTTCTGTGTCTTTTGTGTGTGTAGATTTTTTATGCGCAAATTTGATTGGAGGCGGATGTCGAGCCAGAGACCAGAGCCAGAGCAGGAGCCAGAGCAGGAGACGGAGAGGGATCCAGCGCAGAGCCACAGTTGGGAACAAACCTGTAACCAGAATGACAGACAAGACTGGGGATTGTACTCATAGATGAGGTTTCTAATCGCTTTGGGGTTCTCATTTCTCTCTCTCGGAAACTGTACCGAAAAATGCATTAAAACACACACAGTGGAAGTATTTTCAACTTGCCTTCACTTTTCAGTTCGGTTTCGTTTACTTATTTATGCCTTTCTTCATTTCTTCATCGTCATCATCATCATCGTCTTGTTCATTTTGTATGCTAAAGTTTTTGCAGCGCTGCCAAAGTTCGATTCGCTGTGCGCATTAGGCGACTTGCTGTGCAACATTGCGTATACTTGTTAACCAGCTCAAGTGCCTACAAGAAGGTTTATCACACCCACTTAACCCACACACGCGCACACCCACACACACACACTCAAACGCAGCCTTGCTTTCTCACAATCAACGACCGCACGAAATTCGAAACATTCGCAACTGCTAGTTACATAATTGCACATTGGCCCCGCCCACCGCTGCCCCCACCTTTCCCTGCCTGCCGCGCCCACACTCTCCCGCGGCGAGTGTTGCGAAATTCACGCCGAACTTCATCAAAATTCCAATTAGCGCTTACACTCAATTACAAGGCAAAGGCAACGGCAGCGGCGAACGAAGGCAAAGGCAACAGCTGCCTTGCTGGCACTGCCTCCCCCTGCCACGCCCACACCTCCTCCTCCCCTTTCATCTAACTGAAGACAAAACAAATACGGCCACAAAACTGCGAGTACATTAAAACTTTTGGCCAAATTACTCGCGGAGTCGCAACTCGGGATTGAATCCTTCTGCTTCTACTTCTTCAGGCAATGAAGGCTTGAGCAGTGCAAGAAAAATGAGAATAGAAGACGAAAAGCCAATAGAAATAGAAGCGGAAACATAAATAGAAGACAGTAAATAGCAGCAGGTTGACAGACGGACGGGCAGACAGACTGACGTTGAAGGAAACTTTAAAAGTGGCGCCACAAAAGCCAAAAAGCAAAAGGAAAAGCAAAAGCTGTCACAGCCCAAAGGCAAATGGCGGCACGGCAAGGCGCCGCAGGATATTGAAATTCATGTGTAATTATATATGCTGCACAATACACACAAGCGCACATAGACAGAGGCACAGATACACACACACACAGAGAGAGCATACACAAAGGCAGCAGCAGCAGCAGGCCCCCAACTCCTTCTAATTGTTGCGCGCGCCGCATGAAACAATTCTAGCGGCAAATGCGTCCTGCTGCCAAGCCACAAAAGGCGCACACACACACAGACACAAGTGTGGAGGAAGAGCAAGAGATACAGATACAAAGATACAGCTCCAGTCAGCTTCAACGTTCAGGCAGCCAATGGGGAAATTACTTGCGCCGCAGCCGGCAGCAACCTTCAAATGATTTCATCAACGTAATACGATAAATTTCATAATGAAACGACGCGGTAATTGCCAGCAAGGCAGCCTGGCAGAGGGTGTCTGTATATGTGTATGCGTGCTAGTGTGTGTGTGTGTGTGGTTGTGTCTTTTGCATAATTTGGGTATTTTATAAGCTTGACTTTCTGTCTTTAACAAGCGCGATTTCTTTTGCCTTCGGCCAATTTAAAATTATTTCTTGCGCCTGCCAAACCCGTTGAAAGTTTTTAAATTGTTTATGATTTGAATAAATATAAAAGATTTTATGCATTTTTATCCACATCTATTTATTTTTAACTTTAATCGGAAAAAGAAGTTTTTGACTGTTTTACATTATCTGATTATGAAGATTTTCTAGAAACACAGCTAAATATTTTAATTAAATATTTAATAACAATTTTAACAAGCACAAAAGCTACAGTCTAGTGTATTCGCCTCCTAAATACCAGTTACCCAACTGACCAACAAGATTTCTTCAGTAAATAATTTATATTTAAGCGTATTGCATACTTAAGGGGGCGGTTCGCAAACCAATCTCTTAAAATTAGGTCTTAAATAACTTCCATGTATATTATTCAATCGCAAATAAATTTTCAGAAATCATTAAGACATTGATTTAACTTCTCTTTTAAAATGACACTCGGAATCGTATTTCTATCAATTTAAAGATGCGCTAAACCATATTTAGTAACCTTTTTTATTATTTTCTCTAAAATCAACGTTTTCATACACAAAAATAGTTGGCACAAAGCTATTATACTCTTCTACTCCACGGGTAGAGTGCGGAAATAAAATTCTTTGTAGTGTCTTTATATTTTATCTCTGCATTTCAATTCGAATTTATGCAAAATTAAAATGAGAAACTGGATCAGTTAGACAGCTCAAAGTATTTCGATTTATGCAACTTTGAGCTATGTTCTGTCTCCGATTTCCAATTAAGAAACAAAATTTTATGCCTATAAAATGTTGCATTTAATTTGTGTAGGTTCAGTTTGGTCTCTCATACAAAATTAGAATTTGCAATGCACGAAATTCGACCACAAACTAAACCAAAGTGAAATTATTATTTGATTTTAAATGTGCAAAAAATATTAGATGACTGTAAAATTGTGCATTTCATTTGGTTTCCCTTCAAAATTGAAATTTGCTGCACAGTAAACAGAACCGAGTTGGAGTTTTGTATGCAAATATAATAATTTCATTTGCAGAGTGCGGCAAACAAGGCAAACATCTATGTAGTATACAAATATGTGCAGAATGTCTTTGTCGAATGTAATTTATATATTCGAGATCCTCAATTCCAAATTGCAACTTGCTGCAATGCAGCAAACAATAGTTGTGTATATAAATATATATAGTAGTTATGTGTGGATTTGTATTGGGGGCATATGAATTGAAACGCCTTTCCCCCTGCCCTTCTCTCCACAATGACAGTATTTGTATTTGCACAACTTTACAGTTGTCGCTACAAGTATTTGCACTCAAATTCGTAAATCAAATACTCGTTCTTGCATGTTTCAATTTATATTTTAAACCATTTTGGTTTTTTCCTCTCTGCCAAATGAGCAGCTGAGTTCCTCAGGTCAGGCCCCTGGCTATGTGCATAACTATTTATTAAAGAGATCACACGTTGACCACACCATGTGTGTGTGTGTGTGTGTGTCTGGGGTGGACACACCTTAAGCACTCTCTCGCATTTACACGCACGAATTGCAGATTTATTTACCATATTTAAAGTTAAAATATTTGCACTGTGAAAATGCTGCTGGAAATTTCTTTAATTTTTGTTTGCCTTTCGCTGTTTTCCATGTTTTTAACGCTTATTGAATCTAGTATGGTAAGGGTATCCTATAACATTCATAACTACAATGTACAAAATCATTAAGTACGATTTTATTTTATTTATTCCGCTTCAAAAACTAATGATAACAGATTGGGAGATTTTTTTGTTATGCTACCCATTAAATATTTTATGGCTGTTAACAATTTTATTCATAAATTTTAATATATATATTTCTTTTTTATTTAGAGCCACGTTTATTTAAACATTATGAATGGAAATAATATTATTAATATGTCTGTTGTCAAATTAATGGAGAAGTAAATATTATTATTATTTAATTATATAACACTTTAAGAGTACATAGAGGCATATACGATATAAATTCCTGAAATCATTTTCATTTTTTTTTATCATTTTACTTATTTATTTAATGTCACCAAAGAATTGCAGTCGACTTTAAACGAATTTTGTTATTTCATTAAAATGTAATGTTATTTTAACTTCAAATAGTTAATGAAATTAAATAAAAAGAAATTAAAAAATAAAGATAAATTTTATTTATTTATAAACAACAAAAGAAAAATATTTTAATAAGTTTTTATTTCTGTTTAAAAACAAATTCAAAGTTTAAAAAACATTTATTATTATGTTGAGTTATTTTGATTTAATTATAATTTGATTTAATCGTATTAATAGTTAATGAAATTAAATAAAAAGAAATTAAAAAATAAAGATAAATTTTATTTATTTATAAACAACAAAAGAAAAATATTTTAATAAGTTTTTATTTCTGTTTAAAAACAAATTCAAAGTTTAAAAAACATTTATTATTATGTTGAGTTATTTTGATTTAATTATAATTTGATTTAATCGTATTAATAGAAATTGCGCCTTATATACTGGTGTAGGGTATTCTATAGTCGACTTTCTCTTCTGTTAATTTCTTAACTTCATTTTTTTTCCTTGCTGTGTGTTAAAATTTTTATGCGCTGCCGCGGCAATATTTGTTTTCATTTCATTTATTGCCCAAAGGCAAATGGCGGCACGGCAAGGCGCCGCAGGATATTGAAATTCATGTGTAATTATATATGCTGCACAATACACACAAGCGCACATAGACAGAGGCACAGATACACACACACACAGAGAGAGCATACACAAAGGCAGCAGCAGCAGCAGGCCCCCAACTCCTTCTAATTGTTGCGCGCGCCGCATGAAACAATTCTAGCGGCAAATGCGTCCTGCTGCCAAGCCACAAAAGGCGCACACACACACAGACACAAGTGTGGAGGAAGAGCAAGAGATACAGATACAAAGATACAGCTCCAGTCAGCTTCAACGTTCAGGCAGCCAATGGGGAAATTACTTGCGCCGCAGCCGGCAGCAACCTTCAAATGATTTCATCAACGTAATACGATAAATTTCATAATGAAACGACGCGGTAATTGCCAGCAAGGCAGCCTGGCAGAGGGTGTCTGTATATGTGTATGCGTGCTAGTGTGTGTGTGTGTGTGGTTGTGTCTTTTGCATAATTTGGGTATTTTATAAGCTTGACTTTCTGTCTTTAACAAGCGCGATTTCTTTTGCCTTCGGCCAATTTAAAATTATTTCTTGCGCCTGCCAAACCCGTTGAAAGTTTTTAAATTGTTTATGATTTGAATAAATATAAAAGATTTTATGCATTTTTATCCACATCTATTTATTTTTAACTTTAATCGGAAAAAGAAGTTTTTGACTGTTTTACATTATCTGATTATGAAGATTTTCTAGAAACACAGCTAAATATTTTAATTAAATATTTAATAACAATTTTAACAAGCACAAAAGCTACAGTCTAGTGTATTCGCCTCCTAAATACCAGTTACCCAACTGACCAACAAGATTTCTTCAGTAAATAATTTATATTTAAGCGTATTGCATACTTAAGGGGGCGGTTCGCAAACCAATCTCTTAAAATTAGGTCTTAAATAACTTCCATGTATATTATTCAATCGCAAATAAATTTTCAGAAATCATTAAGACATTGATTTAACTTCTCTTTTAAAATGACACTCGGAATCGTATTTCTATCAATTTAAAGATGCGCTAAACCATATTTAGTAACCTTTTTTATTATTTTCTCTAAAATCAACGTTTTCATACACAAAAATAGTTGGCACAAAGCTATTATACTCTTCTACTCCACGGGTAGAGTGCGGAAATAAAATTCTTTGTAGTGTCTTTATATTTTATCTCTGCATTTCAATTCGAATTTATGCAAAATTAAAATGAGAAACTGGATCAGTTAGACAGCTCAAAGTATTTCGATTTATGCAACTTTGAGCTATGTTCTGTCTCCGATTTCCAATTAAGAAACAAAATTTTATGCCTATAAAATGTTGCATTTAATTTGTGTAGGTTCAGTTTGGTCTCTCATACAAAATTAGAATTTGCAATGCACGAAATTCGACCACAAACTAAACCAAAGTGAAATTATTATTTGATTTTAAATGTGCAAAAAATATTAGATGACTGTAAAATTGTGCATTTCATTTGGTTTCCCTTCAAAATTGAAATTTGCTGCACAGTAAACAGAACCGAGTTGGAGTTTTGTATGCAAATATAATAATTTCATTTGCAGAGTGCGGCAAACAAGGCAAACATCTATGTAGTATACAAATATGTGCAGAATGTCTTTGTCGAATGTAATTTATATATTCGAGATCCTCAATTCCAAATTGCAACTTGCTGCAATGCAGCAAACAATAGTTGTGTATATAAATATATATAGTAGTTATGTGTGGATTTGTATTGGGGGCATATGAATTGAAACGCCTTTCCCCCTGCCCTTCTCTCCACAATGACAGTATTTGTATTTGCACAACTTTACAGTTGTCGCTACAAGTATTTGCACTCAAATTCGTAAATCAAATACTCGTTCTTGCATGTTTCAATTTATATTTTAAACCATTTTGGTTTTTTCCTCTCTGCCAAATGAGCAGCTGAGTTCCTCAGGTCAGGCCCCTGGCTATGTGCATAACTATTTATTAAAGAGATCACACGTTGACCACACCATGTGTGTGTGTGTGTGTGTGTCTGGGGTGGACACACCTTAAGCACTCTCTCGCATTTACACGCACGAATTGCAGATTTATTTACCATATTTAAAGTTAAAATATTTGCACTGTGAAAATGCTGCTGGAAATTTCTTTAATTTTTGTTTGCCTTTCGCTGTTTTCCATGTTTTTAACGCTTATTGAATCTAGTATGGTAAGGGTATCCTATAACATTCATAACTACAATGTACAAAATCATTAAGTACGATTTTATTTTATTTATTCCGCTTCAAAAACTAATGATAACAGATTGGGAGATTTTTTTGTTATGCTACCCATTAAATATTTTATGGCTGTTAACAATTTTATTCATAAATTTTAATATATATATTTCTTTTTATTTAGAGCCACGTTTATTTAAACATTATGAATGGAAATAATATTATTAATATGTCTGTTGTCAAATTAATGGAGAAGTAAATATTATTATTATTTAATTATATAACACTTTAAGAGTACATAGAGGCATATACGATATAAATTCCTGAAATCATTTTCATTTTTTTTTATCATTTTACTTATTTATTTAATGTCACCAAAGAATTGCAGTCGACTTTAAACGAATTTTGTTATTTCATTAAAATGTAATGTTATTTTAACTTCAAATAGTTAATGAAATTAAATAAAAAGAAATTAAAAAATAAAGATAAATTTTATTTATTTATAAACAACAAAAGAAAAATATTTTAATAAGTTTTTATTTCTGTTTAAAAACAAATTCAAAGTTTAAAAAACATTTATTATTATGTTGAGTTATTTTGATTTAATTATAATTTGATTTAATCGTATTAATAGAAATTGCGCCTTATATACTGGTGTAGGGTATTCTATAGTCGACTTTCTCTTCTGTTAATTTCTTAACTTCATTTTTTTTCCTTGCTGTGTGTTAAAATTTTTATGCGCTGCCGCGGCAATATTTGTTTTCATTTCATTTATTGCAACTGCGAGGGAGGGACAAAAAGGAGAGAGAGAGGGGACGAGAAAAAGAGAAAAAAGAAAATTTCGGTGTAATTGTTTTATGCGCGTTCGCTCATCACGCTCGAAACGTTTTGTTTATGGATCGGTTTGTCGGCTTTCCTTTCCACTCCCATTTTCGGTCCCTCCTTCTCTCTCCCTCTCCGTCTCTTGCTCCCCTCGGGCAACAAAATGGCGACAAATTCAAATGCAATAAATTTCTGTTTGCTCTGCAACAAGCAGGGACGTGAAAGGGGGCTGCATTTTTTGCTTGCGGCGCTTTGATTTGAAGCAATTTGTTAAAACAAATATCGAAACAAATATCGAAACATATATAGAAACATATATATTTGCGCTGTCGTCGCAACGGCGCTGCAGCTGCTGCCGCAGCTCGTCGTCTATTTGCATATTTATTTACTTTTCTGATTATGCGGCGTCGAGCTTTAATTTGATTTATTTGCCCATTCAGCTTGGCTCGTCCTGGCTCGGCTGTTTGCAATTATTTAACATGCATAATCATCGGCTTTGCTCTACGAATTTTGACAAACATCGAAATATGATGTCATATATGGTAAGGGCAGAGCATGAATTTCACAGAGCTAATAATGGTCTGGGGAGTGTTGAGAAAGAGGTTTCTTTCTTCCTCCCTTCATATCTCCTTCTCACTGTTGCGCAAGTTATTTTGCCATCAAAAGTTTTGCATTGTAATTGAGCGTAAAAGCAAAACTTCGACTACGCCGTGTGTATTTCTTCTTGCCAGTTTTCTTGGCTTTTTTCTTCTCGTTGTTGTTGTTACTGTTGTTGTCCCTGGAGAAGTGCATAGGCTGCTGGCTGGGCAAGTTGCCGGTCCCAAGCAGCCGCAATTGAGGAAGCTACTCAAAAAATAACTTGTATATAAACTGTAAACAAGAAGCCAAGTGAGGCCGGCAGTAGGAGCGAGGGGAGAGGAAGGGTGTAAAGGGGTGCGGGTAGTGGTGGTAAGTGGGCATGGTTCGCTGTGCTACGCTGTGCTGCTGTGCACATAAAGTTCAAGAGCAACATATGTTGTGGCATAAATTTATAAAGTCCTCGGGCAGCACAACTCGCTGCTTGCCTGCCCCTCCCCCCAGCCACGCCTCCCTCTGGCCTGTTGTTGTTGTTGTTTACTTTCATGTGGCCCAAAACCAAATTATGGTTAGACTTTTAACTTGTTTATAACGCGCCGCTTCGCTCTCGTCTAAAAATAAGTTTTTTAATTTAATTTTAATGAAAATTTATGATTATTTCTTTCACACGGCACATGGTGAAACTTTTGTGCTTTTTATTATCGTATGAGGGAATCCAAACACAGAGAAAGAGAGAATATGAAAGAGAAAAAGAAAAGCGTTTATTTGTCTCGAAAGTTTGGTGTAAACTCGCAAGTCGGCTTAATCTTTTGCACAAACGTGGATTGTTTGCCAAAATTGCCAAGGCTGAGAGAGAAAAAAGGAAACAGAATTTTATATTAAATTGGTTCTTAGTATAGAAAAGTGCTTTGAATGATGAAAGTTGCTAAAGGATATTCTAAAAATTAAATTAAAATAAAATTGTTTATTAAATTCTTCATCTGTCTGCCTATATCTAATGTTTACTTCCCTTAAAAGCAACCCTAACCTAGAACAATGCCACGCAAATCCAGCTGAAGTACTTCAGTTTTAAATAGAACTTCACTCTTAGCTGGATTTGTCTGCCTACACTTCATGCCGCGTGCCTCGTCGGGCTTTCAATTTTATTACACTCCCCCCCACTAACAGGCTGCCTACCTGCCCCTTCTGCCTGTCTCCGCCCCCGCGCCGTCGAGTAAAACGAATCCATTATTCGGCTGACGTTTCTCTCGCAAGTTAAGAGCTGTATAAATATTAATAACGTTTCAAATGGCGTGCCACGTCGCTGTCATGTGAATGCCAGTACCAGTACCCTGCCTCTGCCTCCCCCTTCCCAGCTGCCTGCCTTGCCGCCCACCTTGACGCCCGAATTGAGGCTGACTCGAAGAGCTTGTCAAACATATCAGGCAAGACGGACGAGCCTGCTGCTGCTGCCGCTGCTGCTGCGAGGCGTTCTACAATTGCGACAAATTGCATTTGCTCGACGCGGCGTGTGTGTATTGTCTTTGCCTCGACATAACCCTAAACATTACAACATGCATCATCAACATAATCAACAACAACAGCAACAGCAGCAGCAACAACAGCAGAGGCAGCAACAGCAACAGCAGAGGCAGCAGCAGGCGAAGCACGCGCTTGTCATTCGCTTGATATCGCCTCGATCTGCGCAGGATGAGGTACACCAAGAAGAGGAGCTGTGGGAGGTAGTAGAGAGAAGCAGGAGTAGGTAGTGAGTAAGCGGGCGTGGCACTGTCCGCCTACAATTCATGAGCAAATTTAGCGTTGTGCGTGCCAACTGAGTTCATCTGCCCCGCAAGCAGCAAACGTGTTTCACTCCTACTCCATAACCTACCTCATCCCTTTCTCCACCTTCCCTCTTTCCCCACCTCCTCTTGTCTCAACTCATCCCGCTTAAGTTCTCCACCTTCGTGTGTTTATATTTATCTGCGTATTAAATTGCTCGAGCTCGTTCAACTGCCAACACGAGCATGAGCATGAGGAGGAGGAGGAAGAGAAGTAGGAGCACGAGGCTCGACTATTCTGCTTGTTGTTGTTCCAGTTACTCTTGTTGTAGTTGTTGTTGTTGTTGCTGTTGTTATTGTTGGCATAGTCATTTTTCTGCCGTTATTTTTATCAGCACGTGAACTGAGCAAGAGAGAGTCCGTTTTGGGGCCTGCCAGCTTCAGTTTCAGCCGCTTTTCCTGTTCCTCCTGTGGATTTTCCTGCCACAGCTTCTTGCACGAACTTGGCAACCTCTTTCCGCCCCTCCCCCGCCCTCTCTTCCCCTTTCCCCTTGCACTTTGGGAATGCGGCTTGAATTGTCTTTCCCCTTTTGCGTATGTACAAGAACTGTTCATGTGCATTTAAGCCAGAGCTTTAATACCTTGTGAAACAAAAGAGAGAAAGAATAAATTTAAAATGTTCCCTCAACAGAAATTGATATAAAGTTTTATCATTTTCCTGCTGCTATTTTACAATGGGAATATTGTATTTCAGAATTATTAATTAGGGTTTTTAAGGGATTCACTTTGTGCTTGCATAGATAGAGTATTTCTAGAAGAATATTTCGCTGCTCAGCCACTTGATGAACTCTTTGGGCTATTTGCCTGCCAAACAGAGTTGTCTACGCCGAGGCGAGGCTGCCCCAAAATAACTCACTTTCGCCCAGAAGACAGAGAGAAAGGGGGAGAGAGAGAGGGAGGGGGAGAGAGACAAAGCAGAGAAAGGCAGCTTCATTTCGGCAAGGACGGGCTGACAGGATGTCGCCGAGACGAGACGTTTGTCATGCGGCAGGCGTGACAGAGCTGCCTCCCGAGTTGCCTCCAGAGCTGCCTCCCGAGTTGCCTCCAGAGCTGCCAGGCTCATTCCCAGTATCAAGTCAAACCTCAGCTTCGCCGCCAATGCGGACTGATTGTCTTCCACTCCGCACATCGATGTTGTACTTCTCCGACATGTGAAGTGAATGCCATGCATGACAATTTTTCCGGGGCAGGCAGAAGAGCAGTGGGAGGGAGGGGCAGGAAACGAGGGTGGGGTGGGAAAGCCCCTCAGCAAATACACGCTCCACGTAAATTTCATGCAATTTGTTATGTTTTATGTGCCTCGTCTGCTGAATGGGGCGAATGTTACGCTGGGGAATCTCAAAATGACAGACTTCAATTTATACAATTTATTTTATTAAGTCAAACATTTGTCTCTGCCTCTGTGCATGTGTGTGTGACTCTGAGTGTGTGTGTGTGTGCGTGTGTGCTCTGCCGTTTTATTAACAAATTGATGAAACAATTTCCGCAGCATTTAATATGGGCAATTTTTTCCTCTGTCCAGTCGCTTTCCGTTCAGAGAAAAGCTGCTGAAAAAGAGAGCAAGAGAGAGGAGAAGAAAAAGGAGAGAGGGGCAGGGCAACATATGGCGTGGGAGTACATGAATTTGTCCCTTTATGGCACGTTAAATTTTCGTTTTTAGTGCACACATAAAATCTGTGGAAATTGGCAAATTTCAATTGCTTGGCTAGAGCTGAAGAGGGAGCGAGGGAAAGGGAGCGAGGGGGATGGCGAGCTGCTACCTAAGCGCCCATATAAATCTCAATTTATGCTGGCTATTTAGGCAGTTTGGGCACGCAGCAGCCATTTGGGCTGGGCTCGCTTTAGGCCTCAAAATTATTGAATCTAATTAACTTAAATGAAATGAATGAAGACTACAAATGCGCCTTGCCAAACACTCGTAAAACTTGGCCCAGACCCGGCTTAGACTCAGCCCCGCAGGGCAATGTGTGTGTGTGTTGTTGGGGGAGGGGGTACAAGGGGGCTCGTCTAATTTATGGACGTGTATATAAATTCATTTGGAGCTCTTTAATTGCAGCTTAATGGCAGGAATCTTGTAATGTGTACCTCGTTTTTGCTCATGTGCCTGAAGGTCAACAGATTGATTGAGGATTATGCTGGGACTGCACAGGAAACAGGAGAGAGGCAGGAGGGGGCACTGGGTCTAAACCGACCTCAAAGTGTAGCAGCTTATTGAAATTGTTTGTTTGCCTTCTTTTGCAATTGATGGCCAAGCAAATTCTTCACAAGCCTTATAATTAATCATTCTGGGCAAGGACGAAAGAAAACTCTCACTCTGGGCAGTAGAGAGGGAAGTGGGAACTGCTCTGCCAATATTTATAATGTAAATTGTGTGCCAAAGAAGACCTAAAAAGCCTCACTCACTTGGCAAAATGGAAAGCAAACAGCTTAACTTCATCGAAATGTGCAAAGGAAAGGAAAACATCCTCTGGGGAAGGGACTTCAATTTATTTTTGACCTTTCTCAATCAGAAATCAAACTGAGGGACACTTTGCCCAAAGTTAATTGGATGGTTGAAACTATCACAAATCTAAAACTAAATACATATACGCATATATAAATACATTATGTGCATATAATGTGTGAAAATAAAATCACTAAGATAATACTTTATTGTTAATTTTTAATTTTTTAATGCTTTTGCACAATTTTAATATTTTCACTTGGTCTTCTCAAACGATATGAAGTTATTCGTTAATCAACACTCTTCTATCGATAGGGATATCGATAGGATCATCGTTAAATAAATCAACTCAATACGATTGTGTATCAACTAAGGTTACACTTAATAACTTAATCACAACATAATAAATAAGGCTCTCAAGTAAACCCATCTTGTTAGGATTATCAAAACAAATCAGGTAAAGTCAAGTTACCTTTGATATTATTTTTTCGAAATTTAATTTCCTTCACTTATGGTGCCCTTCCTGGCAGCGCTCAATTGCAGAACCCTCGATAAACTGAACCCTCCAAAAAAATAAAGTAAACTCATAGAAAAATGTGAAAGAACAATTTCCCTTTTGATATGCAAAAAATAAATCAGAGTGCGCCGCAAGGGGTTTTCCATCCTTTTTTTTTTGGTGCCCCGCTTAGTTGATGAGTTTCCGTTATTTCCATAAAATCAATTTTCGACTTCACTTTGAACCCTTCATTTGCAGGACGCACGACGCCGGCCGCCGGCTACAGATAGCGCCCAACTCGAATAGCTTCATTTAACTAATATATATATAGGTATAGATATATATAGTACGTGTGCATATATACGTGTCGGCTGACTTTTCTATTTGTCACACGAATAACATGAAAATGTCAGCAAAAAAAAAAGAAAGATTTTTTCGCCTTTATTTGACGCATAAAAAATGCAAAGCTCAGCATAAAATCTGAAAAGTTGCGCCATATAAAAATTCGGCCTGGGGGCACTGGGAGGGAGAGAGGCCCGAAATAAAATCTATAAAAACAAACTTTTACGCATCGTGGCACAAAGTGACCCCGGGAATGCCAGAAGTTTAAGTGTATCGCTTCGCATGTGAATACATTTTCCATTTCCCATTTCCACATCACAAGAACTAAGAAATTGCGAAGGGGAAACTTTTTAATGGCTTCTTATGTGAGGTAGGGGGAAAATTATAACAGAGTGAAATGTACTGAAGGTCAGCAAAAATAAGTTAGTTTTTGGAAAGAAATAAATGTATACCCTGTAAAAGGCCATCAAAATTCAAGCAATAACTTTATTTGTTTTTCACTAACAGATTTGCAGCTTTCAGTTTGCTGAGCTGTCAGCGTTGTCTACGCATTCAATCTTTCCCATCAGTCAGTCAATCAATCGCAAATGGTGATGGCAAAAGGAGGGGCAGGGGGGGCTGTGTTTGGTCGACGGTTTGTCTGCGAAATTTGAGTAGGCAATTTTAATAATTTAAGTAAATGATCCATCACAGTTACAGTTAATATATCAACGACAGTCGAGACAGCTGCTATAAGCAGCGCAGCATCCCTGGCACGCACACTCACACGCACACACACTCTCTCACACTCACACACGCACACTCACACTCAGGCATTTCTGTTTAACAAATTGTCTTGTTAAAAGTTTCTTCTTCGCAGCAGAAATAAGATAAAAAGTGACTGCAAAAATGTTGAAAAATTACCGCATTTGAATGCGAGGGTGTCTCTTGTGTGTGTGTGTGTGCGATAAGGAAATTTGCTGGCCATTAGTATTTAAGGCGTTAAGCCATTTGTATTCATTTGGTCCCCAGACTTGGCCAAGCTTTCCCACTTCGTCCCAAATGAGACGCGCTGTCAAGTGGCGACGCTGAGTATCGCAGTGGTCACTCGTGAAAAGGACATTGAACGAAGCAAATGATTGGCAATTGAAAAGAGCTTTAAGCGGATAAGGCAGCCATTTTAAAGCCCTCAGACTCAGCAGGGCACTACTTAGAGAGGCAATAAGCTATTTTTGGCGAGGAATGTAACAAACTGTAATGGAATTAATTGAAACATTTCTTTGAAACTTAAGACGGGAAATAAAGAAGAGCAAATGCGAGTGTACAGGGGAGAGCAAGGCCAAGAAATACCTCAACAAGACATAGAAACAGTTCATACCTATTGAATACCTTAAGAAGTTTCAGTTAGGAATCTTAAATGAGTTGAGTAAATTGAAATTTTTTTGTGGCTCAAGAAACTTCTAGAAGGAACTTCCATGATATTTCTTTGTTGGAAGTTATTCTTAGAGTTCTTTGCGAGGTATCTCTAGGTTAATTTATTTGCAGTTCTATCAGCTATCACTATTGTACTTTGCGAGGTTTCAATTCTCAGTTCTTTTACTTAAATAACGAAATTCTAAAAGAAATAAAAGCCTGCAAATTAAACAATGAGAGTACAAGTGATTATTATAGTGTGGCAAAAAAATACCTAAGAAAGTCAGTATATTGCTTATGAACAAGGTCCATTTGGTAATTTCAAATGAGTTGAGTTAATTGAGAGAGTAGCTCAAGAGACTTCTAATAATAAACTCTTTTATTTCTTTAGAAGCAATAAAATAAGGCTAAGGTACTTCACAAGGTCTTTTCAAGTTGATCAGTTTAGTTCCATTAGCTATTTTCCAGTTCTATCAGTTCTTTTTAAAGTAAGTTCCTTCAGTTATTTTTAATGTACTTTGCGAGGTATCCCCTAGTTCTCTCAGTACTTCTGTTTCTAATACAAAATGTGAAAAGAAATAAAAGTCAGCATGTTAATCAATGAGAGTAAAAACGCCTTCCCTTTTATATACCATGTACCATATACAATTTCTATATATTCTTCCATTCAGCATCCAATCGATCTAGTTGATTATCTGTACACATGCATGTGATTCTTTTTATGCGCTATAAATTCACTTTTCGACAGTATTCGGGAATGGAATCTCCGGCATTAAACAGTTACCCATTTTATGCATTGCCAATGCGGAAATGTTCCTTCCTTCCTTTCAGCGTAATATGCAAATTTAGGTATTTTATTGCTTGGGTTCTCATCAAATTTCAAATCACTTTTTGCAGAATAAGTCAATATCGAGGCACGGCCCGATGCGACTAAGTGAATAGAATGGAGGAACAGCAGCCTGCGAGTGGGCCAGCAATAGCATCACGTCATCATACATCAATCTGCGAGAGCCTCACGTAGTCATCGTCGACACAGCAGCTGCGAATAGTTGAAGCCGCTTAGGCACGAATTTCTATTAAAATATTTATGCCGTAGCCTGTGAAGCGACAATTTAAGCCAGCTCCGAAAGGGTCCCGAGCCTGCATCATCCTCAGTTCCTGCTCAGCCCGTTCGCCTGGCTGTGTTGTGAAAAATTTCAGCAAGCGATTTTCATAATCGATTTTCAGTAGCTGTTCAATGACTGTTGACAAGAGAGAAGAGAGGAGGGAGAGGAGGAGGACACTTGTCAACCTTTATCAAAAATGGGATATACAAGTGGCAGCAGGAGCAGGAGAGGGTCTGGAGGAGAATTGGCGGCCAGACAAGCGAGCGAGCAAAGCCGAGACAAATGCGACATGCGTCTGTTGACAATATATCAACATGTGGAATGCGGGCGAAGCTCTCAACGGGATGAGCCGACGAGAGCAGTGGCAAGATAAGAGCAAGGGGAGGAGAGAAAGAGAGGTAGGGAGAGGACAGTCCCGTCTGGTGCTCTGTAAGGAAAAAATATGCAAAAGACAAGCCCAGCCGGCTTTACCATTTTTCTACTTGACTTTGACTTTTACCCATTCGTGTTGCTCCTCCTCCTCCTTTGTTCTTTGTTGCTGTTTACTGTTGTTATTGTTTTGCAGGTCAGGAATACTTTGGAGTGCGCTGAGCTGGTACGGCGATAGTCCTTGCACAGGCGAGAGGCGCGTCTAATCGATGAGACAAGGGCCACACAAGTGATTGGGCGTTCTGCACTCTGCCTGAGAGGCTGTGTGCCTCTGTGCCCCCTTCCCTGCACCTTCGTGGGCTGTGTTGAGACTGTTCTCTGTGCCAGTGTAACCCGTTTAGTGGGTGTCTTTGCACGTATTTGGCAATAGCTGTGCGAACTACCCGCCAGATACGCAGTGGGAAGGCTTAGTCGGGTTCTACTTAGCAGTGTGTAAATCACGGTTCTCGCCAAGGACTTGGCCTAAGTGATGGCTTGTTGATGCCGACAGCTGAGGCGCAGGTCAAGATCTGTTTAAATGGCAGAATGGAATATATTAAAGTTCAATATTCATCCCTTTAAACTGTTCATGACTCACTATACATTTACTATTTGTTTATAAATAAATATGAATAGATATAGATATACGATATACTCGTATAATATATATATTTCTCTGTTCTATTCATTGATTCTACTGGTATCCAAGTGTAGCCATATATCATTAGCCTTACCGCCACATCTTAATCTCTTCTGCGTCCACATTAATTTAGCTAATTTGTGAATTGTCAAGATTGCTACGTCTCTATTGTGCATATATTAATGGAAGCCATTGTATATAGACCGCAGCTCGATGCTAATTACCAGACCTGAAGCTTACGCTATTGTCTTGCTTATCTTTTGACAGCTTGCCACACAAACTGAGGAGCGTCGAGCTGGGCGTGGGCTTAACGGTGCCATACAAAATGCTGATACATTAAACAGATTTAATAAACGTTGCGTCTCCATTGTTGGCCATGAAATGGCAGTACATTCCTCCCTTTCACTCGCCTCCCTCTGCCACAAAGTGGCAGCCATTTTGGCAAAATACTATACTGACCCAGCGCAAACGTGGCAGCAACAGAGCATTGAGTTGAATGCCGCCATGAGGCAAGGTCTTTGCGCTGCCTGGAGCGCGTGCTGTGCTTGTGGTTTGCCCCGCAGTGGCAGCAACGAGAGAGTAGAGCGGATTGTGGTTTGGCTGAGGGATCTAAAGAAAGAGGGCATGCGGGAGGGGGAGGCAGGAGGGGAGAGGCAGGGGTAACTACATAAACCGCCTGCAGCGAGCAGCGCATTGCGTTTGTCAAATTTTGACGAGCTCGTCACGTATCGATTCGACGCGGAGCCCTTTGAAATCCATCTGTCTGTGGCTGGCTTAGTGTGTGTCCTTAAGCTAAATTAAAGCGTATATTACATTTCATTAATCCTTTGATGTCTGAGAGCGTTTTTCTCTGTCCCCCTTTTCCCCCCTCCATCAACATCCCCGTGGGGGGTTTATGGTGATTTAGTTGCAGATTTAATTGAAACGCGGTAATGCTGTGGTTGGCCCTCGAGGAGGTTCTCTTTGCTGTCCTATTTAAATCCGGATTCGCTAATGAGTTGTGGTGTTTATAGTGCCCCAAAATAAGCTAAAGATTTCGGGAACTGCAGAGCTTATTAAGTGTGTATATCAAGGCAGTTAAATGGGTTTCTCACGGATGCTACAATTAAACAATTACAATATCGGGTGTACAAATACCTTATTAAAATACACATTATATATCGTATGTAAGAGCTACAATTTCGATTTGTAGCAAAGGAACCCCCTAATGATATTTTTAAATATTTTTTCCCATACATTTCTTTCCTTTCGCACAATTCCTGCAAAGTATTCAAAAACAGCCCAAAAGTAGGCAACATTTTTTGCAACTTTGCCAACTTGACTTGAAGAATGCGTAACACAAAGCAAAAGGCCGACAATTTCCGGCGTGCAGCAGGCAAAGTCAAGAAGAAGATGAAGAAGTCGACGATGATTGTCATTCAGAACTGTACCGAATATGGTTAGCTCTGGCGACGACCACAAATCAACACTAATTTCCAGCCAAGTCCAGTGCGAAAGCGGAACTGGCCACAGTGGGGAAAACAAAGCAATCCCAAAGAAAAACAATCAAAGGGAATGCCAAAGGAAAGAAATAACGAAGGAGAAACTCGGTCACGTAACAACTTGGGTATTTAGAGGGTGTGGGCATAAAGTCGAAAACAAAATACGAGTGACAAACGCAAATCCTGATTAAAAAGTTCAATGCTAGCGAAATAAAATGGTAAAATAAAGACAGATAAGCGATAAAGGAATACCCTTTTGATGTAGCTTAAAGATTACATATTTTACAATATATTAAAAATTTTGAACTTTGATTTTAACTAGAAACAGAACCAGATTTAAGATATATATATTCTATAACATTTCTAATATGTTTCTGAACTGCAGGACAGTTCGGTTTAGACTTGAAACGTTTTCTCACTTAACAATAAAATATTTTACAGCATTTATTATATTTCTGAACAACATTTTGTATTAATCAACACTGAAAACATAACCTCACTTAACGATAACCAATTAAACAATATATGGTATCATATACTGCAGAACACTTTGATTTAAACAAGAAGCACAGCCTTAAACATTGCTCAATGAAAGTGCTTAGAGATCAAAGAAAACTCCACGTCGATTAATACGAATTTGATATAGAAATTCCGGCAAAGGATGTTTTTTATAATGCGTGTTTGACAGCTCAGCAAATGTCGGTTACAAATGTTGCTCGACTCGGGCTAAAGTCAACATCCTCGACAGAGAAACAGCGCACCCACAATGCGCCTGGCTGGGCAATTTCTCGAGAAACCATAGAGAAAAACAAACACAAAGCATCCGCTCCCCTCCCCATCCCCGTCCCCTTCTCCTATTTCTACACCGCTACGAGGCGACTCGAGTCGTCGACTGAGTGCTTAAAATTTTACGCGCGTTGACTGCTGAAGTGGTGCTAAAGGGCGACCAGGGAGGGGGGCAGTTGAAGGAGGGAGTGCCGAGTGGGAGGGGCTAGGAGCCGGTGTTGATTCGGTTCTTGCAGTGGCCTCACTCACAGTCACAGTCAGGGACAGCGTCTTTTGCATTTCGGGGCAGACATAGACGGGGCAGGGAGAGGGGGAGGGGATGAGAGGCGTGGCGGTGCTGCTAGACTGGAATTACAAATTCAGCACAATGTCCCTTTGTCATTTATGCATTCGCTGTATAAATTAGGCACAATGAATTTCAGCACTGGGTGGGGCAGAGACTTGCTGCTCCTCCTCTGCTCCTCCTCTGCCCCATCTTTCTTCCTTCTTCTATTTGTGCGCTTAATAAGCTAAAACTTTCTTCGCTCTTCTTCTTGCAGGTGGCAGTGGCAGCGGCGGCGGTGGCGGTGGCAGTGGCAGCGGCGGCAGCTCATCGGATATATCCAAGGATCACTGCAACAAGACGGTGGACATATTCGAGGACATCAGTTCGCCGGAGGTCAGCAACCAGAATCTAGGACGTCCGCTCACCTGTTGGTATCGCTTTCGCACCCTAAAGGGGGCGCCGCGCGACTTTGTGCTCCGGTTGCGCTTCAAGAAGTTCAAGGTGGGGCAACTGCTCAATGCCACCCACTGCGAGGGAGGTTACCTGCAGGTAAGTGGGCGATGGATGCTGCTCCTGGGGTGGCTGATTTATGGCAGCGTGGCAATCAAATCTAATTTATAACCCCGCGTCGTCTAAATGATGACATATGTAGCTGCGTAATTCCTACGTATGCGCTGGCTGACAGCTTTATGGCCAGGACATCGCGTCGTCCAATCCCATTTGCAGCTGCCTCGATTTATGTGGCTCGCATCGTTTGCGGCGACTGTCGTCCTCGTCCTTATCATTTGATTTGACTTTGCCATGCGCCATGGGAAAGCTGTTGTTGTTGTTGCTGTTCCAGTTGTTGTTGTTGTTCATGTTGTCTCTGTTATTATTATTGTCAATTCACCTTGTTGCTGTTGTTATTGTTGTTGCAGATTGTTGATGGAAATGCCAAAACAGACGTATCCAATCGCCGTGAGCCAGGCATGTTCTGCGGCGAAGCGGAACAGCCACAGACCTTCATCAGCGAGACGAGCTATGTGAAGGTGCTATTCCACACGGACAACTTTACGGATCAGGTGAGTTAGCAATTCATACATATATTTACATATTGTTACATTGTGTTGTCTTATGTGATCAAGTGTGACCTTAGTCGATAGACTATCGTTAGTGAATTTGAGTACGATAGCCCTGCCGATATACCTATCGATAGAAAAGTGTTGAATAACATTGAAGAGCAGCGTCGCTATCGTTTAAAAAAGCCAAGTGCATGCATTGAAATACAAATTAAAATACCTAAAATAAGTATTATCACCACAATGTGTTCTTCTTGAAATATTCAGATTGTTTACCTACTCCTCATTTAACCCCTCAATCTCTACGCCTAGACCCCAACAGCATCTCATCATACCAACAATGAGTATCAACATCTGGCAACTGAAACTCTAACCTCAATTTATACTCAACTCAAGAGACATCCAATTACTAAGAAGCCTCCACCTTCTCTCTCTCTCTCTCTCTCTCTAGCATCTTCAACTCTCAGCTGCCAACACACTCACACTAATGAACAGTAGTAGTGGTAGTAGCTCCCACGATCTGTCGCATAGGTCTGCCAGTCGCATGTGTCACATAGCCACGCTTTTTCCTTATACGTGACCCCACAAGCCGACAAAGACGCCTCTTTTTGCTCGCACTCCTCATGCATTTAAATTTATTACGTAATTTAAAGAAAATATTACAGTACAGCACGTTCAGTTGCTTCTCTGTGTGCGTATACCCTGCAGAAATCTTAAGTGTGCAGAATCAAAAGAAACATTTTGAGCGTCTCTTGTTGAAGAAAGTAGATGCTTTTTATCTTCAACACGGAATAACCTCCTTAACTCAGCATAATCATATTACAATTTTGTATATTCGACTTATGTCTTTTTTATAACAGAACCTTTCAATGTTTTAAGATGAAAAAGTGAAATCAACTCAATACTTTTTTCAACTCAAAGTACTTTGTTTTTACAAATTTTCTATTCAATCTAAACGAACCAACTTGTATGGCATATTCATGAGAACTTTAGCATATAAAAAGTGTATATGAAATATCATTCTATATGCATCTATTTCGAAAGTAAAGTAATATACACTCTAGTAAGTTGAAGTAGGATATATGTATACCTATGTTATATGTATAAGCATGATACAGACAATTTACTATTTATTATATTGTATAACATATAATTTAGCAAGATATTATTTGTCATTGTATAGTGAAATTTGATGTGATACAATATTTACAGTATGTATGACATACATATATGTTTAGCATTAGATGATCATCGACATCATTATATCATGATAGCATTGCATATATAGCAAGATATTTTATGCTACAATTACGCTCAGTCACTACACAACTGCTTATAGGGTATCTCAGTGTCGACTTCAATAAATTATCTCTCCCACCTCGTTCTTCACTCCTTCCCTGCTAACCCTTCACCCCTCTCCAGCAGCAGTTTGCTTTGCTGCGACCCGTGTTGCCCTATCTGCTTGGCTGCATCTCTGCATCGCTGCATGCAACTCACTTTCGCACTTAGCACACTCCCTGCTCGCTCACACGCACACACACACAGATACTACTTACGTAAAAGTATGTATGTGTGCCTGTGTGTGTGCATGTGTGTATATTTTGCATGCATTATTCAAGCGGACTGCTCTGTGGGCGTGGCTGTGGGCGTCGTCTCCTAACTGTCGTCTAGTTTGCTGTCTGTCGGCGCGTCGTTCTCTCTTTGGACTCACTGGCGACTCGTTGCCGCTTGCAGGATTTACTTGCACACAGAGAAAGGGAGACAGAAGGAGAGAGGAAGAGAGGGAGCGAGAAGAGGGGGCTTCGTTGCACGTACGTACGTGTGGAGTTCCGTTCACAACTTGAATTCTATTTAGCTGCATAAAAGTCGTTGCTGTTGTTGCTGCTCTTGTTATTGCTGTTTTTGGCTGCTTTCTCTGATTTTTTTGTCCGCTCTCTTCCTGATGCGGTATTTGCATTTACAAAATTAAAGATAACTTCTTTATGTCACATAAAGAATTTCATTATTTATTCCAGTGTCTGCTTATTTCATCCTTTACGGTTTTTAATTATGTTTTCTAGCATGTTTGCTAAGCTCGTTTGCTCGATGATTCACTCTGCAGGGAAACTGCTTTACTTCTTTAGTTTAACATGCACTAATTACGCAATGTTTGTTAAGCAGTTTATAATGTTTAATGCATTTTGAATTGTCCTTTAATCTCTTCATTGATCCGCTTACAATCGATCTCAGTGCGATCTTCAAACAGTTTTCTTCCTTTTTCTTGTGCAATTTTTCCCTTTCCCCAACTCGAATGGCTTTTCGTAGTTGCATTTGCTTCGTGGCTTAACTTTATGCTGCAGCTTACAAGTTGCATGAAGAGCACAACACACAAACAAACAAACACACAAGGAACTAATGCAGGAGACAGACTCTCAGCTGCAGGAGTAGCTCCTGCTGCCGATGTTGCTGCCGCTGCTGCTGCTCGCCCTCCAGAGTGTCTTATGCACACCTTAATGGAGTCATAAATATTTATGAAAGCATGCCACGCCCCTCCCTCTACCAGCGATGCCACCTTGGCTGAAGTTGGCTGCTGCTGCTAGACAGCTAAGGGATGGCCTGGCAACCAGGAGGATGGGGGAGCACGCTTTGTTTTTGCCACGCTGATTTCACCGAGTTTTCTGTTCTTCTTCTGCTTCTTCTTCAACGTCTGCAACACAATTTTTGCCACTTATTTTGCGCGAGCGCGCTGGAAAATGCGTTGAGCGCCACGTCGGAGCTGGAGTTGGAGTCGGTGCCGTCGCTGGCTCTGGCTCTGGCTCTGGCTCTGGCGTTGGGTATCATCTTTTATAATAAATAAAAATAATAGAGAGTGCACTGGCATGTAATAACATTGCCACGTAGACAATTTAATGAGCACACGCAGCAGCAGCAGCAGCGGCAGCAGTAGAAAACAATTTCGCATTAACACAGAAATTCAGCGGGAATAAATCAAATTTAATTTTCACCAATTGGCAGCGATGAAGAGAGACAAAAGCGCCGAGCGAAATCAGAACTGATTTTTAAATATATTCGAACACACAAATTCGACGGCATATTAAACGAAGACCCCGAGCAGAGGCAGAGGCCAGAGCAGGCGACACGTCGCCATGACGATGGTAATGCCCGCAATGCTCGTTGCAGCATCCACATCCACATCCGTATCCGCATCCATAACGGGTCGCATCATCAGCGCCATCGTCATCGTCATCGTCAGTGCTCGAAAATATTCAATGCATTTAAAGTCGCATAATGCGGCAATATGAGATGACTGGGGGCACCAGAGGTGGCAGCAGAGGTAGAAGGGGCGTGTCCGTGCACGTAGCAGCTGCCCCCTCTCCCTCTGCGCCCTGTCTGCCATTGTTCGCATCGTTAAGTGGCGCTAACGTCATTGACGCCGGTAACGCATTTAATATTGACATGTGCATTACGCTCCGCACGCACTGCAAGCAACAAGGAGTACGGAGGATTCCTGCAGTCAGATGAGAAGTCAGGGTGATGAGCAGAACAAATATACAGACAGACACACATATATATGCATTCTATATGTAGTTATAATGATGAAAAGTAATTGGGGCTAAGGAGAAAATGAGCAGGGAGTCGAAGAAAGACCCTTGTTATTAAATAAAACATCAAGAAAGAAAACACCGATTTTCAGGCATTATAGAAAGTTAAGATATTTAATATATGTATGACACAATTCAAATACTTTATCTTAGTTTCAATTTTCATGTAAAACTTATTAGTATTGTTAGATTTAAGCCAATTAAATAAAATTTTATTTTAATTAACTGAAAATATCATTTTTGTTTAATAATTAATTTTTATGATAAATAAATAAGTAAATAAATAGTTAAAAAATAAATAAACATTTAATTAATAAATTGATAAATAAAAAACAACTAAATAAATAAACAATTAAACTAATATTTACATTACATAATCAATTAATTATTTAATTCATTAATAAAATATAAAAAATAAATAAAAAAATAAAAATTAAATAATAAAATTATAAATAAATCAAAAATAATAATTTAATTAATTAATTATTTAATAAATAACTATAAATTAATAAATTAATAAAAAATTAAATAATTTATTAATTAATAAATGATACATTAAATAAATTTATTTACTAATAATACATCAAAATAAATAAATAAAATAAATTAATAATTAAATATAATTTAATAATTAAATTACTGAATGTGTAACTGAATAATCAAATAAATAAAAAAATCATTAAAACTGAATAATCAAATAAATAAAAAAATCATTAAAAAAATTTAAAAATAAACAGACAAATAAAAAATTAAAAAATAAAATAATAATCGCATTTAAAACTATTTAAGACTTAAATTTAATTTGAAATTTAACACATAGTTTGCACTCACGATAGACTAAATATTCAAATATTTTATATATTTCAGTTTTATTCAAGTCTTAAACTTTTTTTATGGCTTTATAATTTTTCAAAATGATTTTAAATACCTAAAATATGCACGGGTGTATGAATATATGAATATACATATGTAGGATCCTTCAGGGCAAATCACGTGCGCTGCTGCTGTCAACATTCGCGCAACCTTTTTTGCTGGGAATCCAACCGGGTCTGTGCACAGCAGCAGCAGGGGTAGCGGCGGCAGAGGTTGCGTCCATGTCACTGCAGCACGTCATTAGTGCTGATGAGGCAGTAGCGTGGCCCTGGAAGGGGGTAAGAATGGGGCGGGACAGAACCGAAAACCAAGCCTGGAACAAGAGTGAAACGTGTCGCGTTGGCAAACAGGCACACGGCAAACAGACAGCGGACAGCGGACAACAGACAATGGACAATGCACAGAGTGCCAAGAAGGGAGAAAGAGAAGGGAAGAGAATGGAAGAGAGAGGGGGAGTGTGAAGGGCACGCAAAAATGCAGAGTCTTCATGCAGCCAGTGCGGTAAATCGAGAGTGTGCAGCACAGAAGCTGCACATTGGCGTGAGGAGGGAGGGGAAGGAGACGGGGAAGAAGCTCTCTGCATTGGCAATTGTCTCGAGCAGGCGGGAAATTGACAAGGATTCATCAGTGGATGTAGCCACATGGCTACGGCTAATGGCAGCTGTTTAACAGTTTTCGGCAACAGTGCGTATACGTGATTTGCGTGACCCCCAACCCCCTACCCCCTCTGCACGACACTTGAAAACCAATAGAACAATACACAAGACACAAATGTATTTCAAGTCACTTATCCCACGTTCTCTGTTTCTTTCACTCTCTCTCTTTTCAGACCTACTTCACATTCGATTCACGCGCCGAGCAACAAACCGAAGTCTATTTGCGCTATGGCCAGCATCCGGAATTGTACCCGAATCGTCGTGGTGAAGTGGTGCAAGGGTGCGTATACGTAATGCGAAAATCACAACCAGAGACAGAGCAAGAGCCCGAGTCCGAGTCCGAGTTGGACTGCCCGCTGTGCTCGAGCTTATCGATAATGTTTTAGCGCCTTTGTGCCCATTTTTATGTTGCTATGCCCAGGCAGACAAGGGAGAGAGACGGGAGGTGGGCGCATGGGCGTGGGCGTGGGCGTGGCTGACAACTGACAGCGACTACTTTGTAGCCAGCGATGCGTTAATTTAATTTTATTATGCTGCACGCAACTTGAGTGGTTTTTGAGGGGTCCAGAGGGGCGCACGATGTCGATGTCTTTGACAATTTGGAGAACTGCCCCGCAAGGACGAGTATCTCATAATCATATGCGAAGGCAACACAGGGAGGGAGAGGGATAAACAGAAGAAGCGAACAAAAGTGGGGGAGGCAATGCGGTAACAGAAGGTCGCATAAAATTGAATTACAATTTTTGCAGTGTGGAGTGAGCAAGACACTGTGCGAGGGCACTGAAGAAGGTGAGGTAGTTGAAGGCAATGCGGCACGGAAAACTCGCGCAAAATGTACAGTTAGACAGAGAGACAGCAAAAGAAAGAGAGAGAGACAGAGAGCGAGAAGGCGTAGCAACTGGCTTGCAAAACGAGCATTCAGTTATCCCAAAAAACTTTGCAGACATTAAATTTCATTTGATTTCCTTTCGTTTTTCACAGTCGCCTAACTTTTATCTTAATAAAATAAGTTGCAAGTTTCTGAGCAATTCCCAGAAATCGCAGCATGGAATTCTGAATACGTATGTGTAGAGCAAGACTGCGGGATTTATATGCCTCTGCGCCCATTTTATGCATATGTGAGTGGCAAAAACTTTTCGATAGGCAGTTTGGGAGCTCAGCTACAGGCTGTAAACGAGAGAACGCCATAAACTCTTTTTTGGCAAATTCACAGCAGATCTAAGGCAATTAAAGTGTGTCAGTGACTACCCTAAAGTGCGTATGAATTTATAGATGGATTTCCATTGGGCACTTTAAACTAGATTTCAACTTTAGTCAGTCACTCCATACGAGTATCAGCATTAAGTTGTTCACCCGCTCAACACTCGAACACAAGCTTTAAGCCTTAAAGCACCATCGAACACTACTTCAACCTCGTTCTAGTCAACAAACTGCTGCAAATTCCCATTCAAAGTGGGTTCAAAGCAACCACCCACATGGCCAATATGATTTTTATGCTAATTTGCGGTCACGCGCATTGGCATCGACACTGAAACAACCCAGCTCAATCCATTCTAACACAATGTAAGCGAGATTGATCTGATTCCATAGCAACGACTAAGAGATACTTCTTATTTTGGATAAAAGACTGGTAGAAATAATGTTTTACATTGAAATATAAGCCATATATGACTATCGATAGTACTGAGAACTATAATAATAAAACTATCACTATTTATATACAATTTGTAAAGAGATTTCTATTTAAAAAATATAATAAATAAATGCTTATCAATTATCAAACTTTAGCTAGAATGGTTCTTTCAAAAGAAATTTTAATTGATTTACAAAAATCTATCGATAGTATTGGGAACTATCGATACATAGTTATCTTGAATTATCATGTATGTGTCATTAAAGCTTTCGTTATGTTTCTTTTTCTCCGCTTGAATTGTAGTTTAGTTGATTGATTTTAAAATGAAGCCAAGTTGCTTGTTTCCATTAAGGTTACCCCTTCAGTGGGTTGTACATGCAGGGTATATAGAAATTCAAACGGATGTTAACGCAACTCAAATGAAAGGCAAATTTTCTATGAGGAAAGCAGGACGATGGGAAAATAAAAATGAAATTTAGAGTACAAATAAAATGGTAAATGGTAATCATATTTACGCAGCTTCCAGCGGACTGATTCGCTCAGCCTTGACAACCCTGGCAATGCGTTTGTTTGACTTGAGCAAATTGAAAATTATACGCACGGCTTTCTTTACAATTTCACAGTTGTTCTTGTAATTCGACAACATATTTTACAAGGTTCCCTTAGCGAAATCGGAGAAGAAGAGCTCGCACAGCTCGAGACTTTCCAAATCAGTGAACACAATTTTCTGCTTTTGTTGTTTCTATTCGTTTTTGGCTGCCAGGCAATTCCAGCGATTAATTTGTTGGATTTCACTTCGCGAAGGCGAATGGGGGCAGAAGAGGGAACTCGGGCAAGCCAAGCGGGTGACTTTGGGCCAGAGACTGGAGACATTTATTGGTAGCTCGTGGCAGGGAGCTCTCTCAAAATATATAACTAATTGAATTTAATTACGATTTTTGTCTGCTTTGCTTTTCTTTTCATGCTTTTCTCTTTTTCCCCACAGCTCATACTGCGAGCGAGAGTACCGTGACTGCCGTCTTCAAACCTGCTATGTACAATCGCCTGCCTATCCGGGTCTCTATCCACGGGCCCTTAACTGCCGCTACAAGTTGCACACACGACAGCCGTACATCAAGTTGTATCTGCAGAACGAACAGTTTGCGGTTGATGGACAGAGGTAAGCAAATCAAACAACACCTAACTCCCAACACTACCTATTACTTTACTCAACACCCTGCCCAATACTTTACTTGATAGCCTACTCAATGGCTTTTACAATACTTTATGCAATACTTTTCCAACACTTTGACAATACTCTACCCTATACCGTACCCAACTTTCTGAACAATATCATTGTTAGTAGTCTACCCAATACACAAACAAATACACTATCTAACACAGTTTCCAATACGCTACTTAACACTTTCCTCAGCACCCTACTAAATACCCTAATAATGCTGTACCCAACAACCATACCCAAAACCATGGCAATACTCTACCCTATACCGTACCCAACGCCCTTACCAATGCACTTGCAAGTAGTCTATTCACCGATCAACTCCGTACACAATACCCAACTTAACACGCTACTCAGCACCCTACGCACTACCCTCCACAATACCCTTAGCAAAATCCTGCACAGTTCCATATTATCCATTCCCAATACCCTACACAACCTACACAACGCCCTAGCCAACACATTTTTCAATTTCTTGTCCAACACCTTATCAAATATCCTACTCAGTACCTTACCCAAAATCTCGGCAATACCCTACTCTATACCGTACTCAATTCCATAACGAATACCCTAGCCAATAGTCTAGCCGCACCCAATACTCTACCTAACACCCTATTCAGAATTCCCTGTCCCTTACCCTATTAAATACTCATCCCAACATTATACCCAATACCCTACCCAGTACCCTATCCAATAACCTACCAAATACTCTTCCCAACACCCTGTCCAACACCCTGTGTGATATTGAATCACACAGCTTTGCCACATATATAGAGAAGATTATCGTTGATTCTCTCTTTCGGAAATAAATGCAAATTCAAATTGCCGAGAGAAATTAGCGCCAAGTTAACACCCTGTAATTTGTCATTTTGGCACAACGCTGCTGCCTGCAATTTTCTGAATTTTCCAGCCAGTTCCCAGTTGATTTTTTTGTGCCCCTCCCCCTCGAAAGCTTTTTCTTCTTCTTCTTTTTGCCATTGGCGAGCAGTCAACATTACGTGTGCTCTGGCCCCTGCTCTCGTTGCTCTGTTGTTGTAATGCATTTGGCATTCTGACAATGACAATTTGACAGAGCGCTCTGGAAAAATTGGCACCAATTTCGTGGAAAACGCTGGCGACATGTCACACACCCAAGCCTCGATTCCAAGTCCCCATTCCATTTCGCACTCCATCTCCCATTGGTCGCCCAGTTCCATTCCATGTCGCCATCGCAATCAACATTACCGTGACAGCCCTGACTGCTGTCTGCTGCCTTTGCACTTGCACTATCCGCCTGTCCCTCCATCCCCAATCCGTCTGCTGGTCTGTCTGCATTCAAATTAGCTAAAGGATTACGTTTTGAGTGGGTTTTCGGATTCGACTGGGGCCACCCTAGAAACAGTCGGTGTCGTTTCTGTTTTATTAATGCCGAAATGATGATATTCTCTATCTCTTTTTGGTGAGTAAGCAATATATTACGAATGTAATGAAACTTATAACAACATTTCGCAAATGAGAATGCTAAACATTAGAATATTCCTTTCTTTGCGATCTTTCACTTCGTATTCCCTCTCGAATTCAGTTTAAGTTGAGTCCATAAAAGTAAACTAACTACGGAGAGTTTACCTTTTAGCTGACATCTAATCGCTTTACGGTTCAAGTTGCGTGACCTCATGCAAATCATACCAGGAAAAGGTAAACTCTCTTTGGAGTATTAGCAGCTCTGTGGGGACACTCGCGCTTGGCCTGCTGTGCTTTTGACTTAAATCAGAACTTAAATATTTTATAAATTGCCCAGTGGGGCTCAGCTCGTAACCCTACCCAAGCGGACTTCACCTGTCCGGCCCCACAACAAACACAATTTACATTCACCATTCACTGACCTGACCTTTCACAAACGTTGCGGGCGGTCATTAAACATTTCGCTCCGTTCTGCCACATCATTCTCAAAGGGAGAAGGAGCAGGGAGGGAGCGTCCTTTAAAGCGAATCTCCAGCAATGCCGAGTGTCTCTCCACACTTCTCTGCGTGGGCCACTTTGCAAATGGACGGCAAAAGTGTCTAAGTATCTTAAAGCTGTTTGATGTGCAAATGCTCAGTCAGCATATTTCACTCGACTCGCAGGACGCGCACGTGCACGTCTGGCTCAGGATCTGGTTCTGGCTCTGACTCTGGCTCAGGCTCTGGCTGTGACTGTGAGTGGGCTCCTCCAAGTCGAAATTAGATAAGCAACATTCAATTTATTTTTATAGATTCAATTTGAATATTTACCTTTTGAGCAGACGCGAGGCATGTCAAAGTGCCAGCTCTGACAGGGAAAAGGGAGAAGAGTCGGAATCCTTTTGGGATGGAAGTGGGTTGCCTTTTGGACTAGTTGAAAATCCGCTTTAAGTGCGTATTAATTTGCAAGTCTAAGTTTCCCCCAGCTCAGTTGGAAAGCATCAGTAAGGGACGTTCCGAAAGGGATTAGTCAAACAAACGCTACAAACGAGCTAATCGTAGGGTGAGCCTCGATGAGGAGGGTGTTTAAAAGGGAGAAACTTAATCGAATGTTTCGCAAAAAGGGGTTTCAATGGTGGAACTGCCATTAATGATGTTTGGTTTGGGCGGACTTGACTCGGAATTGAGGTTGTGAAGCATTCCAGGAGAATGCTTCGCCGAGTGCAGTCAACTCGGGTGGGCAAAGTAATCGCAAAGTTAAACAAAAACTTTGTATCCAAGGGTATTAATTAGAGATTACAAAGAAGATTGCTGACTGAGTCAGTTTGGATAGTCTCTCTCTCTCTCTCTCTGTCGGTGAATTGTTTTGTGCCATTTGACTGGGATTATTAATATAACATTTGAACTATGAAGCGACAGTCTTTTAGACAGTCTTTTATCATTGGTTAAGTGCTTTGAAACTTTGGAAACTTCTTAACGCTTTGAATTTGAAATAATGTTAGGGGATTCTAACTGAAAATGGATGACTTGGAAAGTGTTTTACTGATTTCCTTTTTGTGATTTAAAGTTTTCTTTTATACGAATTCAATTAGAAAGATCTGAATTCCCATTTCACAGTCAATTTGCAGCCGCAACATAACCGCACTTTGGCAGCGCGTTGATGCATTATGCTGTCAGTCAATATTTATTGATATCGATATAGATTGATACAGTCATGCTATGCCTACAAGCTATCTGCCACACGCAATCAGCATAATCCATCTAAGCATAACACGAAATCCCCATCAAATTCAGTTCATAAAGCACTCTCCACCACTCGATTCGCGCTGCCCGGTTTCATTATGATGCCGAGCTCAATGGCATTGTGTGCGTGTGTTTGGTGTGTGTGTGTGTGTGTGTTTTGTTAGGTGCTTATGCCGACTCAGCGGCAAGTTGCTCTCAGCTAAATCTCTACCAAATCAGTGGTAGGCAGGCTTCACAAGGAGAGGGGAACGTAGCAGGGGAGGCCCGTTTGGCTGCCAGTTTTGGAAAACATTTTTCTAATTTCTGCGTAACAAACACACAGCAAATATTTTGCCAACCTAGCGTTTTTGGCTGACAAAAAAGCAACACAAACTTACCAACACCGAAAAGCGCAAGCACACACCAACACACACATACATACACCCAAACACACACAGCAAAGTTTAGGAAAACTTTATCTGTGTTTTTTTTTTTTTGGGAGCGGCGAAATAAATGCAAAAGTCATCGAGAAAAAAGTTTTTTAATATGCCGAAATTATTACCAGTCAGTTATTTTTGATATGTCTGTTGGCCGAAAACTTCCCGAAAGTTTGCCGCTTTCCCCCCGTCCAGCTGCCTTGGAAAAAAGTACAAATAATCAACTTTCTGCCCTACGCATTTATTATCAATAAGTTAGATTAGGTTGGCCCCCCTTGCCGGGGAAACTGGGCGAAACTTGCTGACAAAGTGATTAAATTGAGTGAAACGAAAGCGAACCGAAAAACTGCCTGACTAATAGATACAGATACCGTTGGATTCCCAGGATCTGAAGTTTAGGACACACACACACACACAGAGTCAAACAAAAAAGTTGCCAGTTTCCGGTAACTTTTCGAAGAGCAGTCAAAGGCTCAATAAAATGTCAATTAAATTGACTTTTTTGTTGCACTTTCGCATCGCACCAGGGCCGCTTGGGGTCGCACTCGTATATCTCGGCCCGCATTTGATTAAAGTCCAGTTCGTAATTGCCAAAGTTAGCTTTCAATTAGAAAGTTCACACACACGCACACAGACTCACAGTCAGGTAGGTGAAAGGCATTTGGTTTGGCTTTTGAATTGGCATGAAATTCTCCGCCTTGGAGCAAATTGTGTTGCCAACACAAATGGCTGAAAAGGGCATCCGGGCTTCACGGACCTCATCAATGGCCCAAGCAGGAAGCAGGCACCCAGGCAGGCAGCCAGGCGCAGGCAGAGCGAATCGCTTGCTCTGTGTACAAAGGTCACTTTGTCTGGACCACACTCAGGGTTATGCCCAGGGGAGAGACTCGGAAAAAAAAACGTTGGAAAATGCTTCAAAACAGACGGCTTGAATTTGCCGTGCGCCGTCAAAGTGCAAATGAATGTCAAAGTCAGGGCCGCAGCGAGGGTTCTCCCTCCCGGCCAGAGGCCAAGAACTTTGCGCAGCTTGAAGATGTACTCGTGTACGCGTTTCATCTATAAATCACGAGTTTGTAAACTTGTGAGGTTTTCCACTTTTCAGCAAACTTTTTCGGGCACTCGCACTGAGTGCGCTCCTGTGCAGAGGCTGCCTGCCTGCCTCCTTGAACTTCTCGTCCGTCGGACGAGCGATTATTCATTCAATTGCAGGACGTGCTTTTATCACTTCTATTTGTATTCCATACTTTTTCACCTCTTTTTCTCTTTTTACTCTTCGTCCTCTTGGGGCCTCGCACTTGAAATCTCTCCACGTGCGCTTTTTAATTGTTGCCGCGCTCTCTTTATATAAAGCTGATGTCGAAAGATAAATTTAATTTATCCCCTTTTTGTGCGTCCATAAACGAATCAAGGGATCATTCGTTTGCCCTGGCACTTTAAAGCACGGAAAAGCCTTTCAATACTCAACTGCATACTCGCTGCACTCTCTTTACAGATGCGAAAACGTGATGACCTGCCCCATCAGGCCCATCGGTTCCGGGAACGAGCACTGCCCCTACGACTGGCTGGCCGTGTATGATGGACGCGATGAGCATTCACCGCTGATAGGCAAATTTTGCGGCCTGGGCAAGTTTCCGTTCAGCATTATTGGTGAGTACAAAGGCCGGCGCCGATGGCGTTCACGATGGCCATTCCCCTTCTCCCCTCTTCCCCCTTCTCTGCGTCCCTCTCACGATTAGCTCATTGACCAGTTTGCGTGTGCTATCAATCGCTACCACTTTGCTGCTTGCAGGTACCTCGCAATACATGTACGTGGAGTTTGTTACATCACCAGCGGGTCCGCTGCTCAATACCGGATTCCATTTCAATGTTGGCAACTGGCCCGGACACGTGGAGACGGCGGGCATTAAGCACGGCGTCTGCGACTGGCTGCTCAGCTCCGACTCGCTAAAGGACAGCAGCGCCAGCGAGGGCATCTTCCTGAGCATCGCCCACTGGTATCCGCCGAACACCTCGTGCAGTTACCACATCAAGGGACATCCCGGCGAAATTGTGCGATTGTATTTCCCGAGGTAAGCCATTAAACCGGATATCTCACTTATTTATTGCCTCGCTAATAAATTAGATCTCTAGCGGGGGCATACATAGCGCTCTATCACGGCGTCCATTAGGTGCACATACGTGCTTCATTACGTATGCCAGGGTACGACGTAGTCCGAGTTAGAAGTTGGTTAAGGTTTCTGGGCATATTGGGATGATCTCATCTGAAAAACAACAATATCAATTATCAACTTAGTTTGAGTTGAGGTGAGGGAAATATAGTCAAGATTTTCATTCATTATTTGCGAGATGAGTATGAAATAGTTATAGCATTTTATTAAGAGTACAGTCAACTTTTAGAGCTCTCCTGGCAGTTCATCTGCAACAAATAGATAAAGATAGATTACTGTTTATAATCAGATAATCTTGCAAAGTGCATTACAACTTTGTCAAAGTTCGTCGCCACTTTGAATGCCTCCCATTGCCGGGGCTTAAGTCGTTTTCATCAGACCGTTCCATTGTCGAGTCCTTCTCTCTCTCTCACTCTCTTTCTCTCCCCCTCTCACTCTCTGATGTTGTAAATATTCCCTCCTCTGCTTGCCTTTCCTTGTCGGCATTTCACTTAAAGAGCGCAAAGTTTTGCGGCTGTGTGGACGCCTTCCAGCGGTTATGCAGCGCGTCCCCGTTCACAGACTTCAATGCCGAATTCCCTGCCTCCTTTCCCCTTTCCCCGTTCACGTCTGGCACGCCTACAATCCATTTTGGGGGCTGCGTTCTATGCTGTAAGCGTATTTTAATGAAATTTGCCGCAAAGATTTATGTGACATTTTAATTTAACGTGTCGAGTTGAAGTTGTTCTTTATATTTTTACTTTGTTGGCTCGCCCCATTCTCAATCTCATATACCGCCACGCCTCCCCTCTCCCCCTCCGCTTGCCACGCCTCTGTTCCTGTTGTGTCTGAACTTTTGTGCAAGTGTCGCATGGCTTGTGCAATCGCAGTCAGCTATATACAGCTCAACTATACACATATATATAGTCAAACTGTAGGGTAGGGAAATATTTTATTGTGCTGCGGTTTTACCCGGCTGAGGGTGAAGTAGTTGGAGAACGAGTTGAATCGAAAGGCTTAGTCGCCAAGACTATGGAAAAGTTTTGAAGCTTTGGCATTTTGAGGGCATTGCTTAAATCGAATGCCATCGAGCACTGCACAAAGGGTTCGAATGGGAGAGAGAGTGGGGGGAGGGAGGAGTGGGATTGCGTCGAGTGTTGTAGGAATATCAATAGGGCCAAGAAGTTTATTGCAAAAGTTGTGAGTGAGTTGAAATGCAACTTGAGCAGCAGCTTAGCATTGAAACTATTAATTAAAAGTTGCAAAAACATATATATTCTTGAACAACACGAGCATGCAACTTGATCTGTAGCATAGAGTGAATAGGAAGTGTTGCGAGTATGAAGGTGTCACTGCACTCCCAGGCACATCATCCGCAGTCTGAGTGGGGCCTGTCGCCCTCTCTCTCCCTCTATCTTTCTCTCTCTCCCTGTCCAGCTATATTTTTGTTGTGATCTACGGGGCCATAAAGCATGGCTGCACGGCGCCTCGCCCCAAAGTTGTCAAGCGGGCAACCTTCAACTAACCCAAGAACAAGTGCAACTATTTCTGCACATTCGACCATGTTGCAAGCTTTATAATTTATGCACAAAATGTTGCAAAACATTGCCAAGTTTTGGCTAAAAACTGCAGCAGTAGAAGAAGAAGAAGAACTCCAGGCACGACAAACATCAGACGCAGAGAAGCGCACACACCCTCGCACACCCCCTCACACACACACAAACACACACATATATACACACTCATGCAGGGAGTAAAATATCAAACAAGTTTTTGCCAAAAGATAAATATTTATGTCCACCTACAAAACGAGGCAAACTAAACGAAACTAAGTCCTCTTTACCGCCTTCCCCCCTCCCCTCTCCACCTCTAGATTCTCCTTCCCCTCATCTGGGCGATTCCGGCGTAAAGCAAATGCAGAAGTTGTGCGCACGTTTACACCGATTGGCATTAGGAGTTCAGAAGTGGGCAACATGATTGCGTGATTACAGGGCACAAACCGGCAGAACCGACAGCACCGACAGCCCCGACAGCAACTGCCCTGCGCAAGAGTGGGAGAGAGACAGCTATATGATGCTGTCCCCCTCAAAAAAAAATAGTTGCAAGTTGTCGAAAAATGCAATGGGAACTGCGTGAGCTGTGCGCAATTTTCGTAGTTCTCCTTTAAGTTTTTGTCTCTGCTCTCGAGCTGCTCGCTTCGCTGTTGTTGTTGTTGTTGTTGCTTTTGTCGACTGCTGCCAACTTCACTCAAGTTGTTGCAACGCCCCCGACAACAATTGCACGCCCACATTCCCCCATCCCTAGACCACGTCACCAGCTTGCCAAGTGTACTAGCTTCTGCTGTATTCCTCCTCCTCCTGCTGCTCATCCTGCCTAACTCATCCTGCCTGCCTTCTTTAACATGTGTGCGATGTGCTCCGCTTCCACCTCAACTGTTGCAGCCCCCTCGCACCTCACGCCTGCCTCCTCTTCTCTCTCTCTATCTCTCTTCGCAGACTCTGCTCCAAGTCTGCAGTCTAGACACTGTCGACATTGTTTCCAACAAACTTGCTCATTTAAGTAACATGTCATGCTGCCGAGCTGCTTGGGCTATGCGAGTGTCTTGTTTCCTCCCTTCATCCAACCCCCCAAGAGGTGCCCAGGGCGTGGTAGGTATATTAACTCGGCGCAAATATATGCAACAGGAAACTGGCTTCAGTTCTGGATCTTTCTCAGATCTGGCGGAGCTGTAGCTTCGCTGTATTCCTCTTCTTCTTTTCATAAGATTCTCAGGTGAACTGAGGTCAGTTCCAAATAAAGGTTTTTTAAAGAAGCAGATTAATCGAAAGGTTATAATGGGTCGATCAATTAAAGATTCCATATAGAAATAATATGATTAGTTTCTTTCTACAATTCTGGAAACTCACATTCAAGAGAATCATTACATACGTGTATATCAAGTTTGAGTAGTTTCAATCAGTGGTAGTCCCTTCTTTCTACAATTCTGGCAATCAATTATGAATAGGAACTTCTAACTCATTCTACAATTCTGAGTGCCTTTCTTAAAGTACAGAATGCTTCCATCAAGAGAATCTTTATATACGAGGGTCGTTTGATAAGTCCGTGACTTTTTGTATTTGCCGCGCACCTGCTCTAAATACAACACTGCTCCTGTCAGCAGTTATCGATTAACAGCTGACTGTAAAATTTTGAGAAAGCTGCGTTTTTTGGTTTGCGTTTTATAGGCATTGAAAGCAGACGATCTCGTGAATTTTAACGAAAATGGAAAAAGTGAATTTCGTGTGCTAATTAAGCATTATTTTTTGCGTAAAAAATCCATCACCGAAACCAAGGAAAGACTTGATAAATATTATGGGGACTCTGCACCATCAATTTCAATGGTTAAGAAATGGTTTACTGAGTTCCGTTGTGGTCGTACCAGTACAAGTGATGCCGAACGTTCAGGTCGCCCAAAAGAGGTCGTCATGCCAGAAATCGTCGACAAAATCCATGGAATGATATTGGATGATCGGAGAATGAAAGTGCGTGAGGTAGCTGAGGCTGTAGGCATCTCAACTGAACGGGTACATCACATTTTGCATGAATGCGCGATGGGTGCCGCGATTGCTCACACACGACCATAAGCGCAACCGTGTGACCATTTCAAAGGAGTGTTTGGCGATGTTCAACCGCAATCCAAACGAATTTTTGCGCCGTTTCGTTACCGTAGACGAAACATGGATCCACCACACCACACCAGAGACCAAAGAACAATCAAGACAGTGGGTTTCTCCGGGTGAACGTGCACCAAAGAAGGCCAAGGTGGGTCTGTCGGCCAACAAGGTCATGGCCACAGTTTTTTGGGATGCACAAGGTATCATTCACATCGATTACCTTGAAAAGGGTAAAACGATCACCGGCGAATATTATTCAGAGCTTTTGGACAGATTCGATATTGATTTGAAGCAGAAACGACCGCATTTGGCGAAAAAAAAGTGCTGTTCCATCAGGACAATGCACGGGTGCACACTGTGTAGTCAGCATGGCAAAATTTCATAAATTGGGCTACGAACTGCTACCCCATCCAGCGTATTCTCCAGATTTAGCCCCTGTGACTATTTTTTGTTTCCAAACATGAAGAAATGGCTCGGCGGTAAGAGATTCGGGTCAAATGAAGAGGTCATCACAGAAACAAACGACTATTTTGAGGGCCTTGAGAAAACCTATTATTTGGAAGGAATAAAAAAATTGGAAAAACGCTGGACTAAATGTATAGAGCTAAAAGGAGATTATGTTGAGAAATAAAACGCTTCTTTGACGAAAAAAATATATTTTATTCAAAAAGTCACGGACTTATCAAACGACCCTCGTACATATTATCTTTATATAATTTCAGGCATAGTTTTCTTCATTCTTTAATTCTGGAAATGTTCTTGAATGTGAAGAACTCTTCCAGCATGATATTCCCTCAAGAATGAAATTTAAACACAAGTTAATTTCAAGCAAAGTCCTTTCTTTATACAATTCTAGAAATCATTTATAAAGAAACACTTCCAACTTGTTCTGCAATTCCGATAAAATTCTTTAAAATGAAGAATTTTCCATCAAGAGACTCTTTAAATATATTCTGGAAACATTCTACAAACTAAAGAATTCTTCCAGCCAGAGAATCCCTTAAGCATCAAATTTAAGTACAAAGTCCTTTCTTTCTACAATTTTGGAAATCATTTATGAAGGAGCTCTTCCATATTATTCTGCAAACCTGGGAACCCTGAAGAACTTCTCCATAAATAGAATCCTTAGATAGTTTAAGAAAAAATTTGCCACATACGGTTCTACAACTCTTTAAGTTTATCTTCAAATAGTTTATACAGTCTCAAGAAGAGTCTTCTTCTTTAGACGTATCAAGAATCAATTACAGAGAAGCAATCTTCATATTACAAGTTTCAACTCTGCGTAGTTTATAAGATAAAACATTCCTCATTCTGAAATTCCAAGAATCAATTATAAAGAAGTACTCTTGCATAAAGCTAAGTTAGTAGCAAGCAAAGTCCCTAATAAATCTGATTTAGAGACACGCTCAAAGCTGCAGACTGACGCCCACTTCTAAGACAGACCCTCAGTGAGTCGGGGAGGACTTCAGTGGATTGCCTGGCGTATGCGCATAACTAAGCAGTTGCTCCCCAAACGGTTGAGGACAGAGCTAGACAGGCAGCCTGGCAGATCGCAGCACTGCCCCTTGCACTGCTTAGTTAAGGGAAGTGGGGGAAGAGAGGTAGCAACGTTCATTTTTTGTGCTTTTTGTCGAGATGCTGCTGAATAAACTCCCCACTGAGTCAGCATTGCCAGAACTAGGCTGCAAACGGATTATGAGGACATGCCGCAGGGCGTCAGGCTTAGTTTTCGACGTCGCGTACGTGAATAACGGCATGGGCACGTAGACAGGGGCAGAGTAGTGGTGCAAGGGGCAGTGTCGCGAGACGAGACGGTGCAGAAATATAGTAACTCTGCTCTATTATGAATAGCAGAAGTAAGAAGAGGGGCGTGGCGGAGGGAGGGAGTGAGCAGGAACACAGTCGTGTGGCACATAAAAAATGAAACGAAATGAAATGAAACTGTGCCGTGGCAAATGCCCCGCGAATGCCCCCGGACTGCTGCTGATGATGCCGTCTGTCTGCCACCGCCGTCACTCTGCCACTTTCTCGCTTTTTCACATTTGGCAACTTTGTGTGGGTTAATAAAATGTTGTATTATGTCATATTTTTGGACAGCACAAATGTAATTGTACGGAATCTGCTTAGCCCCACGAACGGCGAATGGCGACTGGCGAATGGCGGAACGGTTACGTCAACTATGCCGGATGCGGTGCAGGGTTGCCAGGCAGCTGGCGCACGGCCAAAAAATAATTGGAAAAGTTTTCGCGCCCGCTAGAAATACGAGTAAAGCCGGGGAACCAAAGCAAATGATATTGCAAATGATATTACCCCAGACTGTTATTCAAGGTTTTTTAGGCGAATAAACAGTAACTCAGCGAGTTTAATGCGCATGTAGGGTTGCCGTCTTTAAAATAGAAGTTGATTTATGGTGGAATTATTATGGTAAAATAAAGGTTTTTAAAAATGATCTTATTATGTAAAAAGATTTTTGGATCCTTAAAAAAAGGGAATAAAAATAAAAAGCAAACGGGAATATTCTTGAGTTGGGCATTAATTAAAGTATTAATTAATATTAGTAAAGATATAGATTTGAGGTGAAGAATCATTATTTCATTCCACATAACAATTCAAGAATATTCATAAAACAGATATTCCAAAAGGAAAACTTGTTATTGTTAATATTAATATGCCTTAGTCCGTATAAAAAACCTATTCAAAATTTTAAAAAATTGTCAATCTATTTAAAGGTTAGGTCAAAATAGATAGTAGATAGTTTTTGTCTTCGGATCAAGATTTGATGGTTCAAAAAACATCGCCTAATTCTATCTTAAACCCCTATTTTATTTTGGAGCATTACAAATTGTTCGAGTTTGAGTTTGAGGTTAAGTCGAAGGTCATGAGTGCTATAATTAATCATTCTGCTCAAGAATAAAAATTGCTGAAGTATCATAAGTAAGCTCTCCTTAGTTTCCACGGTATAAATGTCAATAATGTTTGGAAAGAAATGGTTCATCTTTAAAAGACTAAGATTAAGGTGAAGTTATTTATTTAAACTCGTTGCAATACTAATACTTTAACTCAGGTTCTTTTCAATCTGAAACTCCAAGTCACATGCTCATAATTCAATTAAGTGCCAACGATTCCTCGACTACACAGTTAGACTCAACGTTTTCTTCGCAGAATTCGTTAGGTTGCCGAATCACGTTGGTCGAGTAATTTGCATCCATTTTTCAGGCTGCTGCGAAATGCAGCTCACATCTAACGAGGCTACGTGTGCCAGTAAAAAGCGAGATTTTACCTGTTACCAGTTGGAATTTATATTAAACTGCAGAGCAAAAGCAGCATGGATAACTCGAAGGGGGAGAAATAGTGGGGGAGGGGATGCCTCCGAATGTTGGTTTCCGTCTTGGCAGAAGGCCAAATGCCTTGCGGGCCTCAGCTATTTATGGTGTTTACTTATGGCTCTTTATACTCCGACTGACACGATTTTCCCATCTTCTTTCCCCCTCTCTCTCTCTCGCTCTCTCTTTCTTTTTTCTTCCCTCCTTCTCTTGCAGTTTCCGCATCAATCGCATCGAATCACCCATACTAAAGTACGAAGGTGACTGCGGCGAATCACTGACCATCTACGACTCCGACCACGCGGACCCGGCGCGCATCATTAAGACCTTCTGCGACACCTTCTCGCGGCCCATGGAGAAGGTGGACTTCGTGAGCACCAGTCCCTCGCTCTACGTGCAGTTCGACTCCAAGACGGGCAGCTACAGCGGCAGCTCCCTCTACTACTGGGCCCACTATGACTTCTTCAACAACACCCGCTTCGGCGATCCCGTGCCCACCACACTCTGCGACGAGGTCATGTACGCCTGGAAGCATCCGGGAGGCAAGCTGCGTTCCCCGCTCAACTCACTGATCTTCAAGCGAACCGGAGGCAGCGATGTGCGTTGCCAGTACAAGTTCGTCACGGATCGTCGTCTCTATGCTCGGGCTATCATTGAGGTGAACTCGGTGTCGTTCAAGGAGCTGCCTTACAACAGCAACGCCTGCACGCGCTGCCACGAGGAACGGGTGGACAAGCTGGTCATCTGGGAGGAGCGCGACAAGTTCCAGAACAACTTGGCCTGTTTCTGCGATAATATTCCCAGAGCAGTGCGTGTCATATCCTCGGCAGACACCATGAACCTGGAGATGATTGTGCAGGGACAGCATGCGATCACTTCGTACTTCAAGAATCCCAATCCACTCTTCGAGGCCACCTACGAGTTTGCCCACGGTCCGCTGTGTGGACCCATCACACTGGGACCCTCACCCGATGGCGAACTTGTCTTCCCCTACAAGAAGGCACTGGCCATGGTGGCTGGACCAATGGCACCGCCCGAGCATCATTATCGCCGTGAGAAGTGCATCTGGGAGTTGAAGGTGGCAGCACAGCGCGATCTCTGGCTGAACCTGGAGAAGGCACGCTTTGCCGAGCGCAGCTGTGAGAGCGCCAAGATTGAGGTGTATCTGGCTGGACGTTTGGAACCGCGCTTTGTCGTCTGCCCCGACAACATATCGCTGGCCCGCGACTTGCCCATACTGACCACTGCCGAGCTGGGTGCCACTGGGGCCGACCAGGAGCCGCTGCCAGTGCTCATCCAGTACACCGGAGACGGACAGCCTGGCAAGAACATCTTCCGACTGGTCTGGACCGAGCTGTTCCACCTGCCCCGCAATCCCGACGGTAGCTTGGCCGCGTCACTGTTGCAGGACGGCGGATGCGACTTCCGCTGTCCTGGTGACACGCAGGTCTGCATACCGCGGCATCTGCTCTGCAACGGCGTTGCCAACTGCCCGAATGTGACGCACACCTCGACGCTGGCCCAACTAACGCGGCACATTGAGTGGAATCTGGAACAGCTCGGACTGCTGCACCATGCGGCCGAGTACAGTCAACTGGTGCTGCACGACGAGTCTCCCGAGATCTGTCTGCGACGTGATCTCGTCCAGCTGCCCTACGGCAAGCTATTGCTCATTGCCCTTGCCCTGTGCGCGATGTTCGTGCTCCTCATCGCCATCTGCAGACGCATGTGCCGAGGGACGCCCAAGCAGCCGGGACTGCAGCATCTCCAAGAGGATTACTAAGTGGAAAGAGTTTACTCGAAGAAGGTTTTTAACCTCCCCCTTTGCTCATTTGATTTACTCGTTATCCCAATTTTTCTTTCGGGTTCATTCCCGCACACTGCCAACCTTCGTTTCTTCCAAATACTTCACATTGTTTCCCCGTTTTCTAACGGCAAATATAACTGTATATGTAAGTAGTTTTCCGCTCTGGAAGCTATAGAGAGCGCTATTCATTATAATAGTTATACGATATTAACTCGAACATATACATAGATGTTTAAAAAAAACACACACACACACAGGACACCACAAAAATGATTAACTGCCCTGAATAAATTAATTAAACGTAAAATTGTCACGTGATAATTGTTGAAAAAAGAATAAAAGAACAAAAAACAGAAAAACAAAAAAGATAAATGGCATAAAAAGTGGAAATAGTTTAACGAGCATAAAGAAACTAGATATTAATTAAGGTAGACAGGTTAAATGTCAAAAATTATTAAAAAAGGCAGAAAAGATAAACCAAATGGAACGTCATATGGAAAAAGTAATGCGAATTAAATATATTGTTGGTGGTTTTTATTAGCTATTATATATATATATATATCAATGCAATACACAATGTATTAAATTGTATTGGCAAATTGTCAACAGCATGAGGAAACCTTTACCCGGCGTACATCAGAGAGAGGCAGATATATGATATATACGTGAATACATATGTATATAATGTACGATATACAATATATAACATATACATATATATTTTTTGCACATAGATTTACCTAGACCATAACAAAAATGAGAATCCATTCGAATTGGAACCTTCAATTGCCCAATAAATATGGCTGAGTTCCGTAAAATGCCCAAAAAACAAGAGATAAAATTGTAAAGTTCTGCCGAAAAGGTTTTAGCATTTAAGTCGTCTTAACTAGTTAGTTAAGTCGTACCACATGAAGGGTACCACAGGCATTGCAGTGAACCAAAAGAGAAATTAAAGTGGATTCTTTATAGTTAAAGTTTATTTATGGTTTAAAAAGATAATTTCCTATAATAACACATGTGAATTTAAAGGAAAAACTTGCCAAGAATTGCTGAAATGATCAAGTAATTTATTTAATTTAATTGTATAACATTCTTTTATACTTTATTCGACATACTCCTAAGTTGTTACTCTGCTCAGTCTCTCGTTAGGTTCGCTGCAATGCCAGGAGCGAACCCCTGAGAGATTACCCCCCCACAAGAAGAAAAAACAATAAGAAATCGAGCAGTAAATAGAAACTAGAATGAATATTTTAGTTGTACGTCAGAAAATAAATGTAAGAATTTAAAGAGAAACACTGCGAGAAAAACGTAAATAAATGCAATGAGACAACAAAACTAACGGTGGTTTTCATACACAAAGTTGGCAGCACCGCGCGGACCTTTTGCAGAGTTGCCGATGCGACCCTGTGCGGCAACTGTCAAAACAGAAGGGTGCAAGGGGCGGGGGCAGAAGTAAACAAAACAAGCTCAGAGGAAAGCAAAGGCGAGCAAACGCGAAGAAAACGAATCCACAGCGATTTATATGTCAGCTGACCCAAAGCGCTCGGAAGGGGTCAGAAGCGGAGACTGTCAAATATCTGGGACTGGGACTGGGACTGGGACTGGCTATTCGGAAATCAGACGCAGATAGCGACGCGCGTGTTAAAAAGCAAATCGAAATTCAATAAAAAAACGCGAAATAAAATCCGAAAACAAAAGCAGCAACAACAACAATCATTTCTAGTTCGAGTTCTTCATCGAGTCATTCACGATTCTTTCATCGCACTCTTCTTGGTCAAGCATGGAACGTACCGCGGTGCCACGTGGCAAACGTCCGCGCGTGCAGGTCTCCATGAACGACAAGGAGCGAGCGATTGCCCGCATCCGCAAGGGCGAAACGAAGGCGGGCATCTCCCGAGAACTGGGCGTGCCCGAGTCCACAGTGCGCGGCTGGGTGAAGCGCGCCGATCAGCGCATAGCCCGCGAGGCAGTCGAGGGTGAGTTGCAGCCAGTCTCCAGTCTCTCTCTTCATCAGTCTCCACTGTGAGTTTCGTTCCTTCCCCCTCCCACAGGCAATGGAAACCATACTCCGCCCTCGCTGAAGCTGCCAGCGAAACGTGATCACAGCGGGCAGCAGTTGCCCGTGGCAGCGCCCCTGTCCGTGGCCCTGCCCCTGCCCATGCAACTGTTCCAGCAGGCAGCGGATAGTCAGATGCAGCTCACTGGCTGGCTGCACATCTTCAATGCGGGCATCCTCAACTTTACACTGATTGCCACCGCAGCCTTTTTGCAGGCACGCGTGCGAGGCAACTCGGATCGGCAGTCGCTGTGGCAGATCATCTGCGAATATGTGGACGAGGCTGGGCGCAATGTGGCCGCCAATGGGGGGCAGTATGTGCCGGGCAGCAACTCAACAACGCAGGCGATGGGCATGGGAATGGGGATGGGCATGGCGATGGCCAGTCGACAGTCGCTTACTGTGTCCGCACATTGCCGCAACGGTGGCGGCGTCGGCTTTATGGCGCCACGATTGCACATTACCGCCGAGGATGATGAGGATGCCAGCATGTCCGCAACGGCAACAACGGCGTCGTCGGAGATGGGCGCGGGAGCGGGGCCGGGTATGGGTCCGGGTCTGGGGCCGTGAAAGCCAATCGATTTATTTATGTGCATGCAAATAAAACGCCTGTCAATGGGATTATGTTGTTTAAGGCAAATAATTGCATTTTAATTAGCAGCGAAATAAGTGCGATAATTGGCTACGCTGCCTGGCGGTTCTCCCCACTCTGTCCAGCACCTTCCTCTACGTCTACATTGCATTCACCCACTCGCAATCCCACTGAATCCGAAGCTGATGTGGCCGACTTTATTAACCATATTATTATTTCATTTCATTGCATGTCATGCGAATTTCCAATTGAAATTGTTAATGCTGAAATTTGCCTCCTTCCCGGCGTTGTTATTGTCGCTATTGTTGTTGTTGCTATTGTTATTGTTGTTGTTGTGTCCTGTCGTGTCCTGTGCTGTGCTGTCCTGTCCCGCCTGCCTTTGGCCGGAGTCACGTAATTAAGCGGTTTTATCTGCGGTTTTGCTACACATTAATTGCCCATGTTAAATGCGAAATTTATTTAGTGCAAAACGAAAATGGCACAATAAAAAACATACATAGAATTCTTTATAAATTAAATATGCGTTAGTTATTTAGTTTTTCATTTGAGAATTTAGTTAGCTTTTTTGTTTTTGTTTTTCATCGTGTCTGTCGCCTTCGCAAATCGCAGCACGCAGTGTGGATTAGCCTGGAATTGATTTCAATTTCAATTGTTGAATACACTTATCATTTCATCGAGCTGCAGCCACAATTGAAAATGGTATTAGTGACTGGTAGATACCCTGCAGGTAGCTGGATTCTGTTGATTTTAATGAATTTTATGATTAATTAAAATATTTTTTCTTAAGATCACCTTGAGTTGCTTTCCTCATAATATTTATTGAATCTGTTTATTAATTTTAATAAATATAGTAATTAATTTAACTAACTGGTATTTAGTTTTAAAGAGTATGGTAGCTACCTTTTGGACTCTATGGAATATTTAATTTGCTGATTTTCTATAATTATAATGGTTTGTTTCTAACTTTACTATTTTGGGTTCACAGTGAAATTAAATGTGTAAATGCCAAATGATTATGCCGAAGTTATAGTAGACCAAAAGAAAGGGTAAATTCGACTTGTCAAAGGTTTTTTTTGCAGGTTCTTGTCTCCTCCAATCTTGTTAATACTAGTTGTCATAATGTTGCGGAATTAAATCATAATACGTCGACTAATGTCCAACTTTGATTGGCACTGATTATTAATTTGAAGAACCTTCTACATATTAAAGAAATAACAATATATTAAAGTGCTTCGATTTTGATATTGAAATTCTGTCTACATATTATTTATATTATGTATATATATATATTATTATTTATATAAAAAAAAGTCCGATGTTGAAATTTACCAATAGACCGATAGGTTGTAAAGCCGATATATAGACACATCGGTTCAATCAGGTATGCGAAGCATGTGTTCCAAGTTTCATAGAGATACCTTTTTAATTGAGGTACTAGTTTGGATGCAACAGACGAACGGACGGATGGAAGGACATGAACGGTTCGACTCATCTGGTGATGCTGGAGCAAAATATATATACTATATAGCGTCAGAGATGTATTCTTAGATGCATTGCAAACTTCTGGTCAAAGTTGATATACATACTCTCCACAAAAAAACAAATTAAATTTAGTTTTACGTAAATCTTATCGTAATTTTCATAATTTAAGCAAACCATTCCTTATCATCGTTTAACTCGTTATGATCTTTTCATAATCAAAAGTACAATATTTGAAAGAGGAAAAACTTTTGTAATTTTCAATAATGCTGTGGAGAGGAATCTCTTTTGCTGCCCCAGTATTATATGTATGTTCTCTATAAGCCAAACAATTTATGCGACGCATAAAATACAACACCTAATTGAAGGCTAATCAGGGTCGCGATTCCGTATTTACCTTTTTGCGTTGTGCAGGCTGCTGCCAACACTAGGCACGGGCCAACCTCGATAACTAAGGCAACTAAGCCACTGCCAAATGGCCAAAATAGCGCGCAGATTATCCGCCAGTTCATCGGAAGCGAAGGGACACCCCAATGGGGAAACTTTTTCCATTTTCAACTTGCGCGCAAAAGCATACAAATATGGAAAAGGGCGGAAAGAAAATGCTTGCAATATTTACCCACAACACACCCACGGCAGACTCCAATCTCGCCGTCGATGCCTTCGCCTTGTTTTGCGGCGTTTTTTGCGATTTTCTCCCAATCACTTTGCGGGCAGAGAACACAAGCCAAGGCGGACCGAAGGAGGCCTATCAAAGTTGATTATCGTGGAATATTTTGTGGCACGAACCGAGCCGAGAGAAGGGATTTGCGCCGTGGCCTGTGTGTGTACCTGATTTAGGGCATAAGCTACCGGGATTTGCGCCCCAGTTGGCGTCAGCCTTTTCCAGCCATTTTCCGGCCATTATAACTTTGATTAACTTGTTGACGGCGGGCGGCCCAAGAAATTGCAACGGAAGTAAGCCAGTGTGAGGCTCTGAGGATGGTATGGAATGGAAAATTATCACTTGGATCACACGCACTGAGAACAGTTGCCAGTTGCCAGTTGCATGTGTTCCCAGCAGGCAAATAAACCCAATTCCAATTGCAATCATCTCAACCAGGTAACCTTTCCTTCTCCGCTGCCACTGGTCGACATCAGTCATAAATCAAATACGTTTAATTAAACTTGTGGGCGTGTCAGTGGGCGGGGCAAGTGGGGCATGACAATTGTGGCAAACTTTGGCGTCCACAGTAAGTAAAAATGCAATTAGAAAAGGGAAGGCAAAAGTCGGGAAATGTAAAACGTGCAATAGCCAGGGGCTGAAGGGGAATTGAGGAGCCTTCCCCCGTGTACCCAACGTGCACAATAATCGCTATGCAGCTGCGAATCGCGACTCATTTGTGCAAATAGCTCGCAGTCATCGGACCTGGATGATGCTTCCTCTCCCTTTTCCATTCGAGGCACAAAACTATCAAGTATCTGCGCATTATCCAAGCACTTGGCTGGTTAAACTTGTGTGAGAGTTCAACGAAGGGATGGAGTTGGGTTAACTCATGGAGAAGGACACTCAGGGTAGGGTAACCTGAGCAGTTTCAAAAGAAATTGACTTGATTTTTATTGAGATATCAGTTGCGAAACGAAGATTTATGCGCAGTTGTCAGCTGCCTCGCTCATTATAATCGCTGCACCCAGTTTATACTCAATATCTTCCTTCTGTTTATATGACTGTTATAAAAAGAGTGCTCTTCTATCCTTCTCCCCCTCCTGGGAATAGGGCATAAGGAATGACCATTACTCTTGCACGACAGCAATTCCATTTGCAACGAGCTGAGCTGGCAGCAGGAAGAGTCTCGAAAAACTGTGCCTCAACACAAATACACTGACAACCGCTGTAAATTATTCGGCAAAATGTTTTAACACCTTCAAAACTGACTCAAGAAGAGGCTGCCGCCCACAGTCCCCTCCCTCCCCTTTCCCCCTGCTGTGAGGCAGTGTCATAGTCGAGCAAAGGAAATCACGCAATAAACTAGCGGCGAAAACAAAACTTTAACTACTTTTTCCGTTAGCCGCAAACCCGACTGGAAAAACTTTTTGGAAACAATACAATTTATATTTATGCGACGTCGACGATGACCCAGAAAACGAGCATGAGAAGCCGAAGAAGAAAACGTCGTCCAGCATATTTGGCACAGTCGGACAGAAGGACACGGGCGAGCGAGGAGGAGGGGGAGGAGGAGGAGCAGCAGCAGCAGAAAAGGAGGAAAGAACAAAACCACGCAGCGGTTTTTGCTCTGGCAATGCAGGAGACCCGACTTTATTTAAGTGCTGAAAACTACTTGACCCACTTTCTTGCGGCATTGATAACCGCTTGAGGAACTTGTGCATGTCTATTGCAAGTGCCCCCAACGAAGGGGGTGGGGGGATGGTCTGTGCGGTGTCCGAGAGGAAACTCATGTTAGCCGCAACTTTATAACAAATTAATTGCATTTCGAGGACGAACGAGTTACAGAGCGCCCGCATGCCACACGAATCCACAGTACAGTTGCGACAAAAGGCAAACTGTTCCTATTAACAGCACGGCCAGCAGCAGGAGCAGCTGCATTCTCTCGGTCATTCTATAATTTTAATTCAACTAATGGAGAGCGAAACTGGAGCAAAGAGTGCAAGGCACACGAACAGATCATGTGAGGAGGAGTGAATGTGTGTGTGTGGGGGGAGGGGAGGCTGTTCAATTAACTATTCCCGTTGCTAATTAGTTTTGGGAAGAAATCTTATTTGTTCTTGTTGTGCCGCAGTCATGTCATAAGTGGAGCAGTGCCATCAATACCAATGCCCAACAAAGGCAGCCGAATGCCCCAGGCAGGGACACTCAAACACACACACACACTCACACACACACACATACGGCACAGTGCAGGACAAACTTTGAGCTTCGACAAATCGATTAGAGCATACAGAATATCCTATGAAAATGTTAAGGGGAATATCAGAAATTCTTACATCCAAAATGAAGTCTAAATAGGAAAGAAGAAAGTTTGTTTACCAACTAAAAGTAAGAGGAAACATTAAGAAACCAGCCTTAGTCATGCGAGCCCACTTGAGTGCCTCTGAAGTGCAGGGTATACACAACAATGTGTGTCTCCAAATGGCTGGCGGATGTTGATTGTTGCCCATGGACAGACGAAACGAGGCGAGACAAGGCGAGTCGGGGGCGGAAGGGGCGGAATAATGACCCGAAATCCTATCACTCCAAATGAAAATTCCCCATTCGTGCGTATAATTGGAATTAATACAAAAAGCAGCTGAGAAATATTGGTGGCGGGGGGGGACTCAGCAGGGACAACCGAAAGGGGTTAAGTTGCCCGGCATATTTAATGCCAAGTCCGGCCCGGTCTGATGCCCGGAAATCTGTTGGACTGTTGCCGTGCAGCTGGACAAAGGCAAGATTGGATTTTCTGGGTTGTGTTTGTAAAATTTGATTCAATTTGCTGTTGGACGAGGACGAAATAGACAACATTCGTGTGCTTTGTTCGCTGGGGACTGAGACACCGAGCAGGAGCTCATCGACAGTGTCCTTCCAGCCTCAGCTTGGCTGTGCGTACTTTACCCCCGATTAGTACTGACCTATCACGATATGATTGAGTGCATGCCGAGAACAATGAACCTTTGTCTTTAAGCGCTTTAAGCGAGTCCCATGAACCATAAACAATTTTCAATTTGCGGGAGAAGTCAACTCTGAAATCTGCCAACAGTTTCCTGTCTGCCTCCTCTCCTCTCCTCTCCTTGCAGTGGGAAAGAGCATTTGATTAATAGCTTTCGATATTCAATAACTTTATGCCGAGCACCGCGTAATTAGGTAAAAGCACAGCAGACAGCCACGCTGCATAGATATTAAAGTGATTGATAAACTTTGGATAAAGTTGTGGAACTTTACCGATTGGAGCACTGTTTCATATGCAGTATATACCATGAATATTGTATGCGATGTATATAAATAGACGTTCGATATTCAATGCAAGGAGATGTAGATAATACAGTCAGCTAAGTAGACAATACGTCACAGATGACGTAGTCAGTTATATCCTTTATTAGTCGATCTGCAAAATGTAGTTATTGCTTTTCGAGGCAGACATCCAACATTTCAAATTGAACTTCATCATTTGATGGTAAACGGGAACCTACATGACCTATATGACGAATAGTGTGCCTCTGAAGATTGTCATCGCAGTGTAACGAACTTTCAACTAATTAATTTGTACCCAACGTGGTAGATGGGAGCCCACTTAACCTTTTGCCCTGACGCTTCCTTTCATTGATGAGTTAAGTGTCCTCGCGAGTGAAACATGTTGCATCGCAGGCTAGCAATGGCGCTGACCATAAGTTACTACAACGTGCTCAGCTTCGGTCTGATGCCTACGAAGTTCCAGTTAAGCAGCACCAGGCTAAGAGTCACCAAGCCATCCATCGGATATCTCATTTACAGCTTGTGCCTGACCGTGTTGCTGCTGCTTCCATTTCCGCGAATGATGCCCAACTTCTCCGGGGGATACTTAAAGAACAACATTGTTCTCCAGTGGAGTCTGATAGTTAATGTGATTCTCCGCGTATACGCCATTCTAAGCTGCTACGGACTCGTCTGGGTACAGCGTTTTCGACTAAGGAAGCTCTGCCAGGATTTCGTTAGTCATTGGAAGTCTGATTGGTCAGTGCTACGACGCATTGTAGGAGAGGAAGCAATGGAACAACTGCAGTTGAAAATGGCGAATATGCTGATCTGGAAACTGTCCGTCAGCTATGCGCAATTCTTTTGCTTCTTTCTTATTCAGTACCGACTAGACAGTGACGAGAACCTGCTCGAGTATCTGGAACGGGCTTTCCAAATGATGATGATATCAGTGGTCCGCATTGGATTCTACACGTTGCTGGTGCTGATCAGTCATCAGTTCGACGCAGTGCAACTGGCCCTGCTGGCACTGCACAGGCGTGTAGGAGGATACCGTTCTTTAGAGGATGTGCGTCGATTGGCAAAGATTCACGCCAACTGGATGAAGTTAGCCCGACGCGCTTTCCGCCTTTGCGACGTGGCCACCACGAGCATCCTCGTCAATATTTTTTCCTCAATCACAGTCATACTCTATCATGCGGTGCAATTTGGCAATAGAACAATCAAGTCTGATATGGTGGACACTGTCGTTGGTGAGAGTCTTGTCATTTTAAGTTTGTTGATGTCGATTATGGTGACAAACATGGTGGACTATACCATCAATTCCTGCAACAATGCGGGACAGCTACTGCGCCAGTTCAGTGATCTTCGCCGAGTCAGTCCGGAGTCACAATTGGAGGTAAGACTCACTATTAATTATTCTTCTATTTTGTATTGTATTTTATTCTATTTTATTTCATTTTATTCTATTCTCTATTTGAACCATTATTTTACTGCAGTTGGAGCTGTTTGCCACTCGCTTACGCTATGATCGTCTGACCTATCGCATAAGTGGTAGTGTAGTGCTGGACAAACCCGCTTGTCTGGGCTATTTCGCCTCGGTGCTGAACCAGGTCATCGTTCTCATACAGTTCGATCTGAACAGGAGACACAAGCAACGAATGAGTGAAGTGCAGGGCAACAATTGATGGTTTGGAAATTCCCTTTAATAAGTTGGTATATATTAATATATATATATATATTAGATATTTATATATAGAAATATTTATACTAAAAATTAACGATCGAGCAATTACGATTTGTAATGTAAATAAGCCTTTCTTACCCGATAGAGAAAAAAAGTGATTTGACTTTGTGCCAACTGGAAATCTATGTAGACCAACAAAGCATATACTATATTCTTAATCTGCATCAACAGCCGAGTATATAGCCATTTCCGTCTATTCGTCCGCTTAAAAGTCTAACAGCAGCAAGGAGTACGAAAATTAAATAAAAATATGGCATAGATTACATCTAAATATTGCATACAGAACAGGTTTTTGGCCACGTCCGCTTCCGTCCCCATAAATCGATTAAAAACCGAGCTAGGCGAAATGAGTTCTCAATTTCATTGCGATCGAATTAATAACAAGAAGTCATTTAAGAATAATTTAAGAAATAAACCCGCAAAGTATGCAAAAGAAACCACACTAAAAATATTAGTTGTATATTTAAGTAATTGTGTTTTTTTAGGGTGGTATTAGGTTTATAACAGTCAAACTCACTCGACTGGAGCTTTAGTGCTTGCTTTTTATACCCTTCGACCATTGAAAACTGTCCAAAAAAAGTATATTTGCTTTGTGAAAGTTGATGTTACGGCCAAAATAATGATGTAACCCATAATCTTATATGTTGTAATTCATAATCACTAGTCGAGTCGATTGAGCCATGTCAGTTGGTCTATCCGTTTGATCATTTGTCCCTCTATTTGAACGTGAAGATCTCAACTATTAAAAGAGCTAAGAAAAGTTGGTATGAATGTTAATGTAAATTGTGCGCAGATAAATTTTATTTCCAATTTTGGATGCCACGCCCCGCGTTTTATTTAACTTAATATAATTTTTTTCAACTATCGAAAGAAACGAGTTCGATTGGCGGCAATATATTATATAGAAGTTTCTTTTATGTATTATATAAGCAATTTATTTGTTTCAAATAAAGGATCAAACAGATAGATACTCTTTACGGCAGTTAGAAACTTCCTCCCTACAACATAGTTGGAAAGTTAACCTAGTCCCCTCAACTGTTGCTGTCGTTAGTGGTCTTAAGTTTGCGCTGTGGCCGATGTATGCGCTATGTTAATTAGATTAAATAATAAGACAAACAAAAACGGACTTATACCAATTGAATTGAATGCACAATATAATGAAATTGAGAATAATAAAAGCTATAATAAAAATCGTAGTGATATTTTTATATGATACGCAAATACATAAAAAAATTATAATACTTATGTAAGTAATATTTATTTTTATAAGTGACAATAATAAAAAACTTTTCTAAAACTCATTCAAACTTCACTCTTTCTTCATCACCTTTCAATCCATTGTATTGAAGCCAAACTTATACTCGGCACCACTGTGTAACTAGGCACCACTGTGTGCCTCCCAAGATTGCCATCGCAGCGTAGCAAACTTTCAACTAATTAATTTTGACCCGATGGGGCAGATAAGAACCCAGGTAACCTTTTGCCCAAACGCTTCCTTTCATTGATGAGTTGAGTTGGCTGGCGAGCGGAACATGCTTCATCGCAGGCTGGCGATAGCACTGGCCATAAGTTACTACAACGTGCTCAGCTTCGGTCTGATGCCTACGAAGCTACAGATAAGCAGCACCAGGTTGAGAGTCACCAAGCCATCCATCGGATATCTGATCTACAGCGTCTGCCTGACCGTGTTGCTGATGCTTCAGTTTCCGCGAATGATGCCCAGAGTCTTCGGGGCCTACATGAAGAACAACATTGTACTCCAGTGGAGTCTGATAGTCAATGTGATACTACGCATATTCGCCTTCCTAAGTTGCTACGGACTCGTCTGGTTACAGCGTTTTCGACTGAGGAAGCTATGTCGGGATTTCGTAAGCCATTGGAAGCGGCATTTGCCAGTGCTACAACGTGTTGCTGGGGACAAAACAATGGAGCAACTGCAGCTGAAAATGGCGAATATGCTGATCTGGAAACTGTCCGTCAGTTATGCGCTTTTCTTCTGCTCCTTTCTCATACAGTACCGATTGGATAGCCACGAGAATCTGTTGCAGTATCTGGGACGGGCTTTCCAAATGATGATGATCGGAGTGGCTCGCATTGGAATCTACACCTTGCTGGTGCTCATCAGTCATCAGTTCGACGCAGTGCAGGTGGCACTGCAGGCACTGCATAGACGCGTAGGAGGCTCCCGTTCTCTAGAGGATGTACGCCGACTGTCGAGGATTCATGCTAGCTGGATGCAGTTGGCTCGACGAGCCTTCCGCCTTTGTGACGTGGCCACCACGAGCATCCTCGTCAACATGTTTATCTTGAACATAAACGTACTCTATCATGCAGTGCAATTTGGCAACAAAACAATCGACGCCGGTGTTCTGGATACTCTCATTGGAGAGAGTCTTGTCACTTTAAGTGTGTACATGTCGATTAGGGTGACAAACATGTTTGACTACACCCTCAACTCTTGCAACGATGCGGGACAGCTGCTGCGCCAGTTCAGTGATCTTCGCCGATTCAGTCCGGAGTCACAAATGGAGGTAGCACTCTCTATCAATTGTTCTTATATTTCCTTTTGCATTATATTCTATTCTCTATTCGAAACATTATATTACTGCAGGTGGAGCTGTTTGCCAGTCGCTTACGCTTTGATCGTTTGACCTATCGCATCTACAATTGCGTAGTGCTGGACAAACCCGCTTGTCTGGGCTATTTCGCCTCGGTGCTGAACCACGTGATCGTTCTCATGCAATTCGATCTGAACAGGAGACGCAAACAACGAATAAGTGACGTGCAGGGCAACAATTGATGGTTTGGAAAGGGAATAAACAAATGGGTATATATAATACGTTATAATAAGATAGGGGTATTAAAGATCCAGAAATTAAAATTTTTAAACTAAAACTGCCTTTGTAGTATAAGTATTTTCATTAATACAATATAATGCAATTCAGCTGTAATGCCTAATAGCGAGAAAAAGCAGGACAAGGTTAAAGAGAAAGAGGCAGAGAGAGAGAGTGAGGGAAGATTGAAAGACAGTATCTACGTTCCGTTACAGAAACATAGAAAAAAGCAACTGTTCCCAACCACGCACTCCACACCAACTGTTCCCAAAACAAACTGTACCTAAAAGTATGCAACAGAATGAGTACAAGGCTTTGTCGCTGTCCGCTATTTTGGTGTTTGTTCGTCTTTAAAAAAACCTAGATTTCAAAGTGAAAAGCAATGTTGACAGCAGATTTTTTACTATATTTTATTTATTGTGTAGTTAAAGTATATATCCCTTAAGTATTACAATTCATTCAGTACAGTATTAATAACAGAAAACTATTGAATTGAAAGCAGAAAGCTTAACTCGACCCACAAAGCTTTTACGCCCTGCGCTCAACTTGAAGCTTTCACGAAAACTTGCGTTCCCACAAAGCTTATCAAGCTCACCAGGCTCGGCTAGTAGTAATACTTGTAGGCAATCTGCCACAGGATGAGCACATTAATCCCAATTGAGCCGGTCATGGACGCCGCTGCGTTTCTGCTCATGTCAAAGAAGCCGGCGATGTGAAGATGACGCACTCGCTGCGGACGCTGCTGCAGCTTGCGGCTGAGGCAGATCAGCGCAAACTCAAGCTAAGGAAGAAGCATCATGGTATAGTTATAGAAACATATGTTCGATTAGTTACCTGGCGAAGCAGGGCTATGCAGTGCGTGTCGCGAGTCCAATCGATGCTTCGTGCCTCTAGCACATCCCAAAGCTGCTGCAGACTGCCCAAGAGACCCACCCACTGCAGGTGATTCGACTCAAAGATGGAGAAAAGCTTCATGACGTCACAGTGATAGGAGATGCACAGGATCAGGTAGCAGGTGCTGCGCCAGAAATTCACATAGACGCCGTCGATGAAGTAGAGAACCAAATTGAAGACGACAGTGATGAGGGTCACGTAGCTGCTCAACAAGTTGAGTAGTATCTGGCATTGGAAAATCTCCAGAAAATCGTGGCCCAGTGCATCCAGTCGGCAGAAGCAATGCCAGAGATGCTGCCATGCGGCCAGCAACTGTTGCTGATACACAACCCGATGGCAGCCGTGGCCGCGCGGCAGCCACTCCACATCTGTGGTCAATGCGCGTCCCTCCCTCGACATGCACTCCAGCAGCCAATCGCAAAAGGCCAGCAGCCAGTATATCCAATAGTCAATACCAACCAGCACCAGCTCCATGTGCAGCGTAGCCGCCGCCAGCACATAGTAGATAGGATGCACCTCCGTCACCTCACCAGCCGTATCGCCGCACATCACTGCGCTGTCGGTGCCAACCAGAATGTGCAGCATCATGAGCACTCGAGCGCTGCTTAGCACTAGCTTCATGACATTGCGCCTTCGGAAGCTATAGTTGCCCAAATGGTGGCGATATCGCCACATCAGCTTAAACATTCCATTGCCCAATCGCTGCAGTCGCTTGCGTCGAAACCAAATATTGAACAACAGCATCGTCATGGAGAGAATCCGCGAGAGGCAGACGACCGTGTAGGCCACTGCCAGCATGTCGATCTCCTGGCAATGGAAGAAGCTGTGCACCATCACCACGAAGATGAACGGTGTCATCAGCAGATACAACAGGTGCAGTACCATGCAGTAGAACAGCTTCACTCCACTCACTCTCACCAGACGATTCCGATCCGGCACATAGCGATGATTGCTCAGGCCAATCCATCGGCTAATCTTCAGTAGAAACGGCTCGCGTTCCATGACGCATAGTTGCCTATTGAGGACTGAAAACTGACCTAACTATGTGCTGACTAAGTGCTTCGTACTGCGACTGCATATCGACTCATATATCGCACTCCAGGGAACATAATAATCGGGCTGGGAACCTCGTTTTGGGTAGCTTGGTGGTTGTTTAAAGCTATGATAATGCGATATAAAGGTCATGTTTGATTGGAGTTAAAGGGTAAACTTTTAAATTTTACATTTTATTCTAGTTGAAAAAAACTACTTGACAATTTTTAATTCTTTAACAGCACCAGCACGTCTTTGCCTTTGGCTCCTCTAGATTATTTGTATCCACAACTATAAAACTATCGCCTTCGTCCTGTTGTTCCTCTTGCTCTTTTAAAATGATCCTCGCTATAGTCAAGAAGGCTTCTTCCACACTGTTGCCATCTTTTGCAGAGGTCTCAACGTACGGAATATCGTTATTCATGCGGCACCATTCTAAAGCTTGCTGTGCGCTGACCTAAGGTTAGAATGGATGTCAAACATCCAACACATACATAACTTTCTCTCTACACACCTTGCGATCTTCCATATCCACTTTGTTGCCCACCAAAAGAAAGGGAAACTTTTCTGGGTCTTTAAGATTAGCATTTACAAGGAACTCATTCCGCCACGAGTCAAGTTTCTCAAAGGAAGCGGGCGACGTTACATCGAAGACTAGGATGCAGCCATTAGCCACACTGTAGAAAGCCGTGCCGAGTTGTAGATATCGCTCGCTTCCAGCCGTATCCCAAATCTAGATGGACAGTTTAACTATTAGAGAAGTATTGGTAGAGCGGGAGTACACTCAAAGCAGACCTGCATTTTCAAATTGCGATTGTCCAATGAAATATTTGCTGTAAATAAATCCAATCTGATTGTGAGCGATGTACTGCGAGAAAAATACTTGTTGATATATCGGCATACTAAGGCCGATTTTCCCACATTACTGTCGCCCATAACGAGAACCGTTAGTGGTTTATTCACAGTACTCATTTTAATTAACTATTCCTTTAAGCAAGCAAATAGTATATTGATTTTAAGTATATAACAAATCTATTTAGTTAGGAACTGGGCAAATTTTAATACTGGGTATTTAGAATTTTTAATACTGAATGCTTTGAATAAAAAACTTCAGGTTTTGAACAGTTGTGTATATTAAATACACAATTATATACTATATTGAATTTTGTCACGATTATTCATGCTGTACATGCGTCACTTCACTTTACTATACATATTATTTTTTAAATTTTTAACTAATTTGTACAAGTTATTAACTGAAGAAGGTTACTTCTACTATATGATAATTACGATTTTCTTTAGTGATGGTTTTTAAGTTCCCTCAAATTGTTTTTGATTTATTTTCAGTATTTTTATAACTCTGATTTTTATGTGCGCTTTATTGGGTAGACGAACGAGAACTAAGGCATTGCTTAGCTCTTCGGTTCGTGGGTTCTTCGAAGTTATGAATCAATTAATCGTGGGGGTGTATATATTTATAACTAATCGGGGTGAAGCGGTCACTCAAATTATTTAAAAATAATTCGTTTTAAATATATAAATCGTTTTAAAAATGGAGTCATGCAAGTGTTCTCGGAATTATTGTTTTGTTTTAGTTTGTTTTGTTATTGTTGTTTGTTTCAGTCGTTCAAAATTTGAGATCTCGTTGTGTTTATTTTTCACTTAAATGGAAGAGAGGTACTTACATACTGTAGGCTTTGACTTATTTTCTTTTATTAAAACTTACCTTGTTTCGGATATCTATAAAATATAATCTTGTCTTACAAGTTTTTATTACTGAAAAACTAATCTTACAACTACTAAGCGTATACAATATTAAATTTAAATTATACATAAATTATTTCATCCTAATGGAAATTGAAAAAGTTTGGCATGCTCACTAAAAATACTCAAAATGGAAATGCAATAAAGCCTTCTTAACAGTGGAATAAGATCAAAAAAGGAATTAGATTGCGCTCCGCAATTCAGCATTAAGTTAATACCAATGAGTTAAGTACTTGATATGAATAAAGATCAATGAATCCTCTACTTGCTACGGCATCTTCATGACTATCCAGGGCACCCGACCGTGATATCTATAGAAATAGTAATCGTACGCCAGCTTGCCCAAGATCAGCACGATCAAGCTGGCCAGCACCACGTTGAGCCAGTCGATCGGATGGAGTATCATGTCTCCCTCGGCGACAATGTTGCAAATGTCCTGCCGCGTCAGAGTGAGCACCTTGATCACGCGCAACTCGTCGTCCTGCATGTAGGTGCAGCTCACGTTCCAAGCATCGCCCACAATGCTCTTGTACTTGGTGAGCAGCTCACGCAGTCGCATGCCAAATTTACAGGGGCAGTGCCAGGGATTCCCACTGAGTAGCAACAAATCCGCGTTGCTGTTGTCATTGAGCGCGTTGTCCAAGGCGTAAACTTGAAGACGCCGCAGCAAATTGCCTCGTAAATTAAGCATACGAAAGTTCTGCAGCCAATCCGTGTCCTCCAGCACATCCACATTGGACACGCGATTGTTCTCCAACTGCACATCCACCACGCTGCGATAATGAGGATTTCCACGCAGTGGATTAATGTCGCTAATCTGAGAAGCGAAGAGATGCGGATTAGGGTCTATTCACACGCAGTTCCAAGCTAAGCTCACCTGATTATCATTGATATAGAGGCTCGTCGTGTTCTCTGGCAAATAGGATGGCAAGCTGTGGAACTCCAGGTGGGAACAGTTGACCGTGTAGAGCGGAAGGCACTTGGGCAGAACGTGGTGCAGCAGGCACGTGCAGTTCTGCAGATCCACGTGGGATTGGCACTCCCGGCGCAGCATCTAAAGTGATCGGGAAAGGTATTTGAATATAAATAGAGATGCGATTTTCTCAGGATTCAACTTACTACTTTGTAATTCATGACCCGCATCATGGGGCACTCTTTGTACTTCTTATCGGAGCAGATCACTTCCTCGCGATCGGCCACCAGACGCCCCTTCTCCGGCTGCAGCAGTAACCACTTGAAGTTGCGTGTGCAGTTCCATCGATTCCCGGCCAGATAGAGCTGTTGAAAGGAGCGTGGCAAGATCAGTGGACCATCCATCTGGATCAGCTGATTCCAGCGCAAATCGAGTACACGCAGCGCGTAGATGTGCTTGAAAGTGCGTGACGACACGTAGGAGAGATTGGTCCACGAAATGTTGATGGTCTGCAAGGGGAAATGAATGTGAAATTCAAGAAGAGTAACAGCTAAGCCATCCACTTCACCTGCAGATGAAACATATCGGGAAACTCGAAGGGGATCTTTGTGAAGTTGCTATGTTCGATGGTCAGCAAACGCAACTTGGGAAACCTTTGCAGTTCGCTGGAAGGATCAAAGACATCCTGTGGCCAACCGCAGATCACCATTTGCTGTGCCGAGTACAGAATGCCAAGCTTGGAGCTGCACGAGAATATTCAATAAAGAGAGCGCCAGCCATGCTAGTAAATTAAAACTTACGCCAGGCTCTCCAGATTGTTCATGCCGCCATAGCAACGGATTAGGCCACTCCGACTAAGGCGCGTGCAGTTGCCTGCCTCAGCCTCTGGTGCAGAACTCCAGTTGGCGCAGCTGTGATTGGATGCGACATTGATTGAGGCAACAGGTGGTGCCAAAGATGTACCCAATGTGGGGGCTATAGTTGAGCTCGTAGATTCGGCCAACGTCACTGGCTTATCGCTGATTTCTAAACTAACACTGCCAACTCTGCAATGAGACGAACCAATAGATCAATACGTCAATCCTTGTTCTATTCTGTATTGATCTGGGCAATTAGAGTCGATTGTCAGATCTATTTTTGGCCGTCAACTCGATTGGGTGATAATTGCCAGTGCAGACGTTATAGATATGTAAATCTGTCTGCAAGCGGTGCGGATCTAATTCCGTTTTATAGAGTTGTTAACATTGCCCCAGACAACGTCAGCTCCAGCTCCAGCCAATTTTAATTAGACTTTTATAGAGTTGTGCGATAAATATCTTATCGACTAACTCCCCCTGCCACCTACACAAGCTCACTTAACACGGCAAAAACAGTTTGTTTGATTTCGTTACTCTCTTTCTGGCGCGTGTCCACAAAATAATTGCGTTGTGTCGTTTTTGGCACTTCCGAGCTCCGATTTGCTTCTGTTTGTAGCGCCAGCAAAGATGTTAATCAGTTTACGAAGATATATGTATATATATATTCATATGTTTGCTCTGTCGGAGAAGGACGGTAGCTTAAGGCCGAGATACTAACTAGATACGTCAACAGATCGAGTGAGAGCATCGCCAGATCACATGATCGCACAGATAATGCCACTTAGCACATGAATAATGCCATTTGTGACAAGCAGATAGAACAGTTGCACAGCAAAGTTATTAGAACATCTAATTGTCTTACGACAACTAAGTGTTATCTTAAAACTGAAGATTACAGCGATTCCGATTGGTTCGCAATGAAGAAGTTATAAGATATCGAAACTAGTTTCCGTATTATAAATATCTAATGACTGTCTGTAATGAAATTAACACGTCAAATGCCACACGTTTTCCTCCATATCGGATTGTAAATATTTGGTAATTGTATTAATATATATTATAGTGTATATAGTATACGGTGTTTACAGCTTCTGCGCAATTCGCGTTGTTGGCCTCTGGAAAATATTTAGTCACAATTAGCAACTTTCGGCTGGTATGTTTTGTGCTCAAGTGTTAAAATTAACGATATCACAACTCAAGAAAAATTAATCGATATGCACGACATCATTTATGCGAAGTCCTCAACAAAAGTTGCTTGGCAAAAATCGAAGTATAATTCAATATTTTGTAGGTTAAGTTTAAAAATAAAGTGGTATTATTAACTTTTGTAAGTCGAAAGTTAGTTTGCATGACTTGTAGTCATGGGAAAGGGTATTCAGAAAAGGGCTTGGCTGTCGACTGACTAACTTGCGGCGATTTATCGTCAATTAACAATGTTTAGCACAATATTTTTAGCAATGTCGAAGAGTTTGTCAGTTCACAGTATTTTTATCAACAAAACTGAAGATGAACAAAGTTTGAAATGTTATCTTTTGAAAAGTGTGCTCATATTCCCATTATATATAGAGCTTACTCTTCTATATAGTACCTGCAATATTCCCTAGTTAACTGATGAGATTGTCTCTTTTAAAGCCCGAATGGTTTGTTTCTCTTCTTGCTCTTCATCTACCCTCTGATTCGCAATTTGTTTATCAATTCGTCAATAAAAACAAATCAACTTTTAATTTATCACGTAGTCTTTCAATTGTTTTTTAATTTGCGATGGGCAGTTGTACGAGACAGAGAGGCAAGACAATTATCTGCCCGGCACTAGAATTGGCTCAAAAGGTATCTCAGCTGTCAAGAACTAGCCGTATCTCCTATCTTACAGTTTCGCACCGAGCAAACAGAAACCAGACAGAGAGATAATCTCTATAAGCATCCACTTTGGTAGTAAAAAAACGAAAATGAAAAAAGAATTCCAGAAGTTAGTTAGGATAGCAGAGTGTTGTCAACTCACTCGAGGTCAGTTGCCGAGATAAGTAGAGTATTCTAATTTTAGCCTTTTTAAATGCGAAATCAGGCAGAACAAACAGCAGATTAAGATCACGATAAAAATTTAAGATTAAAGTTGAAAAATTCCTATACGTAACAAATAAGGAAACATAAATTATAACACTCCTATTGATTTATTTAGGTGTATCTCTATAGGTGTATCTCAGAACATATGTTAGTAAATATTTTGAAAGATTTGCACAATATCTGAAAAACACTAATCAAATATAAACAGAGCGGGGAAAAATCCCAGCATCTGTGTTCTACTACGTGAAAAGGCCAAAATAAACATATTCATATTCTTATACACACAGAGCTTCCACACGATAAGCCCATTTGACGCTGTTTAGCTTGTTGTTGATAAAAAAAAGCGGGCAGATTGATTTACGAATTGGTTAAATCGTGACAAGCACACCGGATTTCCAGCCTATTAAAAGAACTTAATAGATATACGAAGGCAAACGTAGGAAGTATTCAGATTATGGCGCACTCCACTTGAACTGAGTATTATTCATGCACTTATCAAAAAAAATGAGATACTCTTAACTAGTTTTAATTAATACGCTGCGCACCTTCCGAAAATTGCCGAGAGCAGCAGGCAGCACCAAGCGACGATCGACTTTTCATTAATGAAAACACTTCCACGAAGGCCCATTGCCATGCGAAGTAGTGCCGCACACGGCGAACTACTGTTTGTATTTATAGCGAATTCTTTGAGAACACACGTCGTCGCGTAGTCGGTTTATGGCAACGGAATCACCGAATATTCGCTGGGCCGCTCTCCGCACCGGTAACTAAAGTTACACTAGCCTCGTCTATGTATTTAATTTTATTAATATTCTATTTTTTTTGCCGAGAGTCGCCGCGTTTTACTTTTTAATCGCTGCGCGCATCCGTATCTCTCCCTCGTCGTGTGCTATATTTCTCGCGTTTGAAGTTCAAATGAGGCGCAAAGCGCTGTGAAGCGCTGTCATGTTTTTTGGCGGCATCGCCAGAGATCTCCGGTCTCCAGTCGAATCAGCTGACCAGCTGATTTTCAGATACATATTCCGTGACGTGAGAGCACGCCTTGTATATGTAGGAGGAAGAGAGCAGCGAACAGCTGATACAAGTTTTTGTTTTTGATGAGTGTGTGTGTGTGTTTGTTGATGATAGTATTGATTTATAGCTAGCAGCATCTGTAGATGGGCAACGCGAATGTGTTTGCAGGCCCGCTAGAAAATGTTAGTCTACCCAGCGAGTTTGCCTCGTTTTTTGAAGTGTGCGAGCATTGCATACAAATTACACTTAAGTCTTGAGCGGTGGCCATAAAAACTGAACTCTACTTGGAACTTGAGTGTACATAAAAGTGCTGATAGTTATTCACATACATATATAGTTGTCTCATGTGATGAACCTTTGATACACATCACAATCGAATAGATACTTTAATTGGGTTTTTGTTTTGTACTTGCACATCAAAGTAAACATTGCAAATTGTTCTAAAGCTTGGATACATGCTACATCTAAATCATATAGTTAACAAAACCGTCGATTAAACACACACCCAAATGGATTGCACTCTACAAATATAAACATTAATTGTATAGTTTAGTACAGTGCTTAGTTGCCTAATTAGTGATTTGTTTTGTTGTGTTTTTGTTTGGTTTGTTTGCTTTTTCTTTTCTGTCTGTTGCTGTGAGGCAGTTTTGGAAATTCTTGAGCTTAGTTGGACCATCATTAAGCATATTCAATATGTATATCTGTACAGTCATATGGTGTGGTTAAAGCCTAATTAATTATTTGTTAAGGTACAATCAGCGTGCTGACAATCATTTGGTATAACTTGCACAAGAGTTCAACCTAAACGTTCTTCTAAGCATGCTCCTCGTTTGGCGGCGCGATTTCCCCCACTGGTCCCTCGGCGTTCTGCACCTTCTCGTTAGTCTCCGCCTGCTTTTGCCGTTCATAGGCACGCACATCTTCCATCGTCATCCCGTGCCACTCATCCACCCAGACAAATGCCTGACGATGACCCAGCAGAAGAATATCACGGATTGCGCGCTGTATGAAATCTTCCACGCGAGTCTGCAGACCCCAGACTTCGAAGCTGGCATGCACTACCTTATACGAGCACATAATAGGCGTGTCTGTTTCACGCCAACCTTCCATGAGTGGTCCACGATCTGGCAACGATGAAAACAGATTAACAAAGGATCATATCTTTTCATGTACAAACTTACTCGTCTTTATTGACTTGAAGAACTTGGGATCCTCCTCAATTTTATAGTGCTTTGGATTGAACTCATCGAATGCAATGTCCAAGTGGTCTACAGTGCGTCCTTTGAGTTCCTCCTCGCTGAGATCCAAACACTGCAAAGGAAAGACTGTTAGTTCAGAGTTGGACTGGGATTAGGTAATGTCTTGCTTACGTTCTCTGTGGTGCCACTGTTATTCTCGTATTTGGTCTTGATTAGCACACTTAGTTTGGGAATGAAGGAGCACTGGAAAATAAAGCAGAATACATGCATTAGCTATTTGCGTATCAATAATCACAACTAAATCAAATAATTACCGTGTACTCTACCCGTGTGTGCAGTCGATTGAATCGCAACGATGGCCATGAAAATATTATGAAGGGAAATTGAAAATCAATATACGGTAATTTAAATATAGATATTCTGATCTTGTTTACCAGCTATTTTTAGCTTAGACCAACAAAACCAAGAAAAAAAGTACCCGAAATTAATTATATTTGTAAATACCGATGCGTTTATGGCATCAAAGTGTATTGTTTTATTTTCTCGGTATTTGGCTGCATCGTTAAGTCTTTAATTTACTTTCTTTCTTTGGCAGATGTACAATATATTCGTACCTACTAAGGTTGCAATAGATGCAAAGTTCGCTCTGCTTTACAGCTATATATATAATATATATCTTACTTATAGATCGTAAAACAGGCCACTATAAATCACGCAAATCACAATCTACAATGGCGTTTTATGAGCAGGTGAGCTTATTCAATACAAAATTGAAAGTTTGTTCCAGTTGCCAAGGCTCGAGCCAGAGCAATTGATATCCATAACCTGGCAATATAATCGACAAGCGTATTCAAATCGCATGTTGCAATCGCGGAGCACCATAAACGCTTTGGTTACGGCTTGCAGCTGTAGACCCACCGGGGACTACGTCAGGTCAGCCGTGTGAGTGTCGACATTTGTCGTCGGATTACAAACTCCAAATGTTGTGGCGGCACAATCAATTAAACGATGTGAGCCTGTACAATTTACAGTTGGGCTTATCGGGGACAACGGACGGACCCGGTGATGATGTATGACGGCATGAGGAGGCGATATCGCGTCAAACAGATATCGAACTCGGTAGACAAATAGATACCACGTACCACAATAGCTGCAACCGACATGTGGACTTGCAGCATGAGGGCAAATTGATTAGGCGACGGGCCCCATATGGCAATAATCGGAGGAATGTGCCCGAGAAGAGCCACTGCGGGCCACTTACCTGTCATTGTGTAGGGATAGTAGTTCCATGACTTCTCTGTTACATAGAATACGCGGGGACAAATCGCTTGTACCCAGTAAGGAAGGCGGCTAAAGGTAGCGGAGATAGCGAGAAGGGGATGATGCGCATTAGCAATGTAACCATCTGTTGACTTAGTTCTCTGCCTCACCTGGACAAGTGTATGCGCTTCTCTGTGTACTGGCCTGTGCCGTGCACTGGATCCTTGCAGGGCTCGTTCTCTATCACCTCGACGCCTTCTCCTTCCGCGGATTGCTCCAGACTGTGGCGCGCAATCATATAAAGCTGTCCGATTTTGTACTGCCAAATTGTGAATGATATTGTTCATAATAAGGTTCGACTGCGTCGATAAATGCGGTATATGCTCACCTCCTCTACTGTTAGCGGCATGCAAACGCGGTATTCCTTTATTAATACCATCTTGTCACGTTATGTTTGTCTAACGCAGTCAAAAATAAAAACTCAATTACGCAAAGAACGGCGCACACGAGCGAGACTGAACTGAAGCAACAACAATACCCTTGGACTTTTGAAAAATATCTTGGCCCGACTATCGATTGTGGTATCGATAGTTGTTTGTCGTGCTAGAGACTACGCGTGAAATCAATAAAAACAATTAATGGTATTCCGTGAAACCTCTGTGTTAATAGCTTCATATCTCTAATTAAACTAACAAAATGTAGAGAAAATGGTGGATAAAATAAAATTATACAAAAATATAATTATAATAAATTATAATATATAATTATAGTATGTAAAATATAACAACGTAACCAAAAAGCAGTTTCATTGACTCTGGACGAATTAGTCTCATGCCTGCATCTATCGATATGTTTTTTTTCGATATCATTATACCTAATTCGGCAAAAAATTTTCCACGGTCACACTGAGTGTTTACTTGGGGTTTGCTCAAAGTAGATGCAAACTTTGTGCGTAGAAACATAAAAAAACGTAGATTTAGCAAATACACGAATAAATAGCAAAAGGATACTACTAAAAGGTATGCCTGCAAAAAACAGCATTCAAAGCGAATGAAAAAAACAATTGCCACGAAAATTGCACAGGAAAATTGTGAAAATTCGCCCACACAGAAGTGAAAAAGTGACACACATTGAGACATACGATTTGAATGTATACACACGCACGCATACACCTCTGTGTTGGTGTACTCTCATTGTAATGCACACACACACATATACATGCGCATGCATGTACACAAAATCTGTGAACAACTCGGGCTCAAGTAGAGCTCATTTATGCGCATAAATCTATTTCATGTCTGATCATCGTTTCCCATCATCTTCTCCAGCTTAGTGTGTCGCGAGAAAGCGGACCGACGTGAGCGCCCCCGTCTTTGGACGTGCAATGTTTAGAGTTCGCGTCAAAATGGGTCCGCAACGTAATCTGAACAACAACAACAACAACGGCAATGGCAACGTCAACGTCAACCATGGTCGAGTCAACAAGGAGTGGACCTGCTGCTTTGGCCTGCATGTGCACACCGCAACACTGATGATTGGCCTATGGCATCTGGTAAGTAGAAGCACCTTGATCCAAGGACACGGTTCGAAACACACACCTACGCATGGGTGCAATTGTTGCCGTGCACATACATACACAAAATCATATATAGTATATATATACTGTATATATTGTATTTTCGCCGACCCTGTTCAGTGTCCAGGAGGGGAAAAATCAATTGCCACTGCACTGTGCCTCTAAAACTGTTGCTGTCAGCTACTGAAAAACCAACAACAATGACAGTAACAACAACAACAACAGCCCGTAGGGTTTCATTTCCCCCACGTTCCCCTATATATTCGCTCTTGACTCATTGAAGACAAACTGTGCTGTGACGTCAATACTAATACTACTACAGCAATACATCTTCGTACGCACACTACCGTATGCACCTCATTTTATCGGATCTTATTTCCATTGCGCTCCAGCAAGCAATGCTTGCCAAACTGCCTTCGAAATCGTGCCATACGAAGATTAACCTTACACAAGCCTATTATGCGATGTCGCTCCTCATGATTTGCCATATCATTTTCGTATGTGAAAACACGCCGCAGCTGTTTTTTGTTTTGCCTCTGATAACATAATGCTTGCCGACTGACTCAGGTCACGTTTTTAACTTGAGTTTTTAGCGAAAGGTGATCGGCATTGCGATCGTAAAAAAGGGAAAGCATATAAAATCTCATTAGTGCGATATTTTATGCGTATATATATTCGTAGTTTGCTGCATTGAATGATTCAACTATTCAATTCACTCTATAATTACTGCATCTATATACAATCTATATTCATATATATATATATATATATTATATATAGATTTAATAATAACTATATGCATATGGGTTAGTTTTAGAGTGACTGCAGTACTGTCGCATTTAAGGTCGAACGTGAACTTGGGTTTTATTTGTGAAATTGTCAAGTTGTGAAAGAAGAGAAACAGTGAATTTTAGATGGGTAAACAAGGCTGTCCAGAGAGTACAAGATTATATAAGATATACCATGGCATGAGTAGGTAAACAACGCTTCTGTCAGCAATGTAAACATTTAATGTTTTTCCCAGTTGATACTTTTTAGTAGCATTTCTTATCAGCACAATAAAATGAACGAAGACAACGCTTGATAAAGCAAGCTCAGGAGTTCAACAGTTTTATTACATACAAATTGAAAAACCCCTAAACAATGCTTAGCTTAACCTTGCATGAATCATTATTGAATATGTTATATAATATTATATTGTATAATTTCATTATGTTTCTGTCTATATAAGTACTGAGTCGATGTACGTTACCTTGTAGTGTTTCGAAACAATCTCAGAGGTTGACAATGTTTGCCAGGCACTTAATCGGGAGTTGAGAATAAATTCCGATTTATAATGTATTTCAAAGTTTGTTTGGCGCACATATCAACACTGCCAATGCCATTGGGCCGATTAGTGAATGCATCGATTTCGTGTCCAACTGCGATTCCAATGCGATGCACCAAGAATATGACGATGATGGTGACGAAGCGTGGCACACGACCTCCTCGACGGGCTCGTCAAAGTCGCTAAGTGATTATTCTGAAGATGACAATGTTCCCAAATGGAAGTTCGAGGCGCGAACAGCTCTTGATTGCGTAGTGAAATGGCCTCAGATCACGTACAGCAACTTGTCGGAGCCAACATTGGCATCATTGGGATACGTTTCGCCCGAGGATTGGCAATTGCCCGAGGACTGCATTCAAGCGAAGCTTGTCAAACCAAACCTCTACGATTTGCTGTCGGAGGCCATGAGGAAGCGCCGAAAGACCAATTCTGTGGTAACCATTGGAGAATGTATTTTCAAAGTGCATCTGATGGTACTGCAAGGATTTTCGGGTCTCTTTTGTGATTTGAACAACAACGTATGCGTGCAGCTGCCCCCGGAACGGATCACGCCACGAGCTTTTGAAGTTGTCTACGAATGGATGCTCAAAGATTCACCGCGACTATCGAGGCACGGTCTGCTGGAGGTTTTACGTGCGGCCAGTTTTCTTAAGATGCCTCAATTGGAGGCACAGTGTGAACACTGTCTGGCAAATGGCTTGACAGAGGACTCGGCGTTACTACTGTATCTGGAGGCACGACTGCTGCACATGGAACGATCTTATCGTCCATTTTTACAGCGTGTTGGTCGCTTTTTTCTGACCCTCGTGGCATCACAGGAGTTTCTCCAGCTGCCCGTGCATGCGCTGTGGCTACTCTTGTGCTCCAACAATATATGCGTCAACTCGGAGCTGGAGGTGTTTATGGCGGCCGTGCGTTGGCTGAACTTCAAGTGGCCCAAACGACGCACCATAATATCGCAGCTGTTGTCATGTGTGCGCTTTGCACTGGTTCCGCCTTGGCTGCTGATACGACTGCACGATGAGAATTCCACCTCCACGGAGCTTAGGCGCATCACCTCACATCCGGAAGTGCTGCAGCAGTTACACGATGGCATTGGCTATACTACGACACGGCTCTGCTATGGCTCCGATCGTGAAGGCTTCGTAAAGCACATGGAGAAGTCTGGCATGCAGCCGCCAGTGCAAAGAAAATGGATCTATGATCCCAAATGCAGTTACCACCATCGTCTTCACTGTAAGATCTCTAAGGAATTGACGTACCAGGACTTTATTGCTTATCTTAATTTTCTGCAAAGCCAACACAAAGACTACTGGCAATCTCTAGAGGCGGTGGATGCTTCTCAGTTGTGTCTGTGTTGCCAAAAACAAGCTGCCAAATCACAGTGAACATACTTTTGTACCATGAACTTCTTATAATTTTTATAATATATATTTTTCATAATTAAAAACACTCACTAATTCCTATTACTATGAAATAATTGTAATAGATAGTTGATTCAACTTTCCTTGACTTATTCCCAATTGTTTTTCGTCTTTCTATTTGCAGTTCCTGAACATTCTGGCCTTGAGTGTTCTAGCAGTCATTTGGCGCAATCCAGAAATGATGGACGAATTGGAAAGTGGCAGCCATGATTTCACCGTCGACCTAAACGCGCCTGCCTTGCCCACTCCGCTGAGCAAGGTGGATCCACCCTATGCTTATCGCGATCATTCCCTCAACTATCGTAAGCGTTACCGTAAGCAGTCTGTAAAGAGCTGAATTAAGCAGCATTGATTACTGATCACAATCATTACCCTCTCTTGCAGAAAACTTTGACATGGGCGGCCTGGTGTGCACCTGCATGATAGCCATCACCCTGATGATGATTTATGGAACCATTAAGGGCAAGCCGTCGCATCTGCTGCCCTTCTTCTGTCTGCAATTGTTTGACTTTGCCATAACTACGTGAGTTTATTGTACGACATTTTTTTTTTCGATATAGCTAACGATTTTATTGATTTTTAATAGATTGACCGCTGCTGGCTACCTGTGCTATCTGCAGGCCATTCATCGCATCATTTATGAGTCGCATCGTTTGCCGTGGCGCGAGAAGTTGCTCGAGCTGCCTCCAGAGGAGCTTGTCGTCGTTGTACTCGTCGTCTTTGTGTGCATTGTATTCCTCAAGGCCTACTGCATTGGCATTGTCTGGCGGTGCTACAAGTACTTGATGCTACGACAGCAGCATATGCGCAGCCTGCTGCCATGCGTTTTCCCCGAGATGGGTGTCCAGGCCGGAGTACCGGGTGGCCCAGGCTTTGGTGCCGAGGAGCGAGCCTATTCGACGCTGCTGCCCAACTATGATGAGGCCATTGCTCAGTATTTGAAACAAGCACCGCCGCCATCCTATCAGGTGGCAATGTCTAACTATAACAATGATGACGATGGTGGTGCTGCTGGTGGTGGTCCACAAGCTGGAAATGGTGGAGGTAACTCTCCGCTCTTTGTGGCCCTTGATTCGATGGCATCCAATGCGAATGCAGATGATAATATGGACAACAACAATGACGTGCCCAATAACAACAATACGGTTCATGTCAATGCCAACACGCCACCAATGCGTCGCAGTGAGCAGGCGACAACGGCTGGTGCCGCGGATGCAACTGGTTCCGATGAGGATGAGGATGACGATGATGCAGACATAGAGATACTTGATGTAGCTGAGCGCATTCTGCCGCCTCCCCCGTACAATGATATGACCGATGCACACGCGCAGATTCCTTCGTTGGCGTCGATCAATCATCAAGTTAACATACCCGGACAGGTGCTTGGCCGTAACGAGAGCCAGGCCTAAGTTGTGATTTTTATTTTTGTTTAGGCAATTTATCTCATAATTGCGTTGTGAGCAGACCCCTCCCATCCCCCAAATCTCTTGCCCACAAACTCCTCCTCTTGCTCAGCCACAAGCACAATTTTTGCATATTCTTTTTAACCCTCTTGGACGGTACTATCCATACATATTTACGAGAAGCGCGTTTCACAGCTTATTTTACTGTGTTTTAGTTGAGGGACATTCGTTAGCTTCGAAACCAAAATAGTAATTAGATGTGTATTTGACTATATAGAGAAACCCAACAAGTTGTACGCTCTTGCAATCGCATATTGTTGTCTTACTTGAAAAACAAACAAACACTTTAACTATATAAAATATAAATGTATATGAATGTTCTCTGGATTTTGCTCTAACAATTTTGTAAACTTAATCAATGATGGACGACAAAGTAAAAGCCCGAAAAGTCCATTGAGGTCTTAACTTGTGAATCGCGTCTGTTGAGGCTAAAGTAAAGTTCGCAAAGATTTGTTAAAGATTTGAAACTCGGAAGGCAATTTTATTCAATTACAATCGATTGTTTTCTATTCAGTTACCCTGTGGATTTTACCTAGTTAAGCACAAGTAGTTGTTACCAAAAAGGAAAATAGAGGGAGCGAAGGCGCTAAATGCAAGTTGAAACTGACGGAAATGACGAAAGACGGAAGGATGCAAACGCATAGTCTATCATTAAGATATCTGTAAGACTCTTTATGCATATTTACGAGTAAATCATGTAAACCTATACTCAAATGGTATTTTTCATTTGTATCTTAGTTTTGGATGTCAACTAAAAATATGTAACACACTTCGCGGAAATCCAAAAGATAAAACTACCCAATATTTGATGTGTGTACAATATCTAAATACATATATGTACTGTATACTAAATACGCAAAGATATTCGAATAAACATTAGTTTCAAATAAAGATTGTCTTGTTTAAATCGCAAAACTGTCTGAAGAGTTCTATAAAAATAGAAATAAATTTAATTCTTTACACATTACAGTAAGTAGTAGTGCTGTTGACTGATAAAGCTATATTACTATCATAAATTGCTTCATTCACAAGCAAAACATTCGATTCGATGGAATTAAATCTGATTTACGAGAGCACGCTCTTAAGTGATAAGATTTCTTATCTGTTCGAATTCCAAAACTAAATCGAAATCAATGACGTCTCTCACGTTTTCTCACATGAGTCGAAATCTATACAGATTTAAAATATTCTCAAGGTTTCCTGATGATAAGTAAAGGAACTAAGCCTGTCCATTCCAGAAAGTTAGGGATTTGAAAAGCCTACCCAAATATAATCAACAAAGGAGTGCGATTAACTATGTGTCGTGTATTGTATTTTTAAGAAATTATATTTTGCAGCAGCTTTAAAAAATGGTTAAAAATATAAATATTTAACCCCTCCAGTGAGACCATCCACGGATCTCGTTCCAGATGTTGGTGCCGGGGCACTCGGTGGCACTGACCTGACGGTGACCGTACAGCACATAGCCGGAGCTGAGTTGACCACGGTTGACGGCATCCTGGAGCAGGTTCTGGGCAGCCGAGATCATGTTGGGTTCAAGGGTGTCCCAGTTGAAGTTTCCCAGGTAGGAGATGCCAATACTGATTGGGTTCCACTCAGCAGCATGGGCACCCATGGAGTTCCAGCCACGACCCTCGTAAACAGCACCGTCACCACCGATCAGGAAGTTGTAGCCAATGTCGGGCCAGCCCAAGCTGTCCATGTGGTAGTTCTGGATGTTGCGCAGCTGCTGGGCACAGGCAGCACGAGTCTCGCAGTAGTTTCCGGCGGTGTGGTGGATGATGGCGTAGTTCAGGTAGTTGCCCAGAGCAACACGGTAGTTGGGAGCACGACCTCCCCACTCCGCCTTGGAGACGATGTAGACACCTTGGACCAGGTACTGGCTGCAGACCAGGACGGCCAGAACAAGAGCAAATGTTGCTTTGGACACCATTGTAACTGATTTCGGTTTGATGATTGGCTGCGCCTGCCGACGCTTATATACCTCTGGCTTCCCTATCCGACTTTCGGCTTATCGGACTCTTCAGAACGGACAAGTCATGGCAGACCGCTTGGAAGCTGGTCTCGGCCATGATTTATGGTAATGGTTCTCCTCGTGGGAAGTACCTTTGCTGGTCATACGTAATCGGTCAGCCATATTGATTTATTTTGAGATACCGAATGTCGTCAGCTCCATTAACTAAAGAACGATTTGCTATCTTCACGTAGTTGTAATGCTCATAGGGTAGTATAGTCGCGCCGATGAAATCTCAAACAGTCACAAAAGCTCAATAAAAGTCCACAAACTATAATTTTAAATGATACATTTTGAAAAAGGATTATTTATAGAGGCAATGACATAAACATGATTCTGTTGCTGATATTCCACTATCAACTCTTCCAAATCGTTGTAAGGTTTGCGAATCTAATAATAAGAAAAATAAGATAAAGAGTCTTACATACAACATAAAAAGTTATTCCAATGATTGGATAATTTCATAAATGTTGGTTAGGGATTTAAAAGCACTTGCATGGATATTTATATACCTATAAGAGTTTTTAACTGTAACCTTAAACATTTTTATACCCGCTAAGGTATAATGGTATTACAACTTTGTTCAAGCCGGAAATGTGTGTAACAAGCAGAAGAAGGCTTGGCAGACCCCACTAACTATATTACATTATAATTAATGGTCATCAACAACCGAGTCGATAGAGCCTGGTTCATCTGTCTTTCTTCCTGTATGTCTGTATGAAAATGTATAGACTATAAGACCTAGGATTACCAATAACATAGGAAAAAATTTTTGGTGAGCACAAAAACTACCAATGCCAAAATGATTTTTGAAAGTTTGGTTGCGAAACAGAAATTATTCAAGAAATTTTTTTAAGCACTGATTTTAAAGCCCCTCTCTGAAAGTATGCAATACAAAATAGCACACATAGGCTGTAGCTTCGTTGCTTGTTTAACTTAATGTGAATAAATCTCAAAAGTCAATCCATTTCCATTGCCTATTTAGAATTGAATTTGAATCATTTGACAAAAGAATGAAAATTCTAATATTTAAAATTTGAGATAAGATTAAGGGGATGTCCTCCTTATTAGTTGGATTACATTAGTACACGAAGATTGGAGAGGTACGTAGCCACACTACAACAATAACAGAAACATACAAAATGTCTGTCTTCTTATCATGCCGTTCACAAATTTTCACAAACTCATCTCCGATTCAAAGGGAATCCCTCAACAAAAAACTCCCGAAGAAAGCGATTAACCTTTCAAAGGTCAAGCAATTTGAAAGCAATTGAATTTGTATTTGGTTAATTAACCTTCTGAACAATTAACTGTAGTGCACTTAAGCCTTCCAGTTGGACCAGGTACGGATCTCGTTCCAGATGTTGGTGCCGGGGCACTCAGTGGAGCCGACCTGACGATGACCGTACAGGGTGTATCCCGAAATGATCTGTCCACGAGAGACGGCATCAGCCAGCAGGCCCTTGGCGGCGGTTATTTGAGCCGAGGTGATCTTGTCGGTGTTGTAGTTGCCCAGGAACGAGATGCCAAGGGACTTGGAGTTCCAGTTGGTGGCGTGAGCACCGACAGCGTTCCAGCCACGACCCTCGTAGACATTGCCATCACCGCCGATCAGGAAGTTGTAACCGATATCAGCCCAGCCCAAACTGTCCATGTGGTAGCTCTGGATGTTGCGCAGCTGCGTCTCACAGGCCGAACGGGTTGAGCAGTAGTTGCCAGCGGTGTGGTGAATCACAACATAACTCAAGGAGTTGGCCAGAGTGGTCTTGCCCGTAGCAGAGCGAGCGCCCCACTGCGACTTGCTGATGATGGTCACACCAAATACGGCCTGGGCGCAGAGCACCACGGCCAGCAGGATGATAGCTTTGTTTGCCATTGATTTCGATCGAGTCCACTCAAGACTTGTGTGTCGATCGACCAATTGGGGGTCTGCTTTTATAGACCCGTGATCAGGCTTATCGCCGCCGAGTGAGACACGAAGCAAACAGTTCGCGATGCGTATAAATATATTTCTGATTTTTATTTTTTATTGGGGGGTTTCGATCAGATAGGAAGACAATCTAAAACGGGCTCTGATACTTGTATCACAACGAGCGGCTTTTCCAGCGTGTGGCCAAATTGGTTTTTAATCAGCCAGAGTGGCCTTTAATTAATTTGTGTGAACAGCTAAGGGGTGTTCGACCTGAACAGGTGTTACGATTAGTGCATTTAAATAGTTTTACTCAACATGCGATTTACAACATAGGAGGCAGGGCAGACTCATCGCTGGGATACCTTATGCAGTGTTGTGGGAAGCCCTGAAAGGAACCCCCGATTAAGACGTTGTTGATTGAACGACTTATTTGGATCGGTTGCTTAGTCACGAATCTCTGTAAAGTGAGAATTGAAATATAAAGAGAGAGAGAGAGAGAGAGAGAGAGAGAGAGAGAGAGAGAGAGAGAGAGAGAGATGGAGAAAGAGATACGAAACATGATCCCTAAAATCAAATCAAATAACACAGTTATCTTTCTGATACAGGGATGATATCTGTTGTTGTAGTAATGCCACAAAAATAAAGAAATATTTTACTTCAAGCTGAAACAAGTCTTATCTCTCGGAGGTTCTATGGCAAGGCATTGATTTATGGAACCATATATTACAACTAAGATTGTTGCTAACTTGAAGTATTGATAAACTAGCGTAAAAAGTTGCTGACGTTATGCGGGCACTATAGGGTTAACTTAGCTGACCAAGCAATATCTTTTAACCTTTCTTCTTTTGAAAACTGAAATAAAGTAATCGGAAAATGCAATTCAAATATGATCATTTATTAGTTATTTGGAATGCACAACCTAACCCCTCCAGTGAGACCATCCACGGATCTCGTTCCAGATGTTGGTGCCGGGGCACTCGGTGGCGCTGACCTGACGGTGACCGTATAGCACATAGCCGGAGCTGAGTTGACCACGGTTGACGGCATCCTGGAGCAGGTTCTGGGCAGCCGAGATCATGTTTGGTTCAAGGGTGTCCCAGTTGAAGTTACCCAGGTAGGAGATACCAATACTGATTGGATTCCACTCAGCAGCATGGGCACCCATGGAGTTCCAGCCACGACCCTCGTAGACAGCACCGTCACCACCGATCAGGAAGTTGTAGCCAATGTCGGGCCAGCCCAAGCTGTCCATGTGGTAGTTCTGGATGTTGCGCAGCTGCTGTGCACAGGCAGCACGAGTCTCGCAGTAGTTGCCGGCGGTGTGGTGGATGATGGCGTAGTTCAGGTAGTTGCCCAGAGCAACACGGTAGTTGGGAGCACGACCTCCCCACTCCGCCTTGGAGACGATGTAGACACCTTGGACAAGGTACTGGCTGCAGACCATGACGGCCAGAACGAGAGCGAATGTTGCTTTGGACACCATTGTAACTGTTTTCGGTTTGATGATTGGCTGCGCCTGCCGACGCTTATATAGCTCCGGCTTCCCTATCCGACTTGGGCTTATCGGACTCTTCAGAACGGACAAGTCATGGCAGACCGCTTGGAAGCTGGTCTCGGCCATGATTTATGGTAATGGTTCTCCTGGTGGGAAGTACCTTTGGGTATACGTGAACGGCTACATCTATTGATTTATACGGTTAAGCTTCGTATCAGTAAAATGTATACAAATTCGTTTCGTATTAGACGACAAATTGGCTGGCGGGTTGCTCTGCTGGTTATGCCTGATAAGAAGAAATAAGTGTAAGCTACAAACTTATCATTGAGTCGTTTATCTAAGACTACCTTACAGTTTGTAAATTGTACAGTTAAATTTTATAAATCAATGTTTATATTGGTTCAGGTGACCAGCATCAACAAACGTGTCGAAATGCCTCCGTGTAGAATTTACAGGAACAATCTGTGCGAAATCAAGATTTCATGAAAGCCAGAAAAAAGGTTCTACACCCTATATAACCTAGTTATATATTATGGTGCAAAATTGGTTGTATACCTATGTTCAATATTTTGAATTATGCCATTTCGAAAGCATATGGTATGTTATAATTATTACAGCGAGTGCAAATCTGTCGGGTCTCGGGTAGTATAGACCTAGTAAGGGCTGTGTCTTTCTTAAGCCATGGATTTAAAAAATTTTTTCTTGTTTAGAGACAAGACTTAGGTTACCCTTCTTTTCGACCTATGTATTAAGAACGATTCAAGACTGTCTTAAGTGTAAGAGACAATCCCAGTTGGCAGTCCTGTGCCTATGTTTAACAGCGGCATAACATTAAATTGTTTGGTTTGCCGGCAACCTTGAATAGTTTGGTTTACTGGAAACCTGATTGGGACATTGAGAATTTGGCGTCCAGAAGAAAAACCACAAGCATATTTAAAACAGTCGGTACCATTTTATTTAGTTTATCATTACTTTTCACACCATAAACAGTTTAATTTAAACCAATAAATAAATAAAAAAATAACTCGTATGTTCCTTGCATAATTATTTTAATTATTTTCAGATTATTTACTGGTTTTGCAGAGTTAATACACAGACCGAAGAGTTTATTATGATGCTGGGTGTAATCGTTATTCTTGTAATACTGATAAGTTCTGTGTGTCAAAAGGTCAATTCGAAAATACTCACATTTTTCCACTTTTTAAAATATTCATCCGTATGAATTTGAGCAAGTACAATGCGCTGCAAGCAATTCATATATCTTGTGTCCATTTTCTTTGTTTATCTTTTGGATGTTTTAGTGGATCAGAAATGGATTGCAAGTAATCATTACTTGTAAATATATAATTCGCATAATAATGTGATATCTGAAGTTAATTATTTATATAAGTAATTGATAGTCTAACTTTATATTGCATGTGACTAAAGGCAACAGTCTAATTCAATTTTTACAATTTTTAATTTTGAATACAAATTTTACTTGTTCAAAAATTTATCCACTTTATAATTAGTAATAATTCATTCAGCTCTATGCGATGAATTGAAAATGCTGAAGGAAAAGTTCATAATGGAGGAAAATCTCACATTTTACAGGCGTCCACTGCGTTTTTCTGCGCATTGTTTCTTCTTATTTTGACTAAGGTAGGGAAACGCTTGAATTGTATAAAATGGCGAACTGTCTCTTCTTTTCTAATGGTGCTATACTGCCGGTTTGCAATAACCAACGCGATGCTTTTTCTGGCCTCCTTCGTCACTAAGCTAGGGGTCTTTTTTACTGTCCTTGGGCTCGTCCTTAAGTATCCCATTATTTTGTCAGGACTTATATCTGCCCAGTAGACAGTTGGGGTATTGATTTTTAATGTGGGCTTAACCATTTAGAGATACGAGAATATTGCCTTTGCAGCAACTTTATCGTTTCCGTGTTTTAGTAAGTATAGTGCAAACTGTGGTATAAAAGTATGTTAATAACGTTCGAAGCATTTATTTTTTTATTCTACCAAATGGTACCTGATGTATATATGAAGATCTGGCAACTCATTCATTTTGTCAATCACTATTTTTTAAATATTTAATATCAATAGATAATAATCTGTTAAGTAATCGATATCCTTGTAACCATCGCTTACTCTTTCTATTTTTATCGCACACAGCACGTGCCACTTTGTATTTTTTTTTAATCATTACATTTAATCAAAATAAATCTTAAGCGTAAAAAATCATCCACTCCATTTGATTTCTCCAAGTGTCTACCAAAACTATTGAACATCACATATGTAACACAATTGCGGTATAAATATGCAAATTTTCTTAAGATAAGCGATAGTACCTTCTCGCTGAAATTGAATTTGCTCGCCGTTCCGTGTATTTTTTAGTGGAATTAAAGATTACCTATAGTTTTGGGAAGAGAGGACAGTATAATAAATGTCTGTGCTGTGGAAAACGTGCTTAAAACTAAACTACAACATAGACTTGATTGATTTAAGTGTTAAAGTGATCAAATTTGTAACTAAGAATAAACTTAGCCTTAGGGATACCTCAACTCTTGACTTCAGTTGATTTTCTTTAGGTGACAACTTATGATAGCCCATAACTAAGCTGCACTGTACAGGACGACTGAATGCCCCAACCAGCAAGTTATTTAAGCTACTGTAAATGCCGCAACAAGTAATTGCAATTATTAAGTATTATAATTAGGAGCCAACCGACAGCCAAGCTCGATGCAAATTGCCATGCAGAAGCACAAGGCAAGCAACGAATAGGAGTGGGCTGTGGACTGCAAACTCTTATGGCAAATCCATTGAAAAGGCAACGAAGCATTTGAGCCACGTCTTGACGGTCTACAGCAATGCAAAAAGCGTGGAGCATAATGAATATAGCTCACTGTGACAGCAAAAAGCTCCTCGTTAATTAGGGTTAAAGTGGTCTCGCTGCGACTTGGAGTTGACTGATTGTCTGTCGAGTGAGAGCGTGACGACTAATTGGGTCAAAAAATATCCACATGGAAGGTGGAACCATTCACTAGAGACTTTGCCAGAAGAAGCAATTCAACTGAGAAGAAAGAATAATAGAAAAAGAGCCTGGGAAAGCTTTGCAAGGCCTTAACTGGAACGTAAATACAAAAGGAAGTTTCTGTTCTAGTAGAGTTTTGTTACTTAATTTACCTTCTTAAGTTCATCGCATAAGCATGCTTGGTGCAGTATTTCTTAATAAAGTATTTGAGGGGGCACATTACATTTTTCTGTCCCTGTTAGAATCACCCGTAACTACTTTCCACCACTTGCGCTGCATGAGCTATATCGGCTCTTTTACTCGGATTACAACAAATTATATTTCATTGTTGCTAAGAATAAATCTGTGTTAATACAGATCTAAGTATCTTGCCATAGGACACGTTCTGTGAGTAACTCAATGAGATGTTGATGTTCTATTGCATTATTCATAAAATTTCAATGCTCTTTTAAATGAAGGTAATCATTTTCAAAGATAATTTGGGAATTAAGTCGTTGAATTGGCCATTGAATTCAATAGAATATATATAGGCCCTTATGAGCAAAAAATAGAAAAGCGGAAGCCCGAAACTATGGTAGAATGACGGAAAATCAAAGAAAAAGTATGATAAGAAGACATCACAAATTAATATTTGCAGAATTTTGATGTTTCGATACCAAGAAGGATTAATAGTGGTATAAAGGCCAAAGGTGGTACTACGAAGTGCTAATTAAATTAAAAAAATATATTAATTCCTTCCTTCACAAAGAACTTAGCATTTGTAACTCACTTATGAATAATATCAATAGAAAATATTATCATTTGTTGAAAAAAAAATGTTTGTATGATTTTTAAAAAAGGTTTTGTGAATATTGTCGTACTGTCAAAAACTTAGTCAAATAAAAAGGACACGGAAAAAAAACTTTTCCAATCATGTTACTTGTCTACTAAAATATTTGGTATGCATTCATGTTTAAAAATATACTAACAATCTCTAAAAATAGAATTAGACTAAAAGAAACTTTTTTGAAAAAACCCTTTCAGTGCGGCTTTTTTCGTGTCGCTGAGTGTAACCTTCTAGAAATTAGGTCTTATTCTGCAAATTTTTTGTTTCTTGACTAACATCGTCACTTCTGCTCAGTTTGGGGTTTTCTCCAACCCTCTGCAGCAAATGTTCGATCGAATATTTCTTTAATTTCGCAGTTTAAAAATGAATAAACATAACATTTTTAAATTAATTTTTTTTTAAAATTAATTTAAGGTTTTTTTGAATTTAATTTAAATTATACCCTTTGAATAGTTTTAGTTGCCAAGAAATAAATACGGAATAATTTTATCCCCATATTTCATATTTTAAATAAACATATTTACCTTAAATATAAATTCTGCATACGCACTCGGTAAAGTCGAATAGATTTCGAATCTGTAAAGAGCTATTTTATTGCATCGTTCTGTAGAAGCCTTAAATACTCCACAACAACAACAATTATGTTGTGTTTCGAACTGTTATGTCGATTGTTGTGTGGCCCCATGGCGTGCGTGGTGTAGAAGCCAGCTGAGACATAACCATTACATTTAAGTGCAATTGCATAAACCTAAACAAGTGCCCGTCCCAAGAAAAAGAACACTAAAAAGAGGGGAGGGGGATGAAAAAGCAAAGGCAAAGTGGGAAGCCACATGCAAGCGTCAACTTCAAAGCGAATGCCCGCAGAATTCCGGCAGCAATAAAAGCACTCAAGTCCCATAGACTTCCTGTTGCCGCTGTCTGTGCACTTAATGTGACATGTTTTTGCAACAGTTTTGCTCTTTTCAGATGCAGTAACAGCAGTAGCAGCAGCAGCAGCCCCCAACTTGGCTTCCCCATTGCCAAGCATAATAAAAAAGCCAACGAAATTCTGTCCATATCAGTCCAGTCCTCCAGTTGGCCATGGATGCCCCGCTGTCCGTGAGCTGCGCCATGAGTTTTGATGCATTTTGCTTGTAACCAAATTGTTTTATATTTTTGCTTTTCTTCTCTTCTCTGCTGCAACTCGACTACCTCCTTTCGCTGCTTTGCATATCGTCTGTGCAAAGGAAATCCAAATTGAATGCATTTTCTACTGCAAATTGGCGCTGAAAACTCAACTCGACTCGACTCCGAGTTGCCTCCTTCAATCCGGTTTTGGTGTGAAGCTCATTAAATATTTAGTGCACAATTTGGATTGGAGAAGCAGGCAAAAAAAGATAAAAATATATATCGAGATATGGTTTACAATTAAACTCTGATTGCATTTGGGTAAAGATTGTTTCTCAATCAATCGATTACACTGAAATTCAACTATTTCTGTCTTCTTACACCATTCAGCTGGAAGTAAATGTACAGCCGATATTTCAGTGTGTTCTACTATCGTTTGTTAATCTCTTGATTTACAATATTCAGTTCACCGACATGTCGCTCGTGTTCACTTATCGCTCGGGGGTTTTTCTTCAGCTGTACATAAATTAAATAAAAATCAATTGACGAGTCTTTGATTTGCAACTATTTGTTTACTCTTCAGAATTTCAAGTGCTTTGACATGCTTAATCTCAGTGTAGTCTAACGAAATCTTCTGCCTAATTGCCAAACATCATAAACTATTTCACATTCCAGAAAATACTCATTCCCATTCAATAACTTCTTTGGTTTCGTTATGTATCTTCTTTGGGCATATATCTCCTAGAATTCTCTGCTGTCCAACGCACTTTCGGGCCCATAAATAGCTGCTTAGCATGCTAATAACTCAATTAGCACATAGCACGTTGCGTATACGCCACGTTACGCAGTGCAAGCTGCCTGCACTAGCAAAGCTACATTTAAATTATGCACTAATTAATGGTAGCACCGCGCTGGGATTTGTTAGTTGTTGCTGTTGTTGTTGTTGGGGTGGCTGTTGTTAGTGCTCTCCATTTTACAGCAATGCCTCATGCCGTCCGTTTTGCATATCATTCGCCAGCTTAGCTCGGTGTCCTGGTGTCCCAATGTCTCTCTATTCCCCTTCGTCCCTTTGGTCCCCCTGTAGCCTTACTTTGTTTGTGTGTGCATCTGCCTGGCTAATGAATCTACAGCTGGTGCATTGAGACCTGGAGCAGTGTCTGTGGCTTGGCTGCAATTAGCGCAGACTCCACTTGACTTAACCCGATTCGGCTTAGTCTCGCCCAGCCCTCATTGCCGATTAGCAGGTGCCAAAAGGTTGCAGCAACTGTGGCTTAGGTTACTTAGGTTAATTATGCATTGCAGTCTCCTTGGGTAGTTCGTTTTTGTAGGAGTTATTTGAATGTGTTCTAGATAGAATGAAAACAAGTAAAGGAAAGCTTCGCTCTTATACCAATTTGAATTAATGGATAGCATTATTTATCAATGATACCTTTTATATAGCAAAGAATCGACTTCAGAAATTTGCAGAGCCTAAACTAGACACTCATATAACAGCTAAGGCATCTAGATGTTTATATTCTTGTTTGTGTTCATTGAAAACTCACTCAACTCATTTGCTCATTTAGATAATATTTTGAAAATATGTATTTAAATTTGATTCTTGGACACGAGTTAAAAACAAATTAGAGCGTTATGTTAAAATAGAATTCAAGTGAATCGGATCGACCTTGATTTTCCGTATAATTGATCTAAGGCAATGGTCATGCAACGGGCAGAGCAACCAACAACATCGTCGCCCGATAATCCCAACAGCTTTGGTGGGGAGAAAGCTGCGGATAGAGCTGCAGATAAAGCTGCTGATAAAGCAGCGGATAAAGATGCGGATAAAGCGGTGGACAAAGCAGCGGAAAATGCTGCGGATAAAGCTGAGCAAAGATCAACTGGCAGTCAAGTCGTTATTATAAGTGATTCTTCCAACGAGGAGTCAGTGACTGGCAGCATCAGCACCATCACCACCTCTGTAGTCCAAGCTGAGTTGGTTGGTGAAACCTGGCTGCAACGATGGGCGAACTGTTTCTTCCGGATGTTCGCACATACCAATGTCGTGAGCCAGTTTATCAGATCCGTTTTCCAGACATTGCAACAGGGAGTATGTTATTTTATCAGGCCCTCCTTCAGGTACAAGGAAGTGCCGCTCTCAGAGGAATCACAGCGGCGACTTGAACAAGTGCGCCGCAAGTGGTTGGTCCTGGATCTGGACGAAACACTTGTGCATTCGTGCTACATCGATCCGGACTCGCACGAAATGGTTGGCTGCAATTATGTGCCCCAGTCAGCCGTGCCCGACTACGACATGCATATCCCCATACTCCAGGACAAGGGTCCGATTCACTTTCATGTCTTCAAGCGACCGCATGTCGATGAGTTCCTCGACTATGTGAGCAAGTGGTACAATCTGGTCATCTTCACGGCCAGCATGGAGGCGTATGCCTCCATTGTGGTGGATCGTCTGGACAATCGACGTGGCATATTCCGACGTCGTTTCTATCGCCAACATTGTTTCCAGCCACCGTTTCTACTCAGCAAGAATCTGTTGCTGGTTGATACAGATCTGTCAAATGTTATACTAATAGACAATTCGCCGTTCTCATATCGCAACTTTCCCCAGAACGCCATACCGATTAATTCATATTTCTATGATCCCAAAGACGAAGCGCTGCTCAATCTGTTGCCATTCCTCGATGCGCTGCGTTTCGCAAATGACGTAAGATCGGTGCTCTCTCGGCGAGTGCACGACTGACACGGAGACAATGTGCATCCCTCAGTTCAACTATACTGTCCTCTTGATCCTTCTGTTTCCTGCAGTTTCAATAAAAGTTTGTTTTCATACCCGCTACCCATGCAAAGGGTGCAAGGGTATGTTATTATAACTGTGTGCAAGCGGAAAGTATTAATGTTACAGACAGAAGAAGGAGTGCTTTTTTCGGTCTTGGCTCACCGGGGCCCTTCCCTTAGGACTAATGGGCTATGGTTTCGATATCATAAGCATAGACCCATGATTTGTCACCAGCTATGACTCTTTTGAGTAAATCTGGGTCATGCGACGGTTCTTTTGGTCAAAATTTAGCAAAAAATCACCGAGCACGCAAAACACTTATAACCTTCACGCCTTTCACAACCAAACAAAAAATGATATACACTTGAAACTTGGCACAGATGTTTGGAAGGAGTGTACCAACATAATAGAAATATCGTAACGTAAGCCTTTATATGCGTCTTTATATGAATACGTGTATATTTGTATATGTAGCATTTCATTGGTCAAGCGCAAATTTATGTATGTGTGTGCGTTTGAATGAAAAAAATGCGTGTGCATAAAAAATAAGAGAAGAACAACAGATGGCGCTACGCGCTCGCATTCTCTTTCCTTTTCTTTCCTACATGAGCATTGCAATGACGTCACAGCTTGCTGGTTTGTATAGAAAATCAAAGCGAATGAGGTTTTTGTTTAATAACGTCTGTGTTTGTTGTCCGATCTGATTGAAATTATGTTATGTTGGTTTAATAATAACCAAGTATTGGTCTTACTTAGGATGATGTAACTTTTATAAGTCGCTCACAAATCAGCTTAAAAGATTAAATTATTAGTTTACGGTGGCGGTGGGCGTGGCACCCAATATTTGAAATAAACTTCATCTGCGCCGGGTAAACAGAAACCTTCATGCCAAATTTGGTGTCTCTAGCTTTTATTATAGCTGAGATCTGTGTGTTCATCTGGACATCCGGATACCAGGACATCCGAACAGACAGACAGACATGGCTTCATCGACTCGGCTACTGATCCTGAGCAAGAATATATATACTTTGTGGGGTCTCTCACGCCTCCTTCAACCTGTTACACATATTTGCGCAAAATTAGTATACCCTTTTTTGTCCATTTTGGGTCGAAGGGTATACAAATCCATAATCGAAAATACATTGCCCGCAAAACTTGAAAAGTCACCTAACTTTACAGTATCGACAGACGGATCATTGTAGCCATGTCCTTCTGTCCTTCTGTCCGTTCTCTTATATTTGATTAGCACAGTGAGGATCAACGCTCAATTTGGTTGAGATCGGATGATTAACATATGTAGCGTAATAAAGCAATAGTTTTTAAGGAGTTCACTGCAAAGTATGCAACAAAAAAGGCTAAGAAATTATATATTAAGGAAATCCTTTTGGTCAGGTAGCTAGCGGGTGCATTACAGTCTAGCACATTCGACAATAGCATTTATGCTTGTTGGCATTTATTAAGCTGATAATAATAATTATTTATTCTTCAAACTAAAAGCTAATCATTGATAAGCACCAAAGTTTTTTGTGATTATTAAAAGATACCAAAATAATACGTATTAAAGTCTTATATAATTGTGCTTATTATAATTCTCATTATTAATTATTCAATCTACTATCTAACTTTGTTTTATTTGATTCATTATTATGATCAGCGAATCGTTACAGAAGTAAAGCTCTTTACGGTCTCTGTTCAAAACGATGCTCTTCGAACTTTGTCTTGCTGTCATGGAAAAGTTTTCATGTATTCTTTTGCCACAAGTTGCATTGTTTGTTACACCATATAAGCGACTTCACCCCACAGCGATGAGTAGTGAGTGAGGTTATGTCGAACATTTAAACACAATTGACTGTGCTCGAATGCGAATTTATGGCGCAGCAGGTGAAAGTTGTGTCCGCTGCTTGACCTCTGCACTCCCCTCGCCCTCTTTTGTGGATAATGCCTGAAGCACTTGTGCGATAACTGTTACAATTCATGGCAATATTTATGGCAACCCGTGCAATGCTTAAGTGACTCATTGTGAGTGTTTTGTGGCTTGTGGATCGCAGTGGAGTGAACTATTGCCCTTTTTTATTGTCCGCTCCAACTGTGCAACTATTTGCGTGGCTAATTGGCAACAGTTTTTTCCTTTGGAAGAACCAACGAGCACAATCATTGAGCTTTTTTGTTGCTGGTACATCTAACTACAAGACGCACTGTCGTTGTTTATGCTGTGCAAGTTCATTTGCAATGCAAAAACTTAATTAAAGCTGGCAGATGTGTTCGGGGCAGTGCCTTTTTCTCTGTACTCCTGAAGATCTGCCTCAGATATTTATATATATACGTTTGCATAGATGCATTAACAGATATTCCAGTGCACAAAAACTACAGTTGGCCAAGCGTGAATGCAGATTGCGGAGCGAAGTCGGAGCTAACTCGGTGATTGGTTGACTGATTGCTCATACGCACCGGTGGCTGCAACAGTGTCCGCTGCAATTGTTTGGGAATTCAATATCCTCAAATATCCTGCCCAGCTTGGCAGCCTGGCATTTTTCATTGCGCTTCGTTTCGTTTCGGTGCGAGCTGCAAATATTGGTCGGCACATTTTATGGCCCTACACAAATCAAATTCGTGTGCTCGAGTCACATAAATCAGACAGTGCGGCACATAAATTGCGCGCATAGCTGCATCTAGTGGCATGTTCGACAATTTGTGCCGGCAAAAACAAAGTTGCTGCCTACAATTTTAGGAATTCGCTGCAGATTCTAAATTAATATTTACAATTTCAATTTCAGCCGATTGGCAACATTGAAGGCGACAAGCCGCAAGGACCCGAGCAGGCAGAAGGATGGCAGAGGAGAAGTAGAAGAAGAAGCACAGCACACAGCGAGAAAGACAGTGAAGAGGCAAACAAGGTAAGGTGGCAGACAAATGCTCAGAAGGAGTAAGAAGGAAGACGAGAAAATGTATTACAAGCATTGTAAGCAATGGTATGATATGTAAGCTTGAGCGATACATGCACCAAATCTTTTTCCTTTGCTCAATACGAGGGTCGTTTGATAAGTCCGTGACTTTTTGTATTTGCCGCGCACCTGCTCTAAATACAACACTGCTCCTGTCAGCAGTTATCGATTAACAGCTGACTGTAAAATTTTGAGAAAGCTGCGTTTTTTGGTTTGCGTTTTATAGGCATTGAAAGCAGACGATCTCGTGAATTTTAACGAAAATGGAAAAAGTGAATTTCGTGTGCTAATTAAGCATTATTTTTTGCGTAAAAATCCATCACCGAAACCAAGGAAAGACTTGATAAATATTATGGGGACTCTGCACCATCAATTTCAATGGTTAAGAAATGGTTTACTGAGTTCCGTTGTGGTCGTACCAGTACAAGTGATGCCGAACGTTCAGGTCGCCCAAAAGAGGTCGTCATGCCAGAAATCGTCGACAAAATCCATGGAATGATATTGGATGATCGGAGAATGAAAGTGCGTGAGGTAGCTGAGGCTGTAGGCATCTCAACTGAACGGGTACATCACATTTTACATGAATATTTGGACATGAAAAAGCTTTCCGCGCGATGGGTGCCGCGATTGCTCACACACGACCATAAGCGCAACCGTGTGACCATTTCAAAGGAGTGTTTGGCGATGTTCAACCGCAATCCAAACGAATTTTTGCGCCGTTTCGTTACCGTAGACGAAACATGGATCCACCACACCACACCAGAGACCAAAGAACAATCAAGACAGTGGGTTTCTCCGGGTGAACGTGCACCAAAGAAGGCCAAGGTGGGTCTGTCGGCCAACAGTTTTTTGGGATGCACAAGGTATCATTCACATCGATTACCTTGAAAAGGGTAAAACGATCACCGGCGAATATTATTCAGAGCTTTTGGACAGATTCGATATTGATTTGAAGCAGAAACGACCGCATTTGGCGAAAAAAAAAGTGCTGTTCCATCAGGACAATGCACTGGTGCACACTGTGTAGTCAGCATGGCAAAATTTCATAAATTGGGCTACGAACTGCTACCCCATCCAGCATATTCTCCAGATTTAGCCCCTGTGACTATTTTTTGTTTCCAAACATGAAGAAATGGCTCGGCGGTAAGAGATTCGGGTCAAATGAAGAGGTCATCACAGAAACAAACGACTATTTTGAGGGCCTTGAGAAAACCTATTATTTGGAAGGAATAAAAAAATTGGAAAAACGCTGGACTAAATGTATAGAGCTAAAAGGAGATTATGTTGAGAAATAAAACGCTTCTTTGACGAAAAAAATATATTTTATTCAAAAAGTCACGGACTTATCAAACGACCCTCGTAGATACTGACATCAGGGATAGAAATCATTTGGATTATCTATGTTGATATTATTATTATTTTTTTACGAACATAGTTCCTTTCAAGGGTAATACACTGACTATTGCGACCCTCCAAAATTGTAATACCATTTTTGTAGTAAGATTTCTTCTTTGCTTGAAAACAGACCTCAGTTTTGGCGATCACCTCTTCATTCAAAGCGAGCATTCTTTTAAGATCAGAGAATAGGAAACAATCGCTGGGGGGCAGAGCTAGATAATAGGGTGAATGCGAAAGCAATTCGAAGGTTCATTCATGAATTTTTGCCATCGTTTTCACTGACTTGTTATACGGTGCATTGTCTTAGTGAAACAGCACTTTATTTTGCGAGAAATTCGGTCGTTCGGTCTAATAAGTCAATGTAATAGTCACTGTTGATGGCCTTTCTTTTATTATTCCTATTATTCGAAATGAACATGCTAGCTTTGAATTGAAGTGTAATATTTGATTAACAGAAGCGTATCCACATGTTAGTATAATGTTAAAACTAATAAGAATATTTTGTCTCTGACAAATTAACGTTTATACAAACGGAAAGGGCTATTCTGACTCATCTGTTGCTTCGTATTATATTTTTCCTTTATATTTTTTGGTATTGCAATTGCCTCTTTTTGCCAAGACTTTGAAAACGAAAGGAATAATAAAATGTAACCCAACTTTATTGAGATAACCACAACCAAATGCCACTTGCTCCTCATGGCTCATCCAACTTGATGCCCAGCCGGGCCACCTGATCGTTTATCCAGGCTCTCAGCTGTGCCACATTGGTGTAGGCCGCCGGAATATCTTTGGCTGCACACTCAATGCCCCACGAAACGATGCCCGCCAGCTGGTAGCGATTCTTTTGCCCTGCAATGCTGCAGAATAGAGGCGAACCACCGTCACCCTGGCACGTGTCCTTGCCCTCAATGCCGCCGGCGCAGAGGAAACTCGAGTGTAGGCGAAAGCGTCTGCCGAGAATGGTGCGACGCAGCAGACGCTGGCACTGCTCGTGCTCCACGATGGGCAGATCAATACGCTTCAGTATGTGCTCCAGTGAGTTGCTGCTAATGTTGTGATGACCCCAGCCGGTGGCCACACACTCCGCCTGCAGCAGGGCACTCTGCAGCACAGGGCCGTCCTGCGGTGGCAGACACAGTGGCTGCACATGCGGCGCCAGCTGGAAGGGCTTCTCCAGCACCAGCAGTGCGATGTCATTGTGGAAATTCAACTTGTTGAAGAACTCATGCCGCAACAGACTGCGCAGTCGGGCAGTCTGGTAGGCGTGCGACTCCCGCTGGCTCTTTAAGTCGTATTCGCCGGCACGCGCCAGCAGCGAGTCCGAGCTGTGGTTGGCCACATTGTGGGCGCTGGTCAGCACCAGCTGGGGATGAATCAATGTGCCGCCGCAAACGTAGTTCGCCTGCATGTCCATCACGGCCACCATCCAAGGGAACTCGGCGAAGTGGGCGTAGTTGTCGTCGTAGCCGTCCAGTTGGTAGTAGAGTCCATTGGGATTGCTGAAGCCACAGCCCTGGTACTTGAACTCGCTCAGGTGGCGAGTCATGGGATTCTCGCTCTGCGAGAGCTGAAGAGAAATCACTTTATTGAGTATAAGAGTTACTCAAGAAGTTACTCACCTGATCTCCGGCGGCGCAGCAAGTTTCGAATGTGGCACAGCCGGAATTGCTGAACTTATCGATGCGTGGCTTGAGAATGAATCTGCCATCTTCGTTGATCACACCCGACCGACACAGGTGTCTGGGCACACAGAAGTTGTGCTGCTCGCAGCTCTGATAGTTCTGTGGCTCTGGGGTGACTGCGACGGCTTCAGTGGCAGGCGCTGAGCGCGTCAAGTTTTCCAGCTTGATTTTGATCGCCAAGTCGGCCATGTAGCTCTCCAGCTGCTCTTTGTCGCAGCAGACGAGGCCGACGCCACAGCTGCGATCCAAGGTGCGCGGCCCCAGTTGGCCACGCCCCGCGTCGTCTGACTCGTCGCAGAGTTGCTCAGTGATGCAGAGCTCACTGCTGCGGCAGCTACGCAGCGCAGTGACGCTGCCAGCGAGCAGCAACAGGCAGCAAATCTTGCCAAGCATTTTGTGCTGTAGGGGAGTGAGAGAGAAGAGAGAGAGGGAAAGAGGGAGAGCGAGTTTAGTAAATATATTTTCCCAATGTGTTGAAATTTACTTGATCTGCGGAAAATCGCAGCGCTTATTCATTTAATTCGCGCACACGCGTCGTATACGTAATTAGCAATGGGAAATTCACAATTCCAATATGTTTCCCATCAACAGGTGCTGGCAGCAGGTATATAAATTGATAATAATAACAACAACAACCTGAACTTAACGCTGATGTCTAGTGTTCTCTGTCAGCGGATGAACTCAACTGAGTCTCTCGATCATCAACTATGCCTTTATAAACCGATCAAATCAATCAATTCAACAGATCTACGTACTCACTCTCTCTCTCTTTATTAGTGATCTTGTCTCTCTTGCTGTGCTTATCAACTGCATGCGATCTGACCGATCTATAGATAGACACATAGATGCTTTGTTCAGTTCGATGCTCTCGCCTCGGGCCGGTTGAGCTTTGCATTCTTCTCCCAGTATTTCCAATCAGGTTCTACCTATAAGACGCACTAATCGCGTCTCACTTAGCTCACAGTGCGAACTGTGCGCGAGTTGATACGATCGCGGCTTGAATCTCGGCGTGTGAACAGCGACTCTGTGCTACAATACTATATATAGTATATATACATCTTGTATTTGTACTAAGTGAAAACAATTTAGAAACGTGAGCGATTCTAGTGGAGCAACACGGCATTATCAGTGGTGTACATATAGTTCTTTATTTTGTTCTGTTTGTTTCGCTGTGCATCTTCTTTTGTTGCGGTATAATTCACCCACTAATTCAGTGAACTGTGTATTAAGAGTGCTTCCAAACAAGTCGAAAGGGAGTTCTGTTTCTGCTGGAGCCTTGATGAAGTTTTGTTTTATTGTTGAATCGATTTCCCAGATCTCAAAAAAATTGATAAAGTGAATGCATTTATCAGCAATATTAAAACTTGAAGTGCTTTGCAACCTCCTAGCCTTGTGCCTTGTGCCTGTTAAGGGTCTTAACGAACTGTGTGCACCACAGTCTTGCCTTTATATAGTATTATATACATATATGTATTGTATATAGCAAGGCAATTACAACAGGGCTCCCCCGAGATCGTCGTACGGCTCTGCATACCTAGGTCGTCGGTTCGGTTCTCTCTTTGTCTCTCAATCAACTCGCCAGTCCGTCTACTAGTTGCACTACATCAGTCTGTCTCCCTTTACCGGTGATTTTGCATACCATTTTTTCGAACGGATTATGACTCTGTTATTGCATTCTGACAGTTTTAGCTTGCTTTAAAAAAAAGCACGCGTAATTTTGTTTATATTTGTTTGTTTGGTGGCATTTTTAATATGGAGCCTACAAAGAACCTTTGTCATTACATTTTACTTTAGGATTTCCGTAAAGGAAAAACGCAGGTTGCTCAAAAGTTACGTGATGTGTATGGTGAAAAAGCCTAAAAAGAAACAAAGTGTTAAAGTTGGTTTGTCAAATTCAATTTGCGAGATTTTTCAATCATAGACAAGCCACGTTCAGGTTGGCCAAATGCAGTTGATGATGACGTTATCAAGGCTTTAATCGAATTGGATGGTCATGTAACTGAGCGTGATATTGGAGAGAAGTAAAATATGCCACAATCAACCATACATTATCATATGATCACCGGTATCTTTTCGGTCAACCCAATATACAAATATTACCTACGTTTATCCGCTAATCTTCCCCGTTTGTAGGTCCTTTCTCTGTTCCTCTTTCCATGCACCTTTCAGTCTATCTTTCACACTCTAAAAACTTTCCCTTCTCCTTACCTATCTCCCACAGATAATGAGCATCTCCCGTCGCTGGCACTGTCAGCTTATGCAGCTGTCGCTGCTCGTGCTCTGCCAGCAATTGCATGGCCAGAAGGAAGCCACGACGCTTAATATGTGTGGCTCGGATGAGTTGTGCGTCACGGAGAAGATTTGCCAGCAGACAGACGATTCGGGACGAGGTGCAATTGGTCCACGTCTGGCGCGCATCTGTGGCAATGGGCTGGTCTGCTGCGATCGTGAGCAACTGGAGAGCTGGAACGCCACGCTGGGCATGCGACAGAGTGGAGAGACAAGCAGCAGCACCACTCCCAGCACCATTATCAGCGGCAGCACCACCGCCACCACTACCACAGAGGAGCCGAGTGGCTACGAGAGCTGTGGCCTCAAAATGGAGTGTGTGCCGCGGAAGCTGTGCCGTGATGACGTCATCATCGATGATGGACGCAGCATACTGAATCCACGTATTGGAGATGTACCCTGTCGCCGGGTGCTTCATCGCTGCTGTGCCATCGATCGCCAGGTGAGTTCAGCAGAGCAAAGAAGGTAAACTTATTGAGTTGCATCATTCTTCGCAGGTGGGCGAGGATGAGAGTCCGTATCGCTCGAAGCTGGGCAAATTTAAGTATCAAGGCTGCGGGCATAGCAACGAGAAGGGTCTCATACCCGACCAGGACAACTACGAGTACTCCAAGGACTTGGCGCTCTTTGCCGAGTTCCCTTGGATGGTGGCCCTCATCACGGGACGCAGTCAGTACGTCTGTGGCGGCACACTGATTCATCCGCAGCTGGTGCTGACCTCCGCCCACAACATACGGAATCACTCGGTGGACACGCTGGTGGCCCGTGCCGGTGAATGGGATCTGAACAGCCTGGACGAGCCACACGCGCATCAGGCCAGGCGCATCAAACAGATCATTCCGCACGAGGACTTCGACCCGGAGGCGTATTTCAACGACATTGCGCTGCTGGTGCTGGATGAGCCCGTGGATCTGCAGCCGCACATTCAACCACTCTGCCTGCCTCCCCCCGAGACGCCCAAGCTGCAGTCAGAGCTGCGCGATGCTCAGTGCTATGCGACGGGCTGGGGAGGTCGCCAGCCACACAGCGCACAGCCCGAGCGGCTACTCAAGCGCATTGATCTGCCAGTGATCAGCAAGGCAGAGTGCCAGGCGCAGCTGCGTGTCACGCGACTCGGCAGACGCTTCCGACTGCGACCGAGCTTCCTCTGTGCCGGCGGCATTGAGGGCAAGGACACGTGCAAGGGCGATGGTGGTTCGCCACTGTTCTGCACGCTGCCAGGCGAGGAGCATCGCTATCAGCTCGCCGGCATTGTCTCGTGGGGCATCGAGTGTGCCAAGGAAGATGTGCCGGCGGTCTATGCCAATGTTGCCTACCTGCGCAATTGGATTGACGAGAAGGTCAAGGCGCTGGGATTGCAGATAGATGCACCGTAGAAGGTGCCCTGTCTCTCTCTTTTTTATTTTTTTAAATTAGAAATTGTTCAATTATAAAATTAATTAATTTTTATTACTAAACTCATTTCTTTTATACTCTATTTCCATCTGAATTTCTTTCTTTGTCGAGCAGTTAGCAATCTGCATGGGAGCTGCGATAATCCTAAGCAAAAATTTCCTCCTTAGCCATACCAAGGCTGGACAGTCGAGGAAAATGTCCTTGTTAGTTTCATTGATTTCTTGGCTCTGCACTCTGCATCCGAGATTAAAAGCATCTTCATCAAGTTCGCCGTATAATGGTCACAACGAGGCAAAGAAATTCCTTTAACAAAAACGTTTAACGACGCTTTCCTAGCCTTCGAGTCTCTTATCAATCAGATTCCCCGTCTGTTGGGTCCCGGTCTGCACAAAGCTGGCAAGTTCCCTGGTCTCCTCTCCCACCAGGAGTCCATGTTGGCTATGATCGAGCAGGTCAAGTCGACCATCAAGGTGAAAAAGGTTCTGTGTCTGTCTGTCACCATCGGACACGTACACCTAAAAGCAAGATGAGCTTTCTCAGAACATCAGCTTATCTCTCCTAGTATTTCGCTAAGAAAATGAACTCCTTTGCCTGCCGTTTCCATGGTCTGAAAAGACATAAGGGTTGACATAGTGGACCACACTACTCCACAAAGGGCTTCTAGGTCAAGCAAGTCGAAGCAGTCGACCCTGCCTTAGCTAGCACCTTTGCGCTTTTATCGCAGTGAGTTGGCACCTTGGAATAAGGCACTGTATTTCTAGAAGAAAAACGTTCCAGCATTCCGCTACCATGCGGGAGCTTTTTTTAAATATTTCTTTACGTAAATAAAATCTAAACTCCCTTAAAAATTATCGTATATTTTTTGCCAATTCTTTCCGCACCAACCAAACTAACTAATCAGCGTAATCAGCGCATTTTTGTTGCGCAAACCAAACTGATTTATTGCCGCTTTTAGCGTTGCAAGAGCAAGAAGCCCTGGTGGGTTTTTTTTGCAGCCCTGCCTGACTTGCAGCATATTGTGCAACCGCTTGGGGCAACCAACTTCTTTCTCCCTACCCAGCCAGCTGCCTTCGTCACTGCGCTGACTCGAAATTAAGTGGATTCTTGCAGCACAAAACAATAGACCAACTCGAGGAATTGTGGCATGGCAAGGCAAGGCTTCTTCCAGAAATTGAGAAATTACATGCCATACAGTGAGCAGGGGCAGCAGGGAGGGAAGGGCTGCTTAAAACACATTTTTCAGAGTAAATTGTTAGGAAATTTTATTTATTGCCGCTTTTCATGCAACATGCACAACTTGCAGCTTGCAACTTGCACACGAAGGGAGATTTCCTATTGATTTTGCACTAGCAGGGGGTATACATGAGACTCGATTTACACATTTATATATATATGTGTGTATATATTGGAGTTACACAAGCAGAATAGGCATATAATTTCCTTGGCAATCAAACTGATTCTGACAGCAAATTGCGCCTGCATTTGACTGTTGACTGTCTCCAAAAGCGGAGTTGCATCATATCATAAATGCACATATCATCTGAGCAACTGCACTTGCTTTGTATGCATGAGCTCACAGCTATAAGCATATATATGCATATATACGTACGTATTCTCCGACATAAGTTGGTGCTGCTGCAATTCACGCCTGATTAGTTTTCATTTTGTGGTCGAAGAAAATCAAATATTGCCAAAATGATTATCATTTAATTATAATAAAGCAGAATGTCAAATGCATCTGCAATTACGTCCATCTGTGTGTGGTTCCCCCATGTGTGCGTGTGTGCGCCTGTTGTGCCAGTGTGTGTGTGTGTGTGCTTGCGTGTAAATGCAATTATAATGGCCCAGGCCACATTTGTGTTGCATACTTTGAGGCATATTTCCTAGCCGGCAAACGGCAGCTGCAGCAGCAGCCACTCTCTCGCTCTCCCTCTCTCCCTCTCTCTGTCTCCTTCCCTGTGTGTGCACATGGCATCAAATTACAAATGATGCTGTGCCCAGGGTATGGGGAAGAGAGGCGTGAGGGGGAGGGCAGGAGCACTGTTTAGTGGGGAGACCACTCTGGGGTGTCGGTTGAGTGAGGTCGCCTGCTTTGTGGCCTGCCAGCGGAAATAGAAACAGCTGCGAATGGCAGTTAGCAGGCAGTATATGTGCCATATATACATGTGTGCCTGCTGTGTGTGTGTGTGCGTACGCGCTCGCATGGCAACATAAAAAACACAACAAGCCACTAATGCAGCCGGGCTAGACGCCACAATGGCACAATCGACACCCCTCTAATTGAACTGGAAACCCGCTAAATGCGGCCATAAACATTGGCCTATTATCTTATTACACTGCGAGAAATTCAAGCAGTTAATTATTAAATTCAAAGCAACAACTGCAAATGATGGATAACAAAACCAAAAGTAGAAACTTCATTTATATAGCTAGAAAAAGGCTAAATTCATTTGCATTGCCCACTCATTTCGCGCAGTGTGTCCAAAACTAACTGGCTAAACTAAATGCAGTCCCCTTTTCATGGGCATGTTGCCAGGCTAATTAACAACTCGAGGATAAATTACAACAAGCAGCTGAAAAATGCAACAGGGCCTGGATTACAATGGCGAATTTGCATGCTAGTAACGGGAGAAAGGGAAGGATAGAGGGGAAGGAGAAGGGGTAGGGGAGAGGGAATCACGAGTGTGCCACGCGGCTGCAAAACAATTAAATGCATGCCATGGGCCAGTCCATGATGATAACTGTGCTAACTGTGCGCCCACGCTGCGTATACGCAATGCGTCACAGCGCACGCATTAAGCATGCGCCCCGTGCGCCGCCGACAGCGACATGTGTTGTCAACGTTTTAGGAAAATTTGTTATGCAAATTGCATATTAACTTTACGACTGCCCGTCCAATTGTCGCCCCCGCACTGTGCACAACATTCTGAATTGTCAATTAGGAATATGCAATAAAACACGTTTAAATATCGCCAGATCAAACCCGTGTCCCCCCTCCTCTCCCCTTCCTAGCTAGTTCACTTCATGGACTCGCATTAAATGCACATAAAATTGGCCTGGCTTCGATTTTAATTTATGTGCTACCTGCGCCGAGCACAGGCAACTGTGTCCTGCCCAGAGAGGGAGAGAAGGAGAGAGAGATAGGGGAAGAGCGGGAGCGCGCACTCTGGCAGTTCGGGCGACCGTGGCCTGCTAATGACATCGGCGCTATCGTCCGTTGGCCTTTAGTTTAATTGAAAAATTTCGCTTTGTGCTTGCTAATGGCAGGTGGGTAATTTATGATGCCTGTTGCCGGCATCGGCATCGGCATTGGCACCGTTGCCACAGTCGTTAACAGCTCTTCGTTGTTCGTTGTAGGGCTGCTAAATTAAAGCTGCGCCAAGGTTGGAGGGAAACAGAACTTGCAGAAGTACGAGAATCTAAGCAATAGGACTGACTACTGGTATCAGACAGAATAGACAGAATATAAACATAGGTTAAACCTTATTTCTAGCTACAGGGCCTTTGGGCTTTGAATTATTCTGCAGTCTCGTACATAATGTTGAAAATATTTTGTATTTCGTTATATACGATATTTGCTATTATAATAACATATAATTAAACACACTCGCTTAATTAAATCTGCCAAATTATTCATGAATATACTCGTACAATGTATGTATACGTGAATAGCAACCAAAAATGTGACTTTTATTCCAAAAACAAGCCACATTCACACATATATAAGTGAGACTTGGCTAAAAACTGTTCGTTTAAAATTCAAGTCACAGTTGTTGTGTAAAAAACACAAGCCGCCAAATATAAAATTATATATTTTTGTTTCGTTATATTTCAATGCAGGTTTCCTAAAATTAGTTAGTTTTAAAGTAAAGTCTTAAGGTTGTCGTAGTCAATTCTTTAATTCTTGAATCGTCGTTTATTAATTGATTGAGCGTAAGCCTTGCTCTTTCACGTCTTTACTTTTCGCGTCGTCAACTAGAATTCTATGCTCTACGTCATTGCTAGTGCGTCAACTATTACCAGATCATTTCATACATATTGCGTCAGGCTTACTATGGCGTACTCTCTTGTACTTAAACTCTACTGAGATGTAAGGTGGTCTACCATTTCATCCCTGCTTAAAGCCTGGACTAATAAGTATAATGTCTGAACTCAACCGGCTTGTCAGACCAGAGTTGTGGCATGCTAAGGAGCTTAGAAAATCTCGGATAAACGAAAAACTAGTCTGTTCTCAAGGAGGGACCTTCATCTCCTTGTAAGCTACATCAGTGGCAAACTTACTCTAAGTTCACAATTAGTTAAAATACGTCTATCTTCACATGGAGAATACAAACTCTGCCAAGAAGACAATGAAGCTACCAAGCACATTCTCATTTACTAACTAACTTTGGTATGTGCAAAGATGAACCATTTGCGTATGGAAGCCGCAGTGCACAGACTGCTAACATCTCGAAGAAAGATCTGCTCTGTTTTATTAGCGAAGCAGCAAAACTTTTGTCAGTCTAGGAAGTGATCTTAAGGTACAAAAGACAAGCTCTGGTCCCAGTACCCTTATTACTCTGTTACTCCTGTGGGAGACTCTCTTTTGGTAATAATATTAATTTATTTTTAAGGTTTTAATAAAGAAGTGATGAGTCCGTACAATGCATTAATAGAATATGTATATATAAAACAAAACGATCGAATATGAAAGGTAGAAAATCAATTGCCTTAGTACCCAACTGAACGCTGAGAGGCAGCGCTCACAGTGAGCTCACCCGCACTGCTCGGAAACTTAAACAGGTCATTGCAGGTCATCGTCGCCGGCAACTAAGTTTAATTAAACTGCAGCTAAAACATTCCGGAAGCGGAACTGCAAATGCTAATAAACATTTAGCTGCCACTGTGCGTCGAGGCAAGAATTGTTGGCATGCTGCATTTTGTTTGGCGTCTGCGTTGGCAGCATTTTGCACGCTTGCATAATTCGCATAACCTTTGTTATGTTTGACTTGCCAGTGGGGGGAGGTGGAAGAGGAGGAGAGAAAAGGGGTTGCGATTTTACAGTGGCTGCGCTATTTGATAAGCAAATATTTCAAAACGCAGCCGCATTTAGCGAAAGCAACGCAAGGCAAACAAAAGCTGCAGCACCCGAGGGCCAATCACAATGGCAATTTGTGATTTGAATTTGTGCTGGCAAAAAGAAGCAGAAGGCAACCTGCTGCCCTCCTCCTCCCCTCCCTCCTTCCTTACCTGCATGCTTCAGTTTCATTATTTTCATTAAACGCGGAGCGTGCCGCGCGTGCAACGCATCGTATACGTAACGTGGCTTGGGGGCCTGTTTACTTTGCGCCTGCTAATCGACGCGTTCTTAGCCTGAAGTTTGACAGGGTGTTGGTGGGGGGAGGGGAAGGGCAGTGTAGCTTAGCTTAGCGTTGCCCGTTGCACCTGCTGCGAAGTGGCTGAGAAATTTTCCTGGCATGTTGTCGACATTTTTATGGCTGTCGCTTGCCGTAACGCTCCGAAATTCTCTACCCTCTCTCCCTTTCTTCATGTGCCTTACTCTCTCCTTCTCTCTCTTTTTCTCTTTGTGTATGTTGCAAACGCTGGCAGCCACTTGGTTGCCCAATTAAAAGTTTTAGCACATTTTCACTTGAAATTAATTGTCGGTAAACGTAATTCATGTCCGAGACACGAATGCGAAAGCACCGCCCAAGCGACAACGGTGGCACCAACAACACCAAAGAGAGAGAGAGAGGGAAAAAGAAACATATTTGTGCGTCGACCTTAGAGCCAGAGTTGCCATACCACACACACACACATACATTCACAGCAGATTGTTGCTGCTGCATTGCATACTGATGTGCAGCAGCTTGAAGTCGATAGGCAGCACTCCTGTGCTCTTAAACGGTGGGTTTGTTGTTGAGAAGGTATATTTTAAGCTGAACGGGAATATATGTACATATAGGGTACATTTGATTGAGTATAGAATGAAAAATATTTAAAATATAATACAGAAGCAATTCAGGCCTATGCCAACAATTGTAATATAACAACAAAAAGAATTTTAAAGAAATGTTAACAAAATATTCTGAATTACGTTCTTCTTTATAATATTTGCTTATTTAACACCTAAAATTAAACCTTAATCAGTAATATAAAAAGAAGATTTAATAAGGTATAGAAATTAAGAATATAGTAAAATTAAACATGTACATTTTTAAAATTGAATATAGAAACTGTAAATATAAAACAATTAAAATAGTTCTGTTTATAAAACATTCTTCGAATTGAAATCCCTAACACTCATATATAGCGTTCAATTAACAGTACATAGAAATAGAGAACATAGAGATTTTAAAAACATCTTTGTCAAAGTTTTTAAAATGATTCCATTTAAATCTGAAGTAATTTTTATAAACTACTCTGAATTCTCTGGCTTCTTATAAATCATAATATGTTATATGTTATGCATTTATTATATATTATTATTGTATTAAAACACAGTCTAGTTAAATTTTTTAAAACAGAATAAATGTACATTATATAGAGCACAAAAAACTATAAAAGTATATCCCAAAAATAGTTGAATGGTTTTTCCAAAAATTCTTAATTAACTTTTATGAAAATAAAATAGAACTCGCCGCACAAACAAAACACTCATTTTGGCGCCTGGGCCAGTGCTGCCAACAGTTTTATTAAAGTCGAAGTACAAGTTGGCGGAAGACCCACTTGATTATGGGCAGCAACTAGTCGGGAGGGAAGTAGAAGAAGAAGAAGAAGGAGGAGAAGAAAGAGGGGGAGCAAAACCGAGGCAAACTGCAATTAAGCAGTGCGAAACAATGCTGCAACTGCAACTGCACATCGGAGGCGGTGGGTGCGCATATTTTGCAACAGCAACATATTCAAAGGCACCCACAATGTGCCACGCCCCGTTTAACGCCCCTTAGCACGCAGCAATAAAGCGCTAAACATAGAAACTGCAAGAAAAAGGAGAAGCAAGCAACGTACGGAAGCAACAAAGGCGTAAGAAAACTTGGCGATGCCGCGACTGCGGACTGCCACGCCCACAAACAAAGGCAGGGGCCAGGGGAGAGGGAGGGGGTGGACGAAGGCAGTGCGGCTACTGTGGATTTTCATAAGATTCCATGTCCGAGGGTAGTGAAGACTTGACTCCCCTTTAATCTATATGCAAATTACTCAGGTTCAGATGTGCAACTGCAGGTGTGTGTCTGTATGAGTGTGTGTGTGTGCTTTACATGCACACTTTACACACACACACACACGCATGCATGCAGGCTTGTAAGCCCTGCATCGAGAGTTGAGCTCAGTCGAGCCATGCTAAGCCGAACTCGGCTTTGTGTGGTGACCCCTGACCTCGGGTCAGCCACAAACTGCAACCAACACCGTCACCAACACACGCACACACACATACACGCACACACAAACACGCAGGCAGAGTATCGTTTAGCTGTCAAAGGAGCCCGGTTGAGGCATTAAAAAGGGGGAGCCTGAAAGTAGGCAACAAACTTTAAATTGAAATAAGAATGAAGCGAATAAATTGAAATGAAAATCCCTCTGTTTATGGGTTTGTTTTCCAACTCATAAGACTTGTGAGACGTTGTCAGAACATGCTGTAATTGTCGTACAACAAACCGAATGCGATTTGCAAAATACTAAAAATATCTCTGGAACCGCAAAGCGGCTTTAAAATTTACACAAAGACTGAAAGGGAGTTTACCTACAGAAAAATGAAAGCATGGACGTTTATTATGGATTATTTGCTTTGGATTATTTTAAAGAATTGAAATTTAAAACAATGTAAATAGCTAAATTTACAATAGATATTTTATACAATAAATAAAAATATTACTGAAGCAGAGTAAAACTTAGAGAACAGTTAGAAGACTGAAAGATGTGGATAACAGAAAAAAAGATTTCGTTAAACCTTCTCCAACTTATAATAAGTTGAAATAAATATATAAATAAATTATATAAAAAAAAATATTGGTTAACAACTTCGTTAAATTTCACCAAAACTCTAAACTTTAAAACCTTTTTTTTTAGTTTTTTACTGCATAACGCAACAGGTAAATTTAGCGATTTATGATCATTTTATCGATGTGATTGTTTTGTTAACATAATTAGTGAGAAGTTGTTAAATTAACTATAAAATAAATAAAATAGTAAAAATAATTTAATAGGTAATTTTTTAAAAAAAAAAATCAATATGAAAATATTGAAAATGTAATATCCCAGGTTAGAATACCAATAAGTAACACCAATGCGGTACGACAACATGATCGGATGTTTAGCAATGCGTTTTTATATTTATTTATATCTTTTATTATAAAGGAAACGTGGTTAAAAGAAACAGAATTCAGTAACACTTCACTAATTTCAAGTCTCTAATTTTAAAATTTGGAATTGTTGCCGTATCAACAACTTTTTTCGCACTGTCGTTGACAGTAGGCAAACTGTAAGTAGGCATTAACATAAAAGAGATTCAATTTCAAATAGAAAAAGTTGAACTCTTCACTAAAAAACTCTACACTGGCAACTTGTATGCTCCCTCATTAACCTCATTATTTACACAGTTTAGAGTGAGTTGATTTTCCTGCTGCTGCTGCCCCCAATAACTTCTTGCCAAGCGCAGCTGAAATTGTTTGCTTTAATTTGTTGCCACTCAATGCCAATTTGCCGTACGACATGGGGCAAACAAAGCACTTGGAACTGCTTCACTGGCTGGCAAGCACACACAGATAGACACACATACAGATGCTCACACTCATATACACACTCACACACATTCACACACTCGCAAATGCCAGACTAGTCAACTAATTATGTCAATTGCAAAGCTGGGCCTGACACTTGCCTGCAATTGCCACACACTTTAAGCAAGGCAACAGATGAGCAAGGCAGGGAGGGAAGGGGAGGGGAGGGGAGGGAAGAGACAGGGGAAAGGCTGGCGCCATGAGGAATGCACACTTCGCATAGTTCACTGCATGTCAAAGAGCAGCGAAAAAGCAAAAACAAATCACAGCAGCAGCAGCAGCAACAACTTTCAAGTGGTCCAAGGAGAGTCTCGTCTGTGTCGCCTCCCTAATCCCTCCATCCATCCTCCCTTTCCCCTCCTCTCTCGCTGCCTGTTGCCTGCTGTCAGTTAATGATAATGAGCGACGCTGCCGGCAAATGTTTGACGAGCTGCAACAATGAAAACAGCTGCAAATACTGCAACATTGAGCTGCGCCTGTGCGTGTGTGTGCGCGTGTGTGTGTGTGTGAAGGCCGTTCGAGCTGAGCGTAAAATGAAAATACATTCAATTAGGATAAAGCTTTGTTGCTGATGCCTGACAATGCCGTCGAGAGTTGATGCACACACACACAACCACAGCTAGTTCATATGGCCCGTCAGGCCAGGCATGGGATATTAGGTCAGGGCCGCCTAAAAGCAGGCTATACTTTCTGCCGAAGCTACTCAGGTTCTAAAATAGCTGACGCCCGAGCGAACCACACACGGTGGCCATTAAGTGACCTATAGAAAGGCACACACACACACCACCACGCACACACACATACTAAACACACACACACACTCACACACTTATAATCTTGCAAATCTTTTAGGCAGCCACGTGCAGAAGACAAACAAGTGGAACAAGACTCGAAAATCAAATCACGTAGTGCTCGTTATTTATTCAAGTCAATGGAACTGACATAGCCCCACAAAACAGGCCCAAGCCAGCACACTCACACACACACACAGACAGACTCACACGGAGACACACTCGCTGGCTTCATACTATTTGGCCTAAATGTGCACTTGGCTAAATGGCCAGCATTGAGTGACCGCAAAAAACATCGCATATGAGCAGCAAAAGAAAGCTAAACTACAACGACAACAACAACAACAAGTACTTCTATACCTACAGTTACTACAGCAACAACAACATGCAACAACAACAACGACTACGACTAGCACCACAGTCAAATAACAATAACAATTCAATCAAATTGAGCGCGTGTTCTCCTATGGAAATCTACGAATGGCAGCAAATAACAACAACGAGAACAGCAACAACAGAGGGAGAAGGAGCAGGCAGTTTGCAAGTTGAAGGGGGAGGGGTCGGAGGTCTACACCATGCTGGCAGCTTCAAAACATTACAAAGCCAAATGTTTTGATTTGAATGATTCGCGGATAGCCAAGAAAGCTTTCTCTCGCTCTCCACCTTTCTCTGGCTCTCTTAAGCCTGCGCAATGAGAGTGTCCCAAACATAACCGTTAGTTATCTGCAGTTTTATCTACAGTATAGCTTTTGCGATGTTATTAGGGGTAGCTGCTGTGATTAACACAGGGGAAGGCAACCTGATGCTAAGGTGTTGGTTGTTTAACCGGTTCAAGCTCCAATTCAAATGAGTTTTTGAAGATAAGATTTCCTCTTTTTTTTTTTAAAGTATAATTTCTTTTTAAAATACAATTAAATTAATTTGATAATTGAAAACAATAAAAAAATGTAAGTTCTAAAAGAAATTTATAATAATTATTTTGTATTTATTTATTTTAAATCCACGATTTAGAAGATCTAACATTTCTTGCAGAGAATTGAGATAAAGAATATTTCTTCCAATATTTTTTTCATGAAATGGTATCAAATACAATCGCATGTGCTTAGAAGAGCATAGTGTAAAATACAATTAGTGAGTAATAGTGAAAAGAAGTTACAGGTCACTCCAACAGGTACAGAGAAGTTTAACTGGCTTAACAAGTTATCACCATTTTTGAGCCTTGAAGAAGAAAAGTTATAAGGAAATACTACACCAAGCAAAGCTCCACGATTGACAAGAGAAGGAAAACTAAATTACTAGAAGTCTTGTATTTACATTCCAAGTGAAAATAATAAACCAAACCCAATTTAATTCCATAGAATCAGAGGTCACTTAGTAAAAATTCCTTGTCTGCAATGTCTTCAGCTCTAGATTCTTTAGCTCTTCCCATAAAATACTCCTCAAACAAAGAAAGTATCATGCATTTTATGTTCTACCTACGATTAAATAGCATTCTACACTCAAGCTTCCACTTCTTTCATAATTATCTTACTTCAATATCCATTGTTCGACACCTTATTCTTTATTCAAAGGCATTCACTTTATTCACTGTGCACTCAATTGTCGCAGGCTGATCGGGGATTACCGTGTGGCATCAAATCCTGTCATTGTTGGCCCATAAGACGCACACCCCATGGCCAAACGCAGCGTCAGGCAATGTCCGTCTAATCCCTGTCCGATTTGCCCCCTCTCTGTGTGTTGTGTTTGTGAGGGCTTAATTGTTATCTTGAAGTGTTGTATTCAGGCAATATAGACTCTATATATATAGACTTTATATGTTGGCACTGCTGGACAGGCTGTTCTGCTGTTGTTTTCTTTGGTAGTTTCCAAAAATTAATGTACATAAAATTCAAAAGTTTTCGTTTGCAACACGTGTCGCATTTTGTTGCTACTCTCGGCCCAAATGCTTATCAAATAGTTGCTATGCCCCCACCAGCATCACTACACCCCCCTTCACTTCTGCACTATCACTATGATTTTTGAAATTGTCTTCACCCCAGGCAGCCCGTGTGCATTTTCACAGTCATTTGAACTTGGCAACACTCGCAAAATGTGCAACATGGCGTAAAGGAATCGTGTTAAGCGCTGCTGCAGTTGGTCCTCGCCGGCAAAAACTTTGCTTCAATCTGCATATAGCGAAGCGATTGCAACTGGATCTACTCACTCTATATAGTCAGTGTGTGTGCATGTGTGTGTGCGTATCAATATGTGCAAGTTGTAACAACAGTTTGGATGGGCCTCTTCGCCGCTCACTCACTCGATTCACAACGCTGATGGCTTGCACAACATTGAATACTTTCAGTGCACTCACTTTAAGTAAATTGATAATTATTTTGGGAACTAAATAAAAGAGTTGATGCAACAGAGATATGGAAGTATATAACAGAAAGGATGTTCAATCTACGTAAACATGACTGCAGAATAGATTTAGTAGAGAGACTGGAATCATTTACTAGCTTCTATATTGATCATACGAGGGTCGTTTGATAAGTCCGTGACTTTTTGAATAAAATATATTTTTTTCGTCAAAGAAGCGTTTTATTTCTCAACATAATCTCCTTTTAGCTCTATACATTTAGTCCAGCGTTTTTCCAATTTTTTTATTCCTTCCAAATAATAGGTTTTCTCAAGGCCCTCAAAATAGTCGTTTGTTTCTGTGATGACCCGAATCTCTTACCGCCGAGCCATTTCTTCATGTTTGGAAACAAAAATAGTACAGGGGGCTAAATCTGGAGAATATGCTGGATGGGGTAGCAGTTCGTAGCCCAATTTATGAAATTTTGCCATTAGCACACGAAATTCACTTTTTCCATTTTCGTTAAAATTCTTTACGAGATCGTCTGCTTTCAATGCCTATAAAACGCAAACCAAAAAACGCAGCTTTCTCAAAATTTTACAGTCAGCTGTTAATCGATAACTGCTGACAGGAGCAGTGTTGTATTTAGAGCAGGTGCGCGGCAAATACAAATATCTGGTTGCATCTATTGGCTTTTCAAAGCGTATTTTGATACAATTGACAAGCGAAGTGCAGTCAAATGGGAACTTTGCGGGAGACATAACTGTTCCCATTCATGGCGTTGCTGCTGTTGTTGTTGTTGCCCGTTTGCATTTGCATTTTTACTGCAAATTTGAAATCGATTTCGTGTTTTGTCGAGTCGGGTTACAATGCCAACATATATGTCTATTTAGGGCAGTTCCACAGTCGGAGAATGGCTCTGCCTGCGTTTTATTGGCTCCCCCAGAATTGTGTTTTGCGGACTGTGGCGCTGTTGACATTTCTCTGAGTTCCTTTCCCGCTCCTCCCCTCCTCCTTCGTCATAGCTATTACGATTGGAAAACGATGCTAAAGTTTTGCCACTGCACGCCACATGGCGTATGCGCAATATTTACCTTTGTCAGCTATCCCTTATAGCTGTTCAATGTCAGCTTCGTTGTCAATTTACCTTCCCCGCCCCCTTTGACATATCCCCTCCGTTGTCTTTGCAATGTTCACTTACGTTTCATTTCCGTCCGGCCTTGTCGAGCATATCCGCCCGATATGGCGTCCGATTTCCGCTTTGCGCTTCAGCGAACGCGCAACCAACTGTCGCTGAGATTGACAGCCTGTCCAACTTATCTGCCTGTCTCTCCCTCTGTCTGTCTGTCCGTCTGCTTGTCTGCCATCTGTCTGTCTGTCGTCTCTCCATCAGTCAGCTTGGTGCTGCCTGCCAGGCGTGAGTATCTGAATTGTGGCATCTTCGTGGCCTTCGAAGTGAAAGTTTTCGCTTTCGACTTTGGCTACAAAGTTGACTCCACCTCTCCACCATTCCCACCCCCCCTTCTCCTTGCATCGTGCTACCTGTGCGAAAACTTTGCCTGCCTCCCTTTCCGATTTCCTTCGCTGACATTGAACGCATCTCCGCGCATCTCTCTTGCTTTAGTGTGTGTCCAGTGTGTCTGTCCATCTGTCCATGTGCATCGACGTGTGTTTGCGTGTCCGTCACCTGCTTTTGGCATTTCAATTTGCAACATTTAATTCAATTTATTTTCAATTTATCAATTGCTTGCAACACGAACACGCGTCGTTACTTTGCTGCATTCCAAACAAAGTGTTTCATTGTGTATTAGCTTTTTAGATTGAGGTTTTTATTCAAAGGTTTGCTATAAAAGAAGATAATGGGAGTAAAATAAAACGATTGGCTATCAGTATTTATAGTAGATTAACGGATATAGCAGACAAACAAAGTATTACTTTGAATAACTATCCACAACTGTGAACTATCGACTGCATCATCTGAAGATATAGCACAATGGCAGACTAAAGTGCAAAATCAGATCTACAAATCTTTCAAAGTTCACTGATAACTTAGTTCATATTAATATCAGGCGTTTGCCAGGCGTGCGGTGTTCAAGGGCCTCCGTCCGCCAGGGACCCCCTGATAGTGGAAACATGGAAGAATCCAAGTAGATCTCATTACTCAAACGAAAGGTCACGGCTAAAATGACTAATATTGAAACTGAAGAAGAATATATGTACGTACGATACATTGTGGGAACCACCACGCTTCCTTGTGAATGAAAATTACACGAGGATAAGGGGGCCCGAAAAATAGATTTCACATAAACTATCAATGAATTTTACAAAATAAAATCGAGAAAATAATGTAATTCCTATTAAGGTTCTTCATTTGTTTAATGTTTTTTAAACAACTACGCACAAAATTTTAAAGCATTCAAATTATGGAAGGATCTTCGTGAAGTTTTGCAGAAGGGTCTCCGAGACTAAGGCCCTTATAAATGTTATGCAATATTAAAATGTTTTCTAATTTAAATATGTTACATATGTCCTTAACAAAAAAGAATCCCATCTATTACAGCTCCACTTATGTCTGTGGTCTGTTTTAAATAATGATGATAATAAACGTCTTAATCGAAAGGGATTTGGCAACTGCGTGACAATTCTATTTGTAATGCGTCCCAACTCCGATTCGCATTACCCATTAAAGGTCATTCAATTTTCACATCGATTTATCCGTCGCTGCTGATCCCCACGACCAACAAGTCGCTCTGCCTGTCATCGAAAGCCAATGCGCGTAACGGAAAGGGACGACATTCTTGCCGTTTTATTCGAAACACTCAAACGTAACTTAATGTGAGTGTATGTGTGTGTCTGAGAGTGTGTGTGTTTGTGTGTTACTTTTATGGTCTATTAATTTTATTGGTACCATTGCAGTCATCCGTAGTCGCATTAAAGTTATCTATGTCGACGTAGACGCCGCGCATCAGTCTTGAAAACTGACATATTTATCGTGCCGGGACTTAATTGAATACTCGCCAGATTATTCAATGTCCCGTCTGAGTGCGTTGCAGTAGCTTGTGGTAATGCGTAATGTGCCTCAAATGGTCTGTATCGATGGCGCACATCATATGAATTGCCATTGGCATAGGATCAAAAAAGAATTAAAAGAGAAAATTGTGCAACTCAACTTTTCTATTACAATTTATAATTTAATTTAAATAGTTTTCCTTATTCTCAACTCACTAATGTACTCAGCATGCCCCCAATGTGCCTGCCAGCAACAGCCCTTTTTTTTTATTCCATTCCTTGCTTATTCCAAGTGGATTTCCAGTCACATTTTTTATGATTTACTTATAGCATTAGCAACTCCTTGCCAACACCAGCCCACTTCAGGTGAGGTATGCAGCGGTCTCAGAGCTGCCATGACCACGTGCTGTTATAAATGGTCGTCAGGGCGATAGTGTAGACAGTCATTAACACTTTTAATGCAGAAGAGTGCAAAGCCAGGCCAACTCAGTGACCACAGAAAGTTAAATTTGTTAGAGAGAATAACGGCAATAGAGTTTATCTAAAGCAACTGTCTCTCTTATTTGCATATTATAATAAGAAGTTTTGGAATACGATTGTGAGTATTGGCCTTGAATCCTTCGTTCTACTAAAAATAAATATCGTCGAGTTATTACAGAGAAATATAGCAAAAATTATTAGACATAATTAAACTGCATATTTCATAGTTAAATTCATTCATCTATAATATTCTACATGCATCATCAGTAATCAACATTCAAGTAAAATACTTCTAAGTTACCATTACGAAATTGATTGTCAGATAAACGGGAGCACATAAATCATATTTTGCTGAGTAAAGTTTCTATTATACGTTTGTAATGATCATATCCAATTTTTTAAATATATTTTATAGGGCCGTAGATCCATATTTTTTACTAGTTTAAATGTTCATTTAACTACTCCTATCATACTTCAAGAAAGGCATTTATAACATCATCGTAAGATTAAATTGTAATATCCAGAAATCAACTTTAAATATCTTCCAAAGATCTAAAAGACTTTCCCATTGCATTTCTCCCCCCTTCAAATAACAAAATCGATTGCCCAAAACACATTGAAAGACTGGCGAATTACAGTTTTTATTGAAAGCAGTTTTAATTTATAATATTCTTTAATAGTGATACGCTCTTGCATACATATATCATTTTTGGATTATACATACAGATAGCGACTCGACTCTGGTTGCTGCTGCTTCCCCTGGTTTGACGTTTCCACAGTGATTCCGTTTCCGTTCTCCTCTGTAAATTCATATAATATACCATTGGGTTTTTTTGTTGAATTTCAAATGTGTATTGTATGCTTTAAAGGGGTGTACGTGGAGTGTTATTATGCCCGATTTACTTGTAGCTTGCCTTCGAGATTTAGCTGCTTGTGCATATCATTTGAAAGTATTACATAGATCAGCGGATAGTATGGTAAATATATATGTATATATATATATATATGTATATAGGTATAGGTATGATTATTGTAATTACAATTCGCTCTAATATGTTACAATTCGAAATTATTATCGTATTATTAAGAATAGTTTAACAAATGTTTACATTTCGCTACAAACTTAAACTTGCTCCGCCCCGCCCGCTTCTCTCCACCGCTAACTGTTTCCATCGCTGGGAAACAGAGCGTAAGCGAGCACGTCCAACAATTTGGGAAATCGCACTTGTCACGCCGTCGAACAAGTGTTCCCATCGTTCCAGTACCAGTTCCAGTTCCACATTTTCTCTGGCCCCAAATAGCAAAAGAATGTTTTGCTGTCTTAAGCTCGTGCGCCTTCGTTCGAAGCAAATGCAAATGAAATGTGGTAAAAATCAGTTTCAGGGGGGTACGGGGGGAGTGGGGTACATAATGAAATTTCTTAACAATTTACAGGTGGCCTTGCATCATTTTCTTTCGATAACTATTATCAAAACTACGTTTTAGTGTATTCTTCTTCGCTTTAAGCATTTTGCAGGTGGTCTTCTCTTGAGAGGGAAAGCATTATCAAACGAAACTGAAGCCTAAACACAAATCGAAGAGAAGATTCATAAAGCTAAGCCAATGCATCGGAATGATCATTGACTATATATATTTGTATATATATATATATATATGCGACATTAAAGCGTTTTTCAAATATTCTTCGTTTTGTTTTTTATGTTTTTTTGCCATTTTGGTATTGGTATATTGCAGTGCCATTTACATTGTTTATAACTCCATGTATTGGTTGGTTTCGTTTTCGTTTTTGTTGCACACATATAGAATAGTAAATACCTCTAGAGTTGATTTAACAAATAATTCATAATCGTAATCGTAATCGTAATCGGGTTATCGCAATGCTGCTGAGCACACTCTTTCTCCTTCTCTCGCTTCGCTCCGCATTGTTCTTCTTCTCGTTCCTACTACATCCTATATACTGTACGGTCTTTCATTAATACACACACACACGCATATACATATAATTTGTAGATATATATGTGTCTTGTCTATATATGAGTAATTGCATTTTCATATGTCTTTGCCTGACTTGTGTGTGTCAATTAAACAATACGTTTTGGATTCTCGAAAGTTTGTGTATAAACAGCAAATATATATCGTCTTACACATTATTGTTTATATACGCGTATATATATGTATACTATATGTTCTTGTGTATATATATAGAAATATATATGTTTGCTTAAGTTGCTCCTTTAAAATGCATATATATGTGTATGTATTTTTCCTTTGTTTTTGTGTTTCTTCTGTTTGTGTTCTAGAGATTTCAACACAGTTATACGAATGTACCGTTATTCAACATAATATCACGCGGAGAATTAAAATCAAATCGCCAAAACTAATAAATTAACTAATACAATACAAATACTATAATACAATTCGGAAACGAAGGCTATTTACAAAACATATGTCAAGTATATAGAATAATCGTAATACCAATTGGGGTAGGCGAGGCGCCGCCTGAAAGTATGCTGCACGTGTCGTGCCGCACCTTGGGTTGCCTGCTTTACGGCTCAGCCCACTTAGAGGGAACCAAATGAAGAAATTTACAATATAATTACAAGAAAAATTACAATACTCAATAATCATGTTGCTGTTGTTGTTCTTCTTGTTGTTTTTGTTCTTGTTGTTGTTGTTGTTGCTCTACTTAATTATTACGTACGCTTTGCATTCATTTGGATTTGGTTTTCTATTTTATACTGAACCTATTTTTAGTTCATCTTCTTCTTTTGAATGTTCCTTCAACCCACAAAACATCGTTAAGCGATGGAATCCTGGCGGCGTACCAGTCGCCTGGCCATGCCCAGTCGCTGCAGCCAGCCATAACCTGCGTTTCAGTAAACCAAAACGGATTCCATCGTAATTGTATCTCATTTATTCGCCGCAGTCGCATTCACCGCATTGCTGGCCTGGATCTGTGAAGCTGTCTGCGATGCCGGCTCCAGGGTGCGACGTGCCAGTCGGGATCTGCAATCAAAGTGACAATGTTAATATATTCCTATGTACAGTTACTGACTTCTGCGCTTACTTGATCTGACCAGCCAGCAGCGGATTGATGGCATAGAGCCAGTCGTGCACCTCCTTGTCGCCGAGTGTCTGCAGCAGATAACCACGATGTTTGGTCACCACACTGTGAAAGGGATTGTCAATTTGTGAGTCTTATAATCCTCTGCAGTCTCTTGTCTAACTTACCTGAACGTATTTGGTATCTTAACCATGGCTGCCTGATCCTCGCTGCACTCCACCTGAGCTGTACCCAGATTCAAGACTGCACGCTCCACGGGATCCTTCTCCGACCGATAGATAAAGACATAAGGACGTCGCACAATCTAGATGAGAAACAAAATGAATAAGTAATGAAACAATATATTGTTCAGTTAGTACACTTACCACCCAGCGCTTCTTCCAGCCGGAGCCACCATGTTCCAGTACGTTCAAGAGTCCCTTACGTGCCACAACCGGACTAACGCGAATCTCCTCCAGCTCGGGCACATACAGGCGCAATGGGAGTGCCGGCTGTGTGGCCGGCGCAGGAGCCTCCCAGCCGTTGGGCGCATCGGCGCGATCGGGTGAGCATAATCTGTGAAGAGCAACAAACACATATGTAAATAAAACATACATATATACATATTTATGTATAGTATATATAGAGAAAGTCTGTTGTATAGAAAAGAAAATTACCTGTGTCGAATTACAAATTTGTTGTTTCTAATTGTGTTGAAAGGAAATTAAAGGAAAAAACAATAATAATTTTCGAGCAGAGTTTGAGTAGAATTCAATGATTGAGTTTAGTATTGAGTGGGGGTGGGGTATGGAGGGAGGCGCATGAGTCAATTGCGAGTGAAATGCAGGTGGAAGCGAAGGTGATGAGCGAGCCGCGAGTGCAGGCCTCACTTCAGTCGCATTCGGAACGCGCTATGTTTCGCTTGTTGCTGTTCGTGTCGTTGCTTTTGCTTGTGAGCTGCTCTGCCCACGATACAGAGCAGCATGTGATGCTGCACCACAGAACCCAACTAGAGCCGGAACGGGACAAATACATTTGGAATCCCTTCCCAGCTTCATGTGGCCCCAATGCAACAGCAGTGCGCTGTGGCGGCGTTTGCCCCGAAACCTGTGACTACAAGTCGAGCCGGTGCACGGGACACTGCGGAGTACCCTGCGTGTGTCGCTCTGGCTACGTCTTCAGTGTCCAGCTGCTGAAGTGCATTCTGCGCAGTGACTGTGCCGGAGGACAGCAGCAGCAAGTGGCCATGCATCGTGTGTTCCAATAGAAGGAGTGGCATAAGTGGATTACCCCCTGCATCTAGAATACCTATTACCTAGAATATGTATCACTTAGATTAGCTTGCTCACCTTCTCTCGGCTGCAATGTGAGCTCTGCTCAGCAGAGTTTCAGCAATTGCGGCTAGACGAGCCATTTGTAATAATTAACTTATAATTAACAAGTGTTGTACCCCATATGTGTTTATATTGATATTGATTGCATTCCGTGAAATACATTAAATGAAATAACTGTGAACAGTGAGTAATCTTTGGGTTTAAAGAACTCTGGGTGGGAAGAACCTTCTAAATTTTCAAATGGGAACATTCCAGAAATCAGTTATTATACCTGCTACTCAAAGGAAAGAAGGATGTAACGGGCAGCTGAAGGCGTGGCTAACCCCAGAAACTATAGGTGTGTTCAAAAAGTAAAGTGACTTTTCAAATTTTTCGGGCAATGTACCTTCGATTATCGATTTTTTTGTTATGTTGGTAAACTCTTCTCTGTACCAAGTTTCAGGTGTATAGAATTTTTTGTTTGGTTCTGAGAGGCGTAAAGATTATAAGTCTTCTGCGTGCTCGGAAATTTTTTGCTAAATTTTGAACAAAAGAACCGTCCGATGAGCATCGTTCAACAGCTGTTGAATGACGTCAATGATGACCCAGATTAACTCAGAAGGGTCAGAACTGGTGAAGAATCATGGGTATATGGCTATGATATCGAAACCAAAACCCAATCGTCCCAATGGAAGAGCTCAGGTGAGCCAGGACAAAAAAGAGCGACGGTTCTTTTGGTCCAAATTTGGCAAATAATCGCAGACAATCGAAAGTACATTGCTAGCGAAATTTGTAAAGTCACCCTATTTTTTGAACACTCCTTGTATGTCTCTCTTTCTGTATATTTCATCAATCGAACCTTCCCCACTTGCTTTGTAATTCTAGTCATAATGCAACACGAAACTTCTATCAGAATATGAGTATGTGCGGGTGTACGTGAGTGTGTGTGTATGAATGTGAGTGTGAATGTTGTGCCAATTTGTAGTGTTCAAATAAAACAAGAAGGCAAAGATGCGAAATGGAATGGAAGCATGCGCTGGCAAGTGGATGCGTAATACGTACTCCATGGAGTTGCTGGAGATGCAGCTGACGGTCATGTCGGCGCAGCCTTCATCGCTGGGCGACACATCTGATTGGGTTTGCGTGTCGTTCGGTTCGGGCTTGTTATAGCGACCTGCTGAGATATCGAAATTAATATAGTAAAATACATAAGAGGGGGGAATGCGCTGCACTTGCCTTGCACCAGATTCAAGCACTTGAGCATCAGTTCCTGCTCGCGTTGATTGTATTCACGCTCGGGCAGAATCTGTTGCGGGTCCTTCACGGGGGTCTGTGGCGATTGTGGTATGACCATGTGCACCGGTGAGGTGGCAGCACGAGCAGCCAGATTGCATACATCCTTCTCGGTCTTGGTGGTTGGATTGGGATTGGTGTCCATGCCCAGACGTTCGCGCAGCAACAGCAAGTGACGCATACGTCCGACTTCCTCGAGACGTGTCAATTTCTCCAGTTCCCATTGATGATCAAAGATCAGCGAGTCGCCACGTGGTCGCCAGCCATGGAGGTTCTCCTCGCCACGCACATAGGTGGAGCTGGTGTCCAGCACACGACGTTGGCGACGCTGTACACCTGTGTGGAGAGAAGAAGATGTGAATGGGGTCAGAGTAATCAGTGGCAGATTCAGCACGCGATGACACACTGGGTACGTATACAACTACAATGAGAATTGCTACCTGGACTACCTGCTTCAGATGCTCTGCGCAGCGATAGCTCGTAAACGCCCGAGAGACGATTGGCCTCCGGATTGCGATACTGTCCCGAGAAGAGATGCTTCAGCGAGCGCGGTCCGGTGCGTGCGTCGCGTCCGTAAATGACCATGCTCAAATCCTTGGTGATGATCGCTGGGCGTGCGCAATTCTCCAGCTGCAAAGGGGAAGAATGAACTCGGATGACCCATAAATGGTACAATGATTCCGACATACCTCCAGGTAGGCGCTAAGAGTGATGTAGATGGTCTCACCACCCTGCGAGACTCGATTCAAAAGCGCAGAGTTGTGCAGACTGGAGTCCCAGGCTGCTTCAAAGCGATAGAACGAACGATCGTCGCCGGGCACCTCGAGCACTTCGCCCGGGAAGAGACCCAGCGACAGGACACAGGCATCTTCATCCTGCTCATCCGAAGACTCGGGTGTATTGCGTATGCGTCCCACGACCAGCTCGTTGATGTCCTTCCACTTGACCTCGGGTGTTGGCTCGTGCACAATTGTGATGCGTATGCGACGCTGTATGCCCTGATGCAGCAGGAAGAGTCCGCGGCAAGGAAGATCATCGCTATGTTCCACGACCTGTAACAAGACAGAGAGAAGGATGAGCAAGTGGTAGAGAGAGAGAAAGAGAGTTACGTGAACTTACCGATGGCACATACTCTCCGTTGGGTGCCAGCTCACAGATCTCGAACCACACCAAGACATCATGCTTCGCCAAGACCGTGGAGGATGGCGGACAGGGCAGCGGTCCGAACTTGGGACTGCGCACTGGCTGACTAATGGGTATGCTTGGTGGCAACATGCGTCTTGGTGGTGGACGAGAAACGAACTCCTGCTTGGCATCCTTGTGCAATGGATGTGTCTGATAGTGTCCAAAGATCTTGAACATGATCGGTTGTGTCTTCAAGTACTCAATGAAGGACTTTGTAACGGGCACAGTAATCTGCACAGCATAGAAATGAAAGGTTAATTGACGAATCTTCAAAGTGTTCAGCTTAACGTACGTTCTGCACATGATAGAAGCCGAGTGGAGCGCCCGAGGCAGAGTTCTTCACCGGTTCCGTGGAGAAGGCTTCCTCGTGGCGATGCAAAAAGCTGCAGAGAAATGAATAAACACATTTAAGACACTCTAAAGGAGTCTTTTATTCATTTCAAACTCACTTGAACTGACAGAATATGTCGGCATATTCGGCACCGATGCCTGTGGCCTGCAGCACAGTCACACGGAAGGTGAACTCCTTGCCCACCTGCAGATGCTCTCCTGGCTCCTCGGCATTCTCAACGCACTCCGAGGCCGAATTTGAGTCAATGCCACGTCCAGAGTCGGCATCTTCCAGTTCTGAAAATGAACAAAAGAGAAAATTTAGTTAGACTACTCTCTAATATCTCTAGAGGGGGGTTGACCTACCTTCCAATTTGTTGTCCAACCCGCCGTTGTCAATGTAACGCTGCACATCGTCCTTCTCGTTGAGTGCACGATACTTGGGCTTGGCATCGTCCTCATTGAAGACCAGACGAGCTGACTGTTTCACGCCGTTGTTGAAGTCAATGGATTCCTCATCGAGTACCGGCTGCACGGCAATTCGAAGATAGCCTCGCACATCGCCACGTTCATTCACAATGGCCACCTTATGCACCAGAGGCACGGGATAGAGCAAGTTGCTCAAATAGATGAAGGAGCGTCCAACCATGCGGAACCAAGGGAAGCGATCGTAGAAGGGATCTCCGCCAGTCAAGCTCTCCACGTTGTAGTCCGGCGAGGTGGGACTCAACTCCGCCTCGTTTTGATACATCTCCCGCATCAGCTCCAGCCGTTGTCTGCAATGGCAACACAGAACACATTAAATATGCGAGGAATCAATCAAGGAAACTAGGCCAAGCACAATTGACAATGAGCAGAGTGCACAGACTGGTGCAGACATCAAGCAAAGAGAGCCAAGTGAGAGAGCAACTCAAAGGTAAGTAAAGTACAAAACGATAAAGATCTAGATACTGATCTAAGAAGCCACAGGAAGAGGAGGAGCAATAGGTTCACTCTAGAGTTGGACATGCAGCTACAGTACATACAAATGAAACCTCGAAATGGAAAGCAAACCTAGAAGGTATCAGATTGGCCAATGTCAAACGCGATGGTGATGCCTGACGCTGCTCAGGGTGTGCCTGCCCCGGCGCCTGCGCCAGCTCCAACTGCTGCATCGAGAGTGGGTTGGAGAGTGGAGTTGCCATCTCGGTCACATCTCGGTCGCCAGCCGCCTCAATGCCGGACGTATCGAATAGCATCGATGATGGCGGGCTCTCGACATTGTACACTTGTCGCATCAATTCAAGTCGATAGCTTTCAGTGGGTTAAGGAACGAAGGAGACGGGGAGTACATGATGTGAGGTTTGGGGTTTGTAAGAGAACCGAATAAAGTATCAAATCAGCATCTGTTCAAGCCCAATGAGCTGTTGCTAGCAAGCTAACAAGGCTGCAAACCTCTGGCGATTCTTGGACTAACTTGAGCCATAAAGGGGAAGCAAAGTAAAACGATTTGAGGCAAGTTGCTCTCGAGAGAGATTAGAGATTAGTGTCAGTTATAACTTGAACTGATTTGCAGCCTTGCTCATGTGATGATGAAAGCGATCGATGATCGATGGGTAAATGCGATGGCGGCGCCGGTGGCCTGCGATTCCTTGAGCTACAAGCAGTTCTATAGCCTTTTTGTGGTTTTCAACTAAAGTTCAAGAACTACAACCACCATGCACGTACCACAAAACGATAAATAAAATACCAAACTTCAAACAAATGTGCAGAGATATAACTATAATAATGGGATGTGAGCAGAGGCAGCAGCACGGGGCTGAAGCACAGCAACCTACCGTAGCTTCTCAAGTGACCAATAGTGTGTTGCGCCGTTCTTGGTGTCGGTGACCTCGACGGCAACAAGGGTCTTGGAAACAGGCGGTGCACCATACTCGTCGTCCGGCTGCAAGGGTGCCACACTGGAGGCCAGCTCCGGTGGCAGCGGGGAGTACAGGGTGTCGGTAAGAAGTGTGAACTGGAATTGCACCTAGAGAAGAAGAAAAGATGTCGATGAATCCAATCACAAACAGACTTAAGTACAATTCTATTACCTTCTTCTTTAGCTCCACCGAAATGGCATTAGCCTCCTTAAGGAATATGGCATTGCCCCAGAGATCATCACGCAACGATGTGAACTGATGGTAGCGCCACTTACGGAAGGCCCAAGCGGCCAGGCCAGCCTCGCGTGCATTCCAGCAGGACTCGTACATTGGATTGGCTGTGGAAGCATTAAGATAAGGTTAGTTCTCCACTCCATGCAATGCGAGGAGATTGACTCACTGTAGACATCCTCCTCCTGATGGAAATCCTCCGGGGAATAGCTGCTGTACATGGACATGGTCATGGATTGTTCCTCCACCTGTTTCTGCAACGCATCGATGCGTGCTTCGTAATTCTTGCGCTGCTCTTCAAACTGTTGATCGGCCTGCTGTTTCTCGCGCTTGTATTGCTCCTCCAGATTGTCGAGACGCTTCTTCATCTCGGCCTTGAGATCGATGCCTTGTTTCTCCAGAAGCTCGCACTGGGCAAAGTTCCAGTCCACCTGCTGGGTGTCGGCTTTCTCCACCTCATTCTCTGCCTCGTTTTCGGTAATCTTCTCACGCAATTCACGAGCCTGTTCCGGATTGGTGAAACGGAACACATGATTCTTGCCCAAAATGACACGTGAGCCGGTCTTAAGCACTTCGGGCTCGACAAGCTTGCGTCCGTTTATAAAGATGATGGCATCCTTGTGAGGCAACAGAGTGACAGTGCTGTTCCTATTCTCGAAGGTGCAATGCTCCTTCAGAATGTGCGAGCCCGACAACTGAATGTCCTGCGGGACATTGGCCTCGTGTGTACCAAGGCGCGTTAGACCATCCTTGATGTAGTACAACAGACACTCAGACAAATTGGGATCCTCGTTTAGGTTTACCAAATGGGGAGTCTTCTTTGGAGAGAACACTCCAACTGTGATACCATCTTCCTTGACTGCCACCCCCATCTCCGCAAAGACAGCCTCGCGCTGCAGACGAATCTCTTCTGTTCGCTTGAGTTTCTCCTCCCAGGTCTCATTGAGTTCTATAGCAAAGAATTGGGATTAGTTTAATTTATCTTAGCTATCTTTGTCGCTGTGAAACTTACCTGCAATAAGCTTCTCGCTAGCTTGCAGCTGATCCACTGCCATTTCTGTGGTGGATCCATTGCGATTACGTCCCTTGGTTGGTGACTTAATCACCGTCGATTTGGTCATCTCATCTTCTGCAAGAGTGAAACATGTGTTAGCCAAGGAGAAAAACTTTCGTGTTGTGATCTTTTTCAAGCGCAGTGATAAGCGTGCAGGAATAAGGGGTTTCTTTTTGGATATATTATACAGAGCTGCAAAACTATCGATAGTATATATTATTAATAGTAATACTGTTGATAGAAGTGTCGATAGTAGCGACGATAGTATTTAATTGTTGATATTACTGTGGATAGCACCGTTGGTCGGTAATAATGGCGATAGTACTGTAGATAGTAATGGCATTAGTACTGTTGATAGATATTTTGATAGTACTATCAATAGTAATGTCATTAGTAGTGTCGGTAAAGCTTTCGAGAGTTATGTTATGTCAATAGTACTGTTGATAGTACTTTCAATAGTACATTCGATTGTAGCGTCGATAGTAAAGTCGATAGTGCTGCCGATAGTACTGTGGATCATTGAAAGAATTGTGATTAGAAAATTCGATAGCACAATCTTTCATAGTCTTTTAAATAGCAATGCCGATAGTAATGTCGTTATTTTTATAGATAGTTCTTTTGATTGTACCGTCGATAGTACTATCGATTGTACTGTGTAATTGTACTGTCGATATAACTGCAGATAGTACTTTTGATAGTTCATTCGGTAGTAATGTCGATAGTTCTGTCGAACGCAATTTCGATAATACAGGTATATTAATGTCGATAATACTGTCTATAGTTCCGTCAAAGTAAAGTCATCAGTTTTGTCGATAGTACTGCCGATAGTAATTTCGATAGTACTTAGAAAAGTACCTTCGATAGTTTTGTAACTTTTATAGGTAGATTAGAATATATGTATATATAATATAAGATAATTGATATTTGTGAAACAAAGCGTTGCCAATTGGTTTTTGGTGAATCTTGTGGACATATCGCATAACTCTGGCCTGTCCACGTCTAGCCCTGAACCAGTGCGGACTGCGAGGAGTTTGTGCCACTCTCTAGACAATGTTTTCGCCGGGCAACACAAATAAAACTCGACAAATGCACAGAAAGCGGGAGATTAGGGTGGACAAAACCGAACATCGAAGTTCATGCGACCCGATCTCCCACTGTACGATAAAATGCAACATAAAGAGGACTTGAACATTGATTATATCATAGGTATATACGAGTAATATATTGCATAGGTTTCCAATATGATATTGTTATAGTGTCCTGAAGCGAAGCATTACACAAACACACACACGCACACTGAGATCGTTATAGTTATATGTATAGCGAATAGAGTACGATAATACGAGTTGCAATTGTGAAGCCTGTTTTGCTTTGTTGGTATCTTGGTTGCTTATCGAGAGCTTTACTTACTATTCGCATCGCGCTTCTCACACACCACTTTGCCATCGGGTCCTAAATGAAACAGGGTTGTTTTTAAGGGGGTTTTACTCACTATAATTAACGAAACTACGACTAACTTATTGTTTTTCTTGTTTTGTTTTCTTTGTTTCTTTCTGTGTCTATGCGTCATGAAGTGTTCGAAGGGCTTAAGGATTAGGCTTAAGAAATGAACTGGACTTAGCGGCTATATCTCTCTACATATATACAATACAATACATAGGTCGATATGCCAAAAGGACACTCACCCTCTTGCACCTCAATGCCCTCGGCCTTGAGCAGGTCCCGCAGTTTCTGTATCTCCTCCTTGAGCTCCCTGATGAGTTTGGCATTAGCGTCCTCGTTGACCACAGCCTTGCAGACGATCTGCTTGGCACGATCCGCATAACTATCAAGCAAAGGGAGAGGGTTAGATAGAGATCTTACTTGATAGAGGAATCTTGTCTTACCGAAGTGTGCTCAGAGTTTCATCGTAGTTAATATCAGCTGGCGATATGGCGGCTATCATGGCTGTCTTGGAGTTGCCGCCAAGATTCTCGCGCAGCAGCCAAGTCAGAGCAGAGTCGCGATAAGGTATAAAGTCGGCCTTCTTGGCATTCTTCTTCTTTGAGACCTAAGAGAGAAACGATTCTAGTTGATAAGTACCAAACTATGATATTAATTTACACTATCGAATACTTACAGACTGTCGATGGGATCGGCGGCATAGAAATGCAAAAATTAATTAGTATATTGAGCTCTCTAACTGATAGATTTGTGTACTTACAACCTCCGCCAGAGCGGATATAACTTTGCCCAGTGTAGTCAAAGATTTGTTGATGTTGGCGCCCTCCTTCAATCGCGTTCCCTTGGCTCCAGTTGAGTCGGCACGCTCAGAGCCAGCCAAGTCGACCAGGCTTATCTTGGATACCTTTTCGGTTGTCAAATCGGTCATCTCGTCGTGACGACGCTGTGTAAAGAAGATGGTGAAGACCGCATGGGAGCGGGAGCTCGTCTCGTTCATGTTGGTAGCAGCGACAGTACTGATTAAATAATAATTCAATTATAACTCTGCCACAGCAAGAAAGAAGCAAATCCTACCGAGCCTTGTTGCCCTCATCAATGAGATCGTGTATGTCCTGGTAGTCGGTGACAGCCAACTTGGATAGATCCTCCACATAGGGACCCAAGAGAGGATGTTCACGCACACGCAAATTGCCCTTGTTCTTGGGATTCAACAGATCCCTTACGCGTTCGCAATAGATTTCCATGTAGGAGACCTCAACCGAATATTTGAGCTCATCGGTTTCGGTTTCCTGTATGCGTCCGAATAGATCCTTGCATATCATGGGAATGATACCCTCCTGCTGCTCCTCCTGCCTGCCCATCATGGTGTACGACTTGCCAGCACCAGTCTGGCCGTATGCAAAGATGCACACATTGTAGCCATCGAAGGAGTGCTGTAACATCTCCTCGCCAATGTCCTTGTAGACCATGGATTGTGTGGAAAAGTCCGAATCACGAGGCTGCAAAGGAAAGAAGAGATTGTAGTAGGGAACAGAAAAGAAAAGGAGGCAGAAGGGATGAACTCACATCATGTGACCAATAGGAGTAATCAAAGTTGAATCGTTTCACTGATTCGCTTGTGTTGGGCGGCACCTTTGGATTGGTAATGGCTGCAAAGAAAGGAGTGTTAGATCCTGAAGTGGCATCACTTCTTTCCCTGCTTACCCGTTGTGGCGCCATTCATCTCGATGATGCATTTCGACTCTCGTGCGATCTCCCGAGAGTTGAACGGGCGCACACGCACCGCTACCTTAACCGACGACATCTTGCTGCCGGTTGCGGTGGCTCTTCTTGGCTTGTCTTAGCTTGCGATTAACTGGAGTGGAAGAAATGAGGAGAAGAAACGAGGGGTTAGAGTTGTAGAGAAACCATTTGGCCCATAAATATGCCACAAAACAGAGCCAGACGGCAATCTCCGCGGCATTTTATAATTGGCACAGCCATGAGTGGTCTGTGTGTGTGTGTGTGGGTGTCAGTGTGCTTGTGTGAGTGTATCTGTGTGAGCTGTGACTCATGCAAATCGCTGGGGGCTTGAATCAAATTTATATGATTGCATTGGGGGAAACAGCAAGAAGAAGAGGAAGAAAGTTGATAGCAGCAAATGGAAATTGCAACGAGTTGGGGCAAAATAGTTTCCAGTTGTTACAACTTGATTATATATAATTAGAGAAGCAGCCATTATTGATCTACATAGCATAGGTACAGCATAGGAAAGGAAAGTACAGCACGAGACAGGACTCCGAAGTTGTAAGAAAGTTTACATTTCTTCATTACTCAACTGCAGAAAAAGAATCTACAATTTTCTAACTATAATTACAGAAGATAAAAAAATTTTTATTTAAATTTATCACAAACTTTTTCTTAAGGTCTCCCCCAAGTTCTGCAAATATTTACAAACTTGCAAAGTATTCTGTGGCAATTCCTTTTCTCTCACTTTCTTATTTATGCAAATAGTTTTGTATAACATGCTACCCTGCTGACTTATAGTTATGCTAAGGGGGCAACCCCACACATACAGTCACACACACACACACACACACACATATACGAGTACACACAGTAGGAAAAATTCCACAATCCACACTTCCAATAAAAGCGCAGCCGAGTGGCAGCCACTCGAATGAGTCATCAGCAAACACACAAAGGGAAGGCGAATGAAGACAATTTCTCGCACCCCATTGAGACATTAGGAACCATAAAATAATATAATAAAATGGTTTTCTATAGAGTATATCAATATCTGCACATTTTACCTTTATATGGGAAGCAAATAAAGAGCGGGTTGAACTTTTCGCAGATCAACTAAGCCAAATCCTTTGAGTTTGTCATATTATTCACAATTTTCCTTAAGTTTTTCACTTGAATTCGATGATACTTGAGTTTGTTTAGTTTTATTGTATTTTTTACGAATATTTTGGTTTATTTAAAACACATTTTAAATGTTTTTCTGTCGCACCGTTATTCACACGACCAATGCGAAATTCTTTCACTAGCACACAGTGAAGTCCTAGAATATTGGGACACAGAATAAGGAAAGACTTTAAACACTTCCAATGAATTAGCCTAGAAGCGCGATTGATGCACTCTGCGCAACTGCGAGAAAACTCTGCGCTCTCGCTCTCACTTCCTCTCGCTCTTTCTTTCACTCTCAATCTCTCCTTGTTGTGCCACTCTCTGTTTACCTGGCGAAAGAAACTTTTGTTTATATTTTTGACGAAGCTGTCAAAGCAAAAATGCAACAGCCTGCAAAAGTGTCTGGGAAAACTCTACAAGAAAACATTGCGCATACGCAAGAGAAAGAGCAGAGAAAGAGCAAAAGAAAGAATATGAGAGACAGAGAGAGAGGGAGAGTGCGAGACAGAGTGAAAGTCAGTGAGAGTGAGAGCACAAACATTTATGAAATGCTTAAAGTTCTTATGCCAAAATGTTTGCTGACGCAAATTGAAAATGGTGAAGAAAAAAAAAAAACAAATAAATTAAGCAAAACAAGCCTAGTAAGTTAATTATAATTATCTCCCCTAGTAAAACTAGCTATTTAAAACTTTTTAAAACTAACTATTTAACCTTTAAAAGATTTTTAATTTCTCTTCACATTTTACTTAGTTTCTGAACAGACTTCCTTCATAATCAATCCCCACTTTAATAAAACCTAACCCCACATTGCCATCAACTTGGTCACCTCATGGTCAGTTCTTGAACTTGTCTCGGTCTAGTGACGACTGCCTGCTACCCTTCCTGTCACCTCCCCCACCCCCTGCTCATTCAACAGCAAAAATATCCTTCACATTTCACTTCTTTATTGCGGTGCGTCATGTGTTGTGGCTTTTTTATGGTTTCGAGCACTTCAAGTACCACAAGCATTAAGTTCCAAGTCCGTGCCACACACACACACACACACACACACACACGGACACAGACACTTTCACACGACTATACTCGAGCATATCCTTCGCTTGGGTCGTCTTGACCTTTATTAATAAATTTCCATGTTGCCTTCACCACCAACTCTACACTATGCCAACTCTACACAGACACGAGGCACGTTATTTTCGAGGCTACTGTAAGGAAAATGAAACGAATATGAAAAAAATAATATTAGAAAATCTAACCAAATTATATAAAATGTGTGGAATGTCGTTTATGGTTTTCCTTATTCACTTTTTGTTTGAAATTTTGAAATGCTTTTCGATGAAATTTTGCAAAATATTTAACGACATATTTTTGAAGCATTTACCAATTTGTGGGCGGGTCAAAAACACAATTAAAACTTCAGAATAACTCAAAATATAATTTTGGTTTATAGATCTTTTTGATGTTGTTGTTGCTGTTGTTGTTGTTGCTCCTCCTTGTTGTTGTTATTGTAGGAAATCGTCGTATTGTCGTAGTTGTTATTGTTGTTGTCGTTGTTGCTGCTGCTGTTCATAGTGTGTGGAATTGAAAACTAACATGAAACTATCCATCATGGATCTCTTTGTGGATGTGGTAAATATTATCGATAACACCAAAACTGTTGTCAGCAATAAGGCGAAAAACAATAAGTAACCAAATGTGCACATTCGCGCTGCCTTCCTATGAACATATACTTGTATGTGTGTGTCTCTATATAGTATATGCAGTGTATATACGTATGCCTACACTCGCTGTATGTATAACGCTTTCGTCTGTATAACAGCGAAAATTTTCACGCTAAACCAAATTTGAGCTCTCCCAGCGACCTCGCACACAGTCCAAACTCTTTATCACCAACTTTTGAATATGTTTTCAAGTTGTTTTTTACTTTCTACAGATTTATCTTGAGTATTTCTTTGGTCTACACAATTTCTTTGCCACGGACAACCTTTTTGAGAAAAGATTTTTGCACAAAATCGATGGCCAAGCGAGGAACGAGCCAAGGCGAAAACGCGCGCGTTTCACAGAACAGAACTGAACTGCACTCGTTGGGGTTAGACGAAGCAGTGAGCCGAGCCGTCGAGCTGCCAAGCTCTGCCACTCTGCCACACAAAGAGCAGGGGGTTGGGCGTCAGGAGGCAGGCAGCCCTCGTTGGGAACGCATGCGTCAGAATTTTTGAAGGTGATTTTGGGGGTTGTTGCGCAGACGGGAAAGGAAAGCAAGCAGAGAGGAAAGGGGATAAGGGGCAAGGGGGCAGCATTGGCATGACAGCAATGCTAAAAATTTCATATATAGAGCCAGCGCAATAATAACAAAACGCATTGCCTGTCACAGGTCCGAGCCTAATGAAATTCATTATGCTGCCAGCTCGAGATGCCTGCCATTGAACACCGGCACACTTATTACGCCCACCACTGTACAGTAGCCTCCCTTCTCCAGCAGTATTACCACAGTTAATATACTAGATGGATGACTCGCTGACATCTTATTATGCCGTTGCCGTTGCCGGTTTCGCAGTCCGATGACGTAAAATAAAATTTCTATTGATTTCTCATCGCATCGTATCGTATTCGTGGCTGCAGCGTCTGGTGCCTCAATGGATCAGTGGCCAAACTGCCTGGCTGTCTGAATGGATGAGCCCTTTTAAAGCTTCTGCCTGGTGGCTTGATTGTTTCATTAGCAGCGTAATTGCTTTGACATTGAAATCGACAGCGTGTGCGATAAGCATTGCAAATGGGAGGCAAGTGCGGGTGCAAGAACTTCCAGCACTGTACCATAAACTGTATAAATGTTGTGCGTAGTGAGGGTCGAAATGTAGAATAAACAAAGTTGGTAATAGTTGTGATATATGGATATATATAAGGGAGCAAATTATGCATATATAGTATGAAGTGTTGGCAAGTTTAGGATAGTCAAAGAGAGAGGAAGAAAGACGAGATACCCTATAAAATATATATGTATTTGTTGAGTTTTTTAGTAATTGTTTATTGTTATCCAGTAGGTGAATATTATATATAGTTTAAATTAATCAAATTAACATTCAGTTAGGCTTTAAAAAACATAGATAAATTCGCTCAACACAACCTCTTCTTCTAACGATGGTTCCTCTTGACAGATCGACGTTTCCAGAAGGCTGAACAACTTATCCGCCTTTTTGACAATTTCTTTTAACGGCCACTTTGCGCTTCTTCATCTGCGAGTCTTCACGCGCAACTCTTCATCTGCGATTCCTTATCTGCAACTCTTCATCTGCGACTATTCTTGTCAACCCCGCAATCCTGATCTAATCGATAGTAACCTGCAGCGTTGCCACCTGTGCAATCTCTCTGCCACCACCATCATTGCTTGCATATATTATACTATTATTCGTAATCTATACGCAGATAGAGCTACGTATATAAAATCACTGCTTTTATTTTGATAGCAAGTGTACATATATTTCAAATATTACAATCAAATTAATTCGATGTGTATTCTCAGATCAGATTGAATTCGGAGGAGAGACAGATTTTATAGTCAGCTAAACATATGCTTACAAATCGAGTGACAAATAAAACTATGGGCGAGAAATAAAAAATAATATTTCAACTTGATCTGCGCAAAGTTCACCTTCATGCCAAATTCGAAGACTTTAGCTTTTAAAGCAGCACAGATCTTGACGTTCAAACAGACATACATACAAAACTACAGACCGACGAACAGATAGACAGACAGACGGGCAGATATACAGGCGGATAGACAAACAGGCGGATAGAAAGACAGACAAAGCCATACACAGACGGACAGCCAAGTAAATAAACAGACAGACAGATAGAAGGATTCGACTCAATCAACTCGGATAGTGATCCTGATTACGAATATATAATATATGAGTATATACATTGTGGGACTTGCCATTCTTTCCTTCCAATCACTGATATTAATTCGACTCTACCATATAATATGATTATCATATGATTATTGGACAGTCAAAAGGACTGAGATTATCATCAAAAGAAGTCAAAACATTCAGTCAGGCTGAAAACTTTTCAAACCACCCTCGTACAATATCAGAATAAATCAATCAATCAAATCCCGGAAATACTTTGACGTTTCCTCATAGTATCATCATCATCAATGAATGATAGGGAATCAAACAGGATTAAATATGTTTATTATCAAGAAGGAAAACACAGAAAATAAATATATTAAATTTCAATGGAAGGGGAATATGCCAAGATTTAATGACTAAATCTTTGTCATCGTAAATGTGCAACAAAAGCTGCTTTAAGTTATTGCGTTTTTGCTGTGAAATGTCATGTACAGGATCAAACAGCGACACAGGGTGCAGGCAAAGGCGACGCGACACGACGCAACGTGACGCCCACATTGAAGGGCAGCGCGTTCGAGGATTGTGCGTGGGTTTCCTTTGGCTGACATGTGCGTAAATTACAAGCAGAGGAGGTGGGAGGGGTTCACGATGGAAATTCTATTTGCTGCGCAGTAGAGAAAGCTGCACGCGACAGGCCGCGACTGCTGAGGAACCCAAGCAGAGGCTCGAGAGGGAGCGAGGGAGAGATAAAGAGAGAGAGAGCAGAAGGAGGGACAACCAACCCAAATAATATCGAACGGATTTTTAAATACGCCGCAGCAGAGGAGCTCGCATTGTATGAAAGAAAGAGAGATAGACAGAGAAGGAGAGAGAGAGAAGGATAAAGGGAGGGAGGAAGAGGGGCAGGCAGGGACAGCACGTGGGCGGGTCGTTGACGTGCACACACACATATTTTTTGGTGACTTTGACTTATGAAGCAGACGCACTCACACAGCGCACTGTGCGTCAATGTCAATGACAGTCCTCATGGCTGGGGCTGAGCTGGCTTAGGTATCTGCAACATCATGTTGCAAGTTCGCCGAGTTCAAATTGTGTAGCACAACTTGAGGCGCAATACGAAATTTTAACTCGTGTTTTTTCATTAATTTTCCAGCTTGCCCAGGCCTCTCAATTAAACTCAAGTGTGCTCTCTGCATGTGTGTGTGTGTGTTCGCTCTTAATTAAGCTGGAATTAAAATCTAAAATGCGACTTGTGAAAGTCAAAGGACACCCCGAGGCGCCCCTCAGCAAGCGACGCCGTCGCTGTCCATTAAGTCTGCTACATAAGCCAAATGCGATTTTGTTATTTAAATTATCGCAGTGCGAGAAAAAAGCAAACACCAATACACGCACACACAGACACTCGCACACACACACAGTCACACACACACACACATAGGGACAACAACACGGTTCACAGTTCACACAGCCAAGTTGCGGATGACTCATTCGCAGAGTCCTCACACAAGGGCGCATGTTCGTGCCAAGTTGTTGGTTGCTTAGTTGGTTTCTCATTGTTGTTCTTGTTGCTGTTGTTGCTATTGTTGTTGTTGCCACAGTTGCTGCTTGAACTGGGCACCTACAGCAGTCAGCAGTAGCAGCAGTCAAGCACTGCTGGTGAATCATCTTTCGAGGCGCGCGCGTTTCCTGCCTCAACTACCACCGCACCCTCTCCGCCTCTGCCCCTGCCACTGCCTCTGCCACTTTGGCAATCACAACAACAAGCGCCGTCTGGCAAATACACAAAGCGAGAAATTTATAAAAGAAAAGACTATTTGCACAAATTAAGGAAAAGTGCTGAAGACAAATTCAGCAATGTTGTGAAAACGAGGAAAAATTCTCAATGGAGAAATGAATATTTATTTCATATTTATGTATTTATAGAACTGATATAACTTCTTGAAATTAATCTTTCATAATCAAAGAAAGAAACAAAGGAATTGAATTTAAAAAAGAAAAAAAAAGGAAATACATTTGTTGAACTAATTCTTTTCTTCATCAAAGATCAAAGATGATCCCTGTACATACTTTGTTTGATGGAAAGGCAGAGAAAAGGAAAATAAAATTATATTTGACATATATATTTATATGGAACTGTTCTATCTCCTTATCAAGGTATTCTGTATATTCGTTAACATTATATTTTTCGCTAAGTGCAATCTTTTAAATAGCAGCAACTTTAACTTATTGTTTAGTTTTGCCATAAGTAGCTCATAATTTGAAGGTCTGTTTACGGCTTTCTCTATTTTTTGTGTCATTTCTACAACACGAATACCCCTAATGGCATGTTGTAACTTTCGGTGCCGACTTGTCGCCGCTCGCTGTGTGTGTGTGCGTGCGTGTTTGTGTGTGTTCGTCAGGTCAGCAAAACGTAAAGGAAGCAAATTTTTCTAGGCACGCGTGCTTCACAGTTTTTTCCACGAAGCGAAAGTTGGCCGCAGGCAAAGGAGGCGCCACGCCACGCCCTTCCCATGAATGTGGCACCTGCAGCTGCAACATACACTGCAATTCGAGAGCACAAGACCCCAAAATTAACCACAGAGGGGGAGAGAGAGAGAGAGAGAGAGGGAGAGAAAGGAACACTTAAAAGTGCTGGAAACATAAATCATCCTGCGAGGCAAAGATGATTCTGGGGGCGCTAATTTCAGCATATTTAAAACACCCACCACACTCCCTGCTAAAAGTATATGTACCACAGGAAGCCATTTGATGTCCTTTGGGGAATATAAAGCGGTCACAGCGCGCAGGTGAACTACTGCGTGCGGTTTTTCCGCTACTCCTTTTTTGTCCAACCCAACCTTCGCTCCATCCTCCCCCACTTCCCGCTCCCCTCCCTCAACCAACATTCCCTGCCATCTAAACTTATTTCTTTTAAGTACAGCGCAAATTTATGTTTATTGCTGCGTTGCTTGTTTCACCCTCACTGCGTGGCAAGTCCAACAGAACTCTTATAAAGCTTGCCACATAAATAATCTCAAAATATATAAGCAAAAAGTGAAGCCTACTTTGTGGGGCTGAAGAAACTTTGTAGAAATTGTATTATGATAAAGAGAAAGTCAAATTGTTTGAGTTGAATTCGGTGTGTGAAATGAACATATTCACCTTTTCTTCTCCTTTCACGTTCTCTTCTTCTCTCACTTTTTGTTACGCTGTGAAAATGTTTTAGTATTCTATAACTTATTCATGCTTTCTAGAAGCCACTCTCAGCCCTGCTTACGTTGCTACCAGATGCAGGAGTTTAAGGCAAAATGAAAATTTAAATTTGTTGAATACGCTTAATAGAAGCATCGCATCTGATACCAAATGAACCGCAAATAATGCTCTGGCAGGACATGTTTTTAACTGCTTCATGAGGGCGTGACATAACCGCAAACCATTCGAGAGCTTCCCATTCTGACGCACACAGACTAAGTTTGCACTGTCAACTGATGCGCAAATGTGAAACTGAACACCCACACACACGCCCTCGCACACACACATGATGAGGCGAACAGCACAGTACAGGACAGGACAGTGCAGGACAGGACAGACCGAGAAGATGGACAGGAAACATGTACACGGACATTGCCATTGTGGTTGCCTTATCGTCGTTGTTTTTGTTGTTGCTGCTGCTGCTGCAGAAAATTGCTTTTTGCGTCGTACAAATCCGTACAAAGGTGAAGGGTGTCTGCAACAAAAGGTCAGAGGTTATGCACAATAATAAAGACAATTACAAATTAATAGCATAAGCTGTGACAGCAGCTGCAAAATAATTCCAAGTTTTTCTCAGTTTTCCCCAAGGTATTTCAGATGCTCTGGCCATCTGCTAATTGACAGAGCTGAGCTGAGAGTCATAAGAACAACTAAGTTATTATTAGTATTATTACTTAAGTTGGGTAAACTTCTGAGCTGACCTTTAGAGCTCTTGATAATAAATTGAATGAAGAAGCAAAAGGATTTTCTTTATAAGGTATTTTAATGCTGTTATTAAAGCAAAGAGGAGAAAATATAGGAAACATATTTGAAGAAATTGGTGAAGAATAGAAAAATGTTAAACCGCAGCCAGATCAGCTTGAATATAATTAATATGGTATATGGTATATGGTATATGTATGTATGTATAATCGAACTACATAAGATAGAATAATTCATATGAAATTAATCCATACAATCGAGAACACATTGAGTATTTACGAGTTGAATATAAAAAAAATGTTATGTTTTTAATAATAGTAAATTCTATATATTAAAGATTAAAATATGTTAAGGAGTTTTATAGACTTCTATAATAGGCAGATTGTTATAGATAAATAAGTTATGTGCATATTAAAGGTGTACATACATTTACTCTATAAATTCATTGTATTCAACAGTACTATTCATTCAACTTTTAAAATTGTAATATGTTCAAGATTTATATAGACTTGAAGTCTAAGACTTCTATAATAGCCAGATTGTTATGGATAACTTTGTTATGTGCATATTAACGATGTATATATTGTACATAGAACGCTATATAATCATTGTATAGTATTCATCTGTCCCATTCATTCAACTTTTCCTTTCGTTAGTTTGTGGTGAAAAAATATATGATCCATATACATAACATACCATACAAAGACTGACAGCTTTCTATACTAGATATTCCTGAATTACAGCGATAAGGAAATACCGAACAGATTTCACACATACCGACAAGCAACTCTGACATATCTAGATACATTTCTATACATTTTTGTCTGCCTGGCGACCCGCAACAGTTGCAACACGATTTGCTCTTGCTTGACGTCAGTCGGTGTCGGGGCACGCGGTCAATTTGCAATACGATAACGATAACGGCAGTGACAGTAACAAGAACAGCAACAACAACAGCAGAAACAGAAATGGGAATGGGAATGAAAAGCGTGGGCTGCGCCTGACGGCAGGCAACAGAAACAGGGCAAAAGTGCGAGTTGCGAAAGCATCTGATGCCCCTCTGATGACAGGTTGCACCATATGCTCGCCGTGGCAATTTGCAAAAACAAATATCGGCGAAGTTTATTTTTAGCTATCGAGTTGCCAGAAAAGGATGGTTGCCCAAGCAACGGACAGGAGCAGGGCCACCCACAGGAGGAGGGAGAGCAGGGGAGGGGCCCAGGGACAACAACAGCTGGCAACAACAGCAACAGGATAACAGAAAATCATCGTTGTATGCGTGTGTGTGTGTGTGTCTGTGTTGTATGCGTGTGCGCAGCGAACAGGACGCTGTCGCTACAGTCCTGTCCTGGAATATTGATTTTTCACAATAATCATCGAATACATTTTAAAACTTTGCATTAGTCACCGCAGGCAGACAAACGAGGTGATTAATATAATAAAAATAAAAATCCTTTATCATGTAATTAAGGAAATATTTATATTAATTGCACTGCTACTCACGTTCGATATGGAAATCTTAATGTAGCCGCTGCTGCTGCCGTTGGATTTTTCCACGTCCTCCTTCGTTGGCACCACGGACAGACACAGTTCAATTTACACAAAATTCGAAAAGTTTTTCTTCACTTAAAAGTTGAGTTCCTTAAAGCGATTGCATTTTTAACTTCAGTTGGTTCTTTGTTTCACTTGCATTGCAATTTTCCGCAGAGCCGAATCGAACCGAACCGAACGCGAACGCACGCCAAGAGACTCTGTGTGGCCTCTGTGTGCATGTTCCAAATGTTACGCGTGCTGGAAATTTTGTTGTTTGCAGTTGCGCACGCGAGCGTGGGAAACCCAAGGAAAAGCCGCGCTGTGCTAAGTGAGTTTTCCGCCCACCAGGCGTCGGCCAGCCTGAGTTTGTTTTTGTTGTGGACATCATCATCAACGAACAGCTGATTTTGGCCACGCACAGTGTTGTAAAAGTAGCTGCAGCCCAACAGCTGTTACAGGGTGTTGCCAGTATGACAACAGCTGTTAATTAGGATTGCTGAAAAGAAAAGGCTACATTCGGCATGCCAAATGATTTATACCCTTACAGGTTTAATTTATTAGATTTAAATATAGCAATTGTTAAATAACTGCCTGCGTAAATAACTAATAAATCCTCTGCAAGGGTATAAGAACACGGAAACAATATTTTTTCAGCAATTTCAAATTGGAAATGGGAAAAAAGTTCCATTACCCAACGAATCACTATTTGTTTCATGCTAACAGAGTTCTGTTAGATAAGCAGAGAACTGTTGAGTCTTCTTGCATTTCCCCGACTTCTCTGAGACTGTCGCAACGCCAAGATTTTCCTCTGTCCGCTGTGTTAGTGATTGTATTAAAAACTTGTTTATTGGGAAATCAAGGGATTTCTATGTATTTATTGCGAGCCTCAGGCTCCCACTGATTGATTACATTTAACATAAAGAGATGATATATTTGATTTATGTGAGAGTCTTGGCCTCCTGGTATCTGCACGAGATGTCATTCCAGTTGGCAATGTCCCAGATAGCCTCAACATACGAGGGACGCACATTTTTGTACTGCAAGTAGTATGCGTGCTCCCAGACATCGATGCCAAAGAGTGGAATCAGTCCAGTCGATGCCTCCAACGGGTCCTGATTGGGCAAAGCGGCGAGCTGCAACTTGTTGGTCTTCTTGTTGTAGCCCAACCATCCCCAGCCAGATCCCTGCACGGCCACAGTCAGAGCGGAAAGTTCCTTCTTGAAGTCATCGAAACTCTTCCATTGCGATTCGATTGCCTTCTTCAGGTCATCGCTGGGCTTGGTCTTCTCCGGCGAGAGGTTCTGCCAGAAAATGGTGTGGTTGATATGGCCACCACCATTGAAGCGCAGTGCTGGCGCCAGTTGAATGATCTTTGTAATGTCACTCTTGCACTTTGCCTCCTCCAGCTGCTCCTCGGCTGCGTTCAAATTGTTGACATAGGTCTGGTGATGCTTCTGATGATGCAGCTCCATTATTTCACGGCAAATGATTGGCTCGAGGGCTGCATAGTCGTAGGCCAGCTTGGGCAGCGAATGCTTGGTGCGCTGGTTTTGGCTGCAACAAGAAAGAAAACACACATCCACAATTATAAATTGCTTCAAGTTCATTGCCGCCGATGCCATTTTCTTGTTGTTGCTGTTTTTTTATATAATCAGCGGTCGGCATCGTCACCGGCTTTTTTTGAGTCCCGCCTGAGCTGCTTACCTAGCCAATTTGGTTATATTGCGTGCAACAAACATGTTTCCAATTATTGCTCTTTTGGCTGAAAATAAATAAAAAATCCGGTCCATTTTTAATATGAAATTTGAATCATTTAAATTTATTTAGCCTACCTGATGTCTAAGTGTGACAGCATGCGACAGCACATAAAATACCAGAAATCAATATACCAATAAAATACCAAAAGAGCACTTTAACAGAGACCCCTTTAACATTAACATAAAACATCAACAGCAAACGCAGTAAGCAGAAAACTCTGCTAAAAATAGCAGATCACTGCTACGAAAAAACAACAATTTTTGCATTTTAAATTAAACGCAAGGTGTTTCTATTATATGTTCATATTTTCGTTTTCTTTTCAGCATGTTGTTTTTCAAGTTCCGAAGGATTATAGCGAGACAGGGAGATGCATTAAGTTTAGGGCAGTGTTTTAAAGTTTTCAAAACTTTTTAATGCGCGTAAGGGACACAGACAAAGTTTTCACAATTTTCGAATGAAATCTGTTGCGTATAAACTAAGCCAGTCTTAAAAAGGTCGCACTTGTTTAGAAATACGACTCGAAAATATGTACGTCGAACATTATTAGAAAGCGGAGTCATAAACGAGTCTTACTTAACTGAATGACACAAAGACAACGAAAAATATGTCTCGATTTTCAGTGCCTCAGAGAATTGAAATCGATATATCCAACGAAAGGGCAGAACAAATTCTATTCAAATCTCTAAAGCATCGTAAGTTTTTGGCACTGGATTTTAGGTCAGGATTCCGTTTAAATCATCATCCATTGCACCATCTGCAGCTGTTGACAACAAGATGCAATCGGGAGATTTGTCAAGCCCCGCCGTTGTCATCGACATTGGCTCTGGCATCTGCAAGGCAGGCTTCGCCACCGACCCCTTGCCGAACATCGTCTTTCCATCGATAGTGGGCAGGCCGCGCCACTTAAACGTCATCATGGACTCGGCTATCAATGATTGCGTTATTGGGGAGGCGGCGATACGAAAGCGAGGCATTCTAACACTAAAGTATCCCATCGAGCACGGCATTGTCACCAATTGGCCGGACATGGAGAAAATCTGGAAGCATACATACGATGCCCTGGCAGTTGAGCCCGAGGCGCATCCCGTCCTGCTCACTGAACCGCCGATGAATCCCAAAAGGAATCGCGAGAAGATGACCGAGATTATGTTTGAGAACTTTGGTGTGCCCGCACTCTACGTTGCCATCCAGGCGGTGCTTTCCCTCTATGCCACCGGGCGAACCATTGGCATTGTGGCGGATTCAGGGGATGGTGTCACCCACACGGTGCCCATATACGAAGGCTACGCACTGCCGCATGCCTGCATGCGTCTCGACCTAGCCGGCCGAGATCTCACCGACTATCTAGGCAAATTGCTTATGGAGCGTGGCGTTTCGCTGACTACAAGCGCCGAGCGGGAGATTGTCAGGGACATCAAGGAGAAGCTATGCTACGTGGCCACCAACTACGACGAGGAGCTGGATAAATACATTCTGCGCAAGGACGAAATGCAGCAAGTCTATGAACTGCCCGACGGACACAAAATCAACATTGGCAGCGAATCCTTTCGCTGCTCTGAGGCATTGTTCAAGCCCTCCCTGCTCGGCCAAGAGGTGGCAGGGCTGCATGAAGCGATCTTCTCCTCGATCGCTGGCTGCGACATGGATCTGCGGCGCGAAATGTACAACAATGTTGTCCTCTCCGGCGGCACAACGATGTTGCGCAACATCGAGGTGCGCCTGCAGCATGACATCACCAGGATGGCCCCCTCGACAATGCGCATCAAAATCATTGCGAATCCAGAACGCTGCTTTGCCGTGTGGTCCGGCGGATCGGTGCTGGCATCGCTATCAAGTTTCCAGAACATGTGGATCGATGCGGCGGAATATGATGAGGTCGGTCCCAGCATAATTCATCGCAAATGTTTCTAGTTTCATTCATGATCGACAAGCTACATACGGATGATCTCAAATGGTTGACCAAAAGTCACTCGAAACGGAAAACTCCTTTGGTTATATTTTGTTTCTATATTTTATATAATGTTTCAAATAAAGCCCATGATAAAACACATTTATTATTTTCTACTTCAAACTGAACAACACCGTAGGAGTTTCTCAGCAAGAAAAAAAATCTATATAAACCAGTGAAAGATATTTTCGAAATGTAAAGGCTAGTTGGTGAAATCGCCAATAATTTCGAAACAAATACTTATATTTCTCTGCACATTCCGAGGACCAAACGCTTTTAATGAAATAACGATTTTGTGAGTTCCATCGAAAACACCAGGCATACTAAATCGCATTTCCGATACGAAGGGCTCATGAACGAATACAGTCTAAAAGAGAAGACATACATATTTAAAGTAAATCAATTATAGTAAATTTACACTAGATTTCAGCATACACCAGGTACGTTTAAGCAATTATCCTTGATTTCATTCGCATTGATCACATATTGAGTCCAAAAGTAATACCAATATTGGTTTTCATCATATAGCACTTTACAAAAGTCAGGTGTCCATATAGCTATCCCAGTCGGCACCCAAGCCCCATGATAAAACTTAAAGATTTCAAAACGAGACTGGAAATATGTAAAGGTAGGAAAACACGGTATTAATACAAGAATTAATAATTACAATAACGTACAAATTACCTCAATGCGATCAGTTTTCTCAATGTTCCAAACGGAACTACAATTACCACCAACTGTAACGGAACTATCCATTTCCATTTTAATAGTCAGTCCAGAAAAGTCGAAAAGTCCGCTCATATTTTTAACATTTTTACGTTGGTTCGGACATGAAGTAAATACCTCCTCATGTTCAATGACGAACAAAAATTTACCTGCACTTGAAATTTGTAAGATAGTCAAAAGGAACTGCACTTGCAAAAGGAACTTTATTTTTAGACACATCTGAGGACTACTTTGCGTTTATACTGCCGAATGATTCAAAATAGATTTATATTTCACGATGGGGTTTATATATGATTAGTTAAATAACACATTATCTATTTTTCTGTTTAGATTTTATTTAAACGTATCTACAATCAAACAATTAAAATGGTGCACCCATTATTTAAAATCACGATATTTGAAGAACGTGTTCAATGATAATCAATTCGATAAATATTCGAATTATACTAAAAAAATTCAGTAGCACTAATGCACAGTGAAATTGCAGGGTGATTTATTCGACAGTAAAATACCTTGACTTTTCCAGGAATGAATCGAGTCGTACTTATTTCCTGTGTCAGTAAATCAGTTAAACTTTGACTTCCTTAAAAAGCTTCATCAGTGATGAGTGTTGAGTTCTTGATGAAGATTTATTAGACCAAAAATCAAACGTAAAACTCTTTTGCTTTCATTTTGATAATAATTAATTTTAATGAACGACAATTCATTTTTGGTAAACACAATAACTATCAATGCTTCGAGGATTTCTGCAAAATTGGCTGCGATTGGAAATATAACAAAAGTTATTTAAGAAATAATTTTTAGTATGGTAGACGGTGTATGTATGACATGCATACACATAATATTAGATTTTATATAAACGTATCTACAATCAAACAATTAAAATGGTGCCCCCATTATTTAAAATCACGATATTTGAAGAACGTGTTCAATGATAATCAATTCGATAAATATTCGAATTATACTAAAAAAAAATCAGTAGCACTAATGCACAGTGAAATTGCAGGGTGATTTATTCGACAGTAAAAATACCTTGACTTTTCCAGGAATGAATCGAGTCGTACTTATTTCCTGTGTCAGTAAATCAGTTAAACTTTGACTTCCTTAAAAAGCTTCATCAGTGATGGGGGTTGAGTTCTTGATGAAGATTTATTAGACCAAAAATCAAACGTAAAACTCTTTTGGTTTCATTTTGACAATAATTTAATTTAATTTAATTTTAATGAACGACAATTCATTTTTGGTAAACACAATAACTATCAATGCTTCGAGGATCTCTGCAAAATTGGCTGCGATTGGAAATATAACAAAAGTTATTTAAGAAATAATTTTTAGTATGGTAGACGGTGTATGTATGACATGCATACACATAATATTGGGTCGACCGAAAAGAAACCGGTGATTTTTGCATACAAAAGGCGTTGAAAAATTTTTTTGAACGGATTCTAATTCTGTTATTGCCTTTATCGTTTGTCAGTTATCAGCTGGTACTTTTAGCTTGCTTTAGAAAAAAGCGCGCGTAAGTTTTTGTTGTTTGGTGGCAATTTTAATATGGAGCATACAAAGGAGCATTTTCGTAATATTTTACTTTATTATTTCAGTAAACGAAAAATGCACTTCGCATTGCTAAAACGTTACGTGATTTGTACGGCGTCAAAGCCTTGAAAGAAACACAGTATCAAAGTTGGTTTGTCAAATTCCGTTTGGGAGATTTTTCACTCAAAGCCAAGCCACGTTCAGGTGGGACTAATGCAGTTGATGATGACGTTATCAAGGCTTTAATTAAATGGGATCGTCATGTAACTAACCGTGAGATTGGAGAGAAGTTAAATATACCACAATCACAATTTTCGATCAACCCAATATATATAAACATAGAATATCAGCATTGTAAAATATATAAGCATATGTTGTTAGCTTACGGATACATTTCTATAGTTTGCAACATTTGCCTTTTCGCAAAGAGGAGTGATATAGATCAAAATACGCCTAACCTAAAAGTTATACACTCTCGAGTATATAATATTAAAATTACAAAACCCGATTTGGTCTGGTGGGTGGCCGGTTTAAAACAGTACAGTCAATTCAAACAAATATTTAAGAGGTTTTGATAAGGTTTATAATTTTTAAGGACAAAGCATTTAAATTTAAATAATTTCAACTTCCCCTATAACTTCGAAACAAATACTTGTTTTTCTCTGCTCATTTCGCGGACTAACCGCTTTGACTGAGGCAACTACCTTGTGTAGTCCATTCATTATACCGGGTATATTAAATCGCAAATCTGGTACGAATGGCTCATGGACGAATATTGTCTATATAAAGAAACATTTTGAGTAAATTCATTATAAAAAATTTAGATTGTGGATTTCAGCTTACACCAGGTACGTTTAAGCAATTTTCCTTGATTTCATTCGCATTAATGATATGTCGAGCCCAAAAAGAATACCAATGTTGGTTTTTGTCATATAGCACTTTACAAAAGTCAGGTATCCATAAAGCTAGACCCGACGGCATCCAAGTCCGATGAACAAACTTATATACATCAAAGCGGCACTTAAAATAATATACAAATTGGATTATACGACATATCAAATAAATAAATATATTCATAATGGCATGCACACACAAATTACCTCAATACGATCTGTTTTCTCAATGTTCCAAACGGATGTTAGATTACCAGATACTTTAATGGAATAATCCGATTCCATTTTCATAGTTAATGCAGAAAAATCAAATAGCCCCTCAATATCTTGAACTTGTTCAGGTTGATTCGGGCATGAAGTATATACCTCCTCATTTTCAAGAATAAACACAAATTTAGCTGCATTTAAAACTTGGAAAGTAGTTAACAGGACTTTCAGTTGCAAAATAACCTTCATTTTCCGACACATCTGAGGAATATTCTGATTTATTTCGCGCACTAATTCTCAATAGACTTCTAACATTTTAAGATAAGGTTTTTATATTATTTGTTGAAATATCGCTAGATCTATTTTCCTGTTTAGATTTAAGATAAGTGAACCTACAATCAAAACAATAATGGCTGTGTCTCTGTGGTAATTAGCATGTTAATCCGATTTTTTCAAACCACGTTACGTAATACCCCACCGGAAATCAATGAATTAAACAAATGTTCAAGTGATAATAAAATTGATAAAAATTCGAATTATTCTTGAAAAATAATATAAATATATATGATAATGTGAATACTGTAGAGCAAATTCAATAGGGAATCATCCATTAGCTTTCATTTAACGTATTTAATTGATATAGGTACACCTTGTCCTGTATGGGATTAATGAGAGATAAGAGGAGTTACGTTATTATCATTCTTTAACAATTACAGCCTTGTTACAAATTGCAAATAAAAATTTGAACTAAATTTGTGAAATTGTCGTGAATTGATCTTATAAAATTTGTATACCATTTTATTATTTTAAATTCTCTTTAAACCATATGATAATATATATGTATTGAATATTACTATAACTGTGTGAAATTTTATCAAACATTTTCATTCAGTTTAAGGGCTGGATATGCCAAGCAGCACACACTAGGGTAAAGGTTAAATAGCTGGCTTTTTTACTGATTGGGCTATACTTATCCAGATTTTAGGTGAAAAAATTATTTGACGGTCGCTTCTAGTATTTTTTTAATTGAATTTTGAAAATAATTTAATTTACATGTCATGACAAGACATGGCTTAATCGAATCAGCTAGTGATCCTTAGCAAGAATATATATACTTTGTGGGGAACGCCACGCCTCCTTCTGCCTGTTACATACATTTTCACAAAGTTAGTATACCCTTTTTGACAATTTACAATGCTCAAAGGGTATAACTAGTTCATTTAGAAAACCGTACACCAGGAACGTTTAAACTTTTATCCTTCATTTCCTTGTCGTTGACTATGTACTTTGTCCAGCAGGTATGCCAATATTGATTCTTGTCGAAGATAAGTTAACAAACGTATGCCAGTAGGCACCCAGAGTCCACGATCAAACTTCATTAGTTCCATTTGAACCTGAATCATACCTATTTATATTTTGTATAGTTCTGTGTGGGGTTGTAAAGAATATAGCTAGTATCTGTATACGGTCTGTTTCTTGAATATTCCAATTGGTTGTCGCATTCCCACTTATTTTCAGAGTTTTATCTAAATCCAAGTACTCGAATTTCATCATACATAAATCAAAATATTCAGTGGCGCTCAAAACATTGCTGGGCTGATTGCGTCAAGCAGTAAATAATTCCAGGTTTTCCGGAATATACCGATATTTTCTCACACTTAATGAGTAGTAACACTTTAACTTCAAAAATCAACTTAACCAGGAATAACATGTTGATTGCCTTTCGTATGAAGTCTAAATGGGTTGAGTGTAGAGTTTTATATGGATATTTTATATATTATGTACGTTCGGTAACAACATTTAACATATAAAACCAGATTAATAAAATTTATTTAATTAGTTTATTTAAAATATGTTATGTTGTATGTTATGTTACCTTTTTTTTTGTGTATTTTATATCGGAAAGTTATCTTTAAAAGGCTTCTGCTTAAATGCTCTCGGCTAATCGAGTTCCTAATCCGAACCTCTGATCTCACACTTGTTCTATAAATTGAGTTATTGTGTTGCATGGACCATCGGCTTCTAAGCCAAGTTAAAATTAAAATACCAGCATCTGGCAGAAATAACTATCAGATTATGCTTTTACACCACTGGTTGGCCATATCAATATAATTCTTTTAACAATATTCGGTTTCTTGTCATAATATGTAAGCAAAAATATTGTGAGTAAAGAATATTTCGATTTAAACGGATCGCAGTCTGATTAGGCAACCATTTGCTAAAAAATATGTGTTTTGATACCTTATATGTCCATCATTAGCATTATACGAGTACTATGTTGGTGACAATTTTGATGATAATTAATTTGGAATTTATTAAGCGTATGACGCATACAAATGAGCAACTGTTGCCACAATTGCAACACCAGCATCCAGCGACATAGGCAACAGCAACAACGTGTAACCTTAACTTCCTTTGCTGTGCCATCTCTGGGCAACACGTGCAGCGGGAGAACAAAGACGAATCCGAATTTAAAGCCGAATCCGATTCCGAATGCGAATGCGAATCTTATGACAACGCATTTACCTTCATCATCGACCAGCTATAGCTGAAAGCTGTTGTTGTTGTTGTTGTTGGTGCCGCTGCTCGTCAGCTGCACTTGAGGCTGCGCTTTTGTTTGTGCACTTCAAAGCCACAAAATTTTGATCGCGGATCTGCAAGACTGCACCAGCAACGACAGCAACAACACTCGAGGGTCGCGCGTGGCGCACTTCAGCGCAGAAAACCTTTTTTTTTCTTTTTTTTTTGGTGCAGCTGCACAAGCAACGCCGGCAACACCAACACCAACAGCAACGGCAACATTAGCATTAGCATTAGCAAGAGCCCTTCTAAACGCGACTCTGAGTCGCAACTGCAACTCCGTCTTTGATTTCGATCTCGTTTTCAATTTCAATTTTGAAGTGTAAAGTTCAATAAACTCGCCTCGACTATTTGCTCCAATTTCTTGTCTCTCTGTGTGTGTGTGTGGCTCGAAAATGATTTGCGCACATTTCTGTTAGCCACTCAACTGGGGGGACCCAAACTGAGCCTAAACCCAACTGACAGCCAACTGACGCTGCGAAGGGCGCAACAAGCGTTTGCAAGTTGTAATACCCTGTTAACGAACACGCATAAAGGGTAGCTCAGTGAGGTTAAGAACTGAGAAGAAACCCGTAATTTTAAATTGCAACTGGGATTCCACCATTGAATACTTAGTTCTAGTCGAGGCACATTGATATCCTGTGTAGTATTTCCTAGTCGAGTACCTTTCTCGATTTTACTTGTTCAAAAGTTTATGTGTCTGCCTCTCTGCGTGTGTGTGCGTTTTTGTTGTATGTGTGTGTCACTCGCCCGCTCCAAGGTTGCGTGAATTCATCACTTCACTTTGCCAGCTTGGCGCTCTTCTTGGCCATGAAGAAGAAGAGGAGGAGGAGCTAGACTCCATCGATACAATTCTTCAATACTTCAACTGTTTCGGGAGTCTGCGGCATTGTGAAATTGACAAATCTTCTGCTGAGATTTACAACCGACTTTGGTTGGCATCTCTTCTTCTAAGTACACATTCGTACATAAATTTCAATTCGTGATGCTATAAATTAAAAAGGGACATGCACACACTCCACACTCGTGGGGCAGAGCTGCAGAGTGGGGGAAGGGGTTACCCCCGGGGCAGACCGTAGATCATTGTGTCGTGAATGCAGTCAGCCAGCGGCTCCAAACAAGCTGATCATGTCTATTGCATTTTGTCTCCATCTGCCTGACGGAGATGTCTTTGGCGATGTTTTTCGGAGATGTCGCCCAGCTGCTAATTTTATATGCAAGCGCATTGGAGCGAAACCGAAAGTAGAGTGTGGCAGGTATTCGTGGGGAGGAGCAGGGGGGAGTTGCTGGCAGAGGGTGGGGGGCAGGAAGACTCTAGCATGTCTGGGCATTCAGTGGGAACATGTCGGTTGCTGTTTTGGCGACAATTTCGCTGTATTTCAAGTCTAAAAGCAAAAGTAATTACCAAGCCACCTTAATATAACTTTGTTTTAAATGCAATAATTGAGATAGTAACATTTTTGTGCCATTTTAAGAGACGAAGGAAGCTGAAAGTGATGCTTGGGTAGCTGAACTCTTAACGAGTTATCAAGATAAAAATATAAATAGAATTATTCATCTTTTTATGTGCTTAACATATTTTCTTTTTCTATTCATTTTAAATCGATTATTTAATACTTTACAATTAATTTAAAGTAAATTAAACAATAAACATATATGCTGTAGATTTTTATATCCTAATTTAAAATTTCAGAAGGATAAAGAATGAGCCTGATTCATTAGAATATTAAGTAGCCAAGCAACAACAAGTGCTGCCCCCACCTGTTCACAACGTCAACACAGATTACGCATGAGAAGAAGTCAAGGTACTGTGGGCACAAGGATGCCACCTTGTCTACTGCGCAGCTGCCAACAGGGTTGCCAAGTCGCTTGCGAAATAACAAATAAAATGGGATACCATCTTGCCTTATAGTTACTCGACAACCCTGGCCGAACAACAGGTAGTTCCAAACAGCTGCTGTGCAAATCCATCGATTCATTTGTTTCTTGTCCGCCCGGGAATGTGCAACAGCATCACAGCCACGTCGAAGATTGCCACGCCCAGCGTCAGCCGCCTACGCTGGCTGTGCTTCTGTGGTCTGCTCATCTCCCTCTACTCACTATATGTGAAAATCCAGCTGGACCATGACGAGAACTACACGGCCATGTGCGATTTGGCCGAGCAGGTCAGCTGCACGGCTGTCTTCAAGTCCGAGTGAGTGAAGGAGAAACTATATGGATATATATAACTCAGTAACACTCTCAATCATCTGCAGTTATGGACGTGGCTTTGGGCTGACTCAGCTGATTTTTGGCTCAACCTCCACCTACCTGAATCCTCCGAATGGAAGCATTGGCGTCGTCTTCTACACACTGCTCTTTCTCTCGTGTAAGGAACGATGATGATTTGCTGTCTCCATCCGTTGATATCTCTAATCATCACTTGCCAATCCATTACAGCCTTCTACCAGCGTCGTTGGATCTGCCAGCTTCAGCTGCTGTTTGCGATTATCACCCTGCTGCTCTGCATCTATTTGGGTGGCCTGCTCCTGTTGGTGCTCTACGACTGCTGCATCGTCTGCGTGCTCATCTATGTGGTTCACACGCTGCTCCTTATCGAGGTGTACGGCCGTTACAAGCGTTGCTACATGACCAAACTGGCTACCGAATAAATCGTTTCATATTTGCTTTATTGCTGCTGCTGCTGCTGGAATTGTCTTGGGGGGAGTTCAAGATAAATATGATGTTGCCAACTGGGAGGGGAATTACTCTAGAGACTTGTGCACTCTCAGTATGTGGGTCAACGTGGGGTTAAGCTGTTGCTGCTGCCGACAGCCGTGCGCTGGACGTGAGTACGACTCCAAAGGTCTCTCCACACACACAAATCGCTCACTTCTGACCCCACTCGAGTTCCGTTTTGCAGCCGTCAGGGCCCGCCAGGCACCGCGTGGCACGTTCGCGGAGGTGGAGCCAACCATCACGTAGAAGAGCAATTAATTTGCCAACTCCGCTAGAGTGTGTGTGTGCCAGTACGTGTGTGTGTGTGGGAGTTTTGGCAACAGCTGAGATCCATACAAGATGAAAATTGAACGCAATTAATTTGACATAAACCAAAAATGAGCAAGGGATGCCGTCAATGCCGGATCAATTAGAGGAGTAGAAGGAAATTCAATAGAGTAGTTTTTGGTACGATGGTATCGATAAGGCATTTATGGATTCACTTTTAAAATTCCTTAAACTTTATTTCCTAGTGATCTGTTTGACAATAGGAGCAGTGATTTATAGTTTTATTACAGGTTCGTTACTGATCTGTCGCTATTCTAATTTATTCTTTTGTCATCATGATCTATTAAGGCAGCTTTCATTTGGAAAACCCTAGATAACTTAGATCATCAGTTTCTATGAGGTGCAGAAGGAAGATTAATTGATTTGAAATACTGAATATATAAAAGATTCGTTTAACTAATTTTACTAGCTATTTAATACAAATGAATCCACTCTTTTCATTATTTTATTTTTGCAAAATCATAAATATTATTTCAAGAAATCTGAATATTGCGCCTTCTTATTTGCGATGAATAATGTTACCAATCCTCTTAATCATTCTTTTCTTAATGTGCTTGTCAATTATTATATATTTTACCCACCATACATAGGATAGAGAGATATTATAACTTGCTCAAAAAAACTGTATGCAGCGGGCATTAGGAGACGTGGCAGAATCCACAAAGTAATACATTTATTCTTGTTGAACATCAATAGAAGTGAATTTAACCAAGTCCGTCCATTTTAACATCAGGATCTTTACTATTATCAAAAGTAAAAAAAAAACTAAAATGCAGCTCTTTTTATACAATAGCTTTACCTTCTTGTGCCATTTTCCGTTGGGCCCCTCGTGAACCGCACGCCCTACACACCCCTCGCTACGGGCCTGTGTAGCAGTTTATTGGTGTAATGACACTTTTCAAACCCTTTAAGGCTTATTTCATTACGTTCTTGCTCAATGATCTATTGATCAAGCAGAGTATTGTGCTTTGAATTCATTACTTATCTGTCGCAATTGTTATTTATTCTATTACCGTAATGATCTATCAGCCTCAGCTCACTATTCGATTGGTTTTCCCTAAATAGCTTCGATCAACAATCTAGCGTAACCTCCAGCTGTCCATATCTCTAGTTTCAAGTAGGATCCTCTCGACAGCAGTATGAATCGATCGCTGGCTTTTGCCAAGGCGTTGCAACTGCTTGTTGTGGCAACTGAAAAGTCATCGGACGCATTTCAATTGCGCCCTCGTGGCGCGATCGATCCATCCATCTATCTACCATATATCTATCTATCAATTCGACTATCCATCAAATGCGATCGCATTGCTGTGCATATCGTACTGTGCATATGATATGATGTGAGGCGATGCGATTCTCGCAGCTCTTTTGCAGCTCCATACTCCCAATTGGGGTCGCCTTTGGCACGATCTTCTTCAGTTTTGACAAGGCAAACACAAAATGCAACCAAGCTTGTGGCAAATGTTGAAAAAGCATTCACCCAGCGACCGAGTAGACTACTTTGCGCCAACGTATGTAACTCTGGAGTTGCCCCTCGAAAGGGGGCGCCCAGCCAGCGAGTAGGCAGTGGGAGGCAGGGCAGGCAGGCAAGGCAGTGGGGCAGGGGCAGCTAGGCAGCACAATCACCAAGCCTAAGCAAAAAGAGAGGCAGCAACTGAGGCTGGAGTTGTGGCTCGGCAAACAATTGCGACGATTCGAGCGCAGAGCGCGTTGATTGAGATTGAGATTTTGTGGCAGGCGGCGATAGAACAACAACAACAACAACAAGAGACAACAACAACAAAGGAACAACAACGACAACAACAAGAGACAACAACGACGACAATTGCAGCTGAGTTGGCGCTCTGAAGATGATCGTATGTGGCAGTTGCTGCTGCCGCTGCTGTGGTTGCCACACACAACAACAGCAGCAGCAGCAACTGCAGCAACAACAACTGCAACAACAGCAACTCATAACCATCCTAGACTTTCAGTTTCAGCGACAACCTCAGCCCCAGTCACAGTCTCAGCTTGTGCATTGCTCCCATATAAATACGCGCCGTGGCAGCTGCATGAGATCAGTCAGAATCTGGCGCTGAGACGCAGACGAAGCTTACAGATTACGCACACAGACAGACACACGCAAGGATTACCATGTTCAAGCTACTCAAGCTCGGCCTAGCTCTGCTCTTGGCAACCTCAGTACTGGCACGCCCCGAGCCGCCAGTGAACTCCTACTTGCCGCCCTCCGATAGCTACGGCGCACCCGGCCAAGGAGGCGGACAGGGACAAGGTGGATTCGGTGGTGGCAAACCTTCGGATCAGTATGGTCCTCCTGGTGCTGGTGGTGGCGGTCGTCCTTCTGGAACTTACGGTGCTCCTGGCCAAGGACAAGGAGGTGCTGGTGGCAGACCCTCGGATCAGTACGGTGCTCCGGGTCAGGGCAATGGCAACGGCAACGGTCGCCCCTCGAGCAGCTACGGTGCACCTGGACAGGGCCAGGGTGGCTTCGGTGGCAGACCCTCAGATCAGTATGGTGCTCCCGGCCAGGGCAATGGAAATGGACGCCCATCGAGCAGTTACGGTGCACCTGGGCAGGGCAACGGAAACGGTCGCCCATCGAGCAGCTATGGTGCTCCTGGCCAAGGACGTGGTAATGGCAATGGCAACGGCAATGGCGGTGGTCGTCCATCGAGTAGCTATGGTGCTCCTGGCCAGGGACAAGGCGGTCTTGGTGGCAGGCCCTCGGATCAGTATGGTGCTCCGGGTCAGGGCAGCGGAGGCTTCGGCGGCGGCAAGCCCTCGGATCAGTATGGTGCTCCCGGTCAAGGCAATGGCGGCGGTCGCCCCTCGAGCAGCTACGGTGCTCCAGGCCAGGGACAAGGAGGTGCTGGTGGCAGACCCTCGGATCAGTACGGTGCTCCTGGTCAGGGCAATGGCAACGGCAATGGTCGCCCCTCGAGCAGCTACGGTGCCCCAGGACAAGGACAAGGACAGGGCGGCTTTGGCGGTGGCAGACCCTCGGACTCGTATGGACCTCCCGCATCGGGCTCTGGCGCTGGCGGTCCAGGTGGTGCCGGCGGCGGTGCTGGCGGTGGTGGCGATTACGACAATGATGTAAGTAGCGCTCGAGGAGATTAGCTCGCCTGGGGAATGAATGCTTCTTTCAATTCCAACGCTGCACAGCACGTCAGTTCTCTTGCACCGCATCGCTCTCTCTCTCCCTCTTGCTCTCTCTCCCTCACTCTCTGTCTACACCCTCCACACTCTCAGCTCTGTCAATACTCTGTCTCTATCTGCCTTTCTCTCTCTTTCTCTCTCTCTCTCTCTTTCTCTGTGTCACTCTCCACACGCTCTGTCGCTGCCCCTGTAGGAACCCGCTAAGTACGAATTTAATTACCAAGTTGAGGACGCTCCAAGTGGGCTCTCATTCGGGCATTCAGAGATGCGCGACGGTGACTTCACCACCGGCCAGTACAATGTCCTGCTGCCCGATGGACGGAAGCAAGTAAGCGAGCTGCGAGAACTGCACGAGCTGGGCAGGCACAGAACATTCCTAACGCCGATCACTGCAAGTTAACCTAATCTCCCTTCATTTCTCTCCCTCTTTCTCTCACTTGCCTTGCAGATCGTCGAGTACGAAGCGGATCAGCAAGGTTACCGTCCACAGATTCGCTACGAGGGCGATGCCAACGCTGGAGCTGGTGGAGCTGGAGGAGCTGGCGGTGCTGGTGGTCAGGACTTCGGTGCAGGCGGTTACTCCAGCGGTCGTCCAGGTGGTCAGGATTTGGGACAAGGAGGTTACTCTAGCGGACGTCCAGGCGGTCAGGACTTAGGTCAGAATGGCTACTCCAGTGGACGTCCAGGTGGTCAAGATTTGGGACAGAACGGCTACTCTGGCGGTCGTCCAGGTGGTCAGGACTTAGGATCTGGTGGTTACTCTGGTGGTCGTCCCGGCGGCCAGGATTTGGGACAGAATGGTTACTCCGGCGGTCGTCCAGGCGGTCAGGACTTGGGAGCAGGCGGCTACTCCGGTGGTCGTCCCGGCGGTCAGGATCTGGGTCCAAATGGCTACTCCAGTGGTCGTCCAGGCGGCAACGGTAACGGTAACGGCGGTGGCCCCGACGGCGGACGTGTCATCATTGGAGGACGTGTGATTGGTCAGGATAATGCCGATGGACAAGGCTACTCGGGCGGTCGTCCCGACGGTGGTCAGGATGGCGGCATTGGCCAGGATAACAACGATGGACGCGGCTATTCAAGCGGCAAGCCCGGACAGGGTCGCAACGGTAATGGCATCGGATTCGGTCCCGGTGGCCAAAACGGCGACAACGACGGCAGCGGCTACCGATACTAGACAAGAACTTCAATGGACTCCGAGATAAACTCTTCTAGCTAGAAATTGAAATACGTAGATCAATGTACCTAGGACTTAAGACTCTCTTTAAAACTACGAACTAGTTACCGTTATCCCTAAGCGTAAGCTTCGTCTATCAACCCGACTGTACTCTATACACATCTCACGCTATCTCATCCACCACTCTCTCCAAACTGTCATGAGCCACGCCCACTGCCCACCTTCAGAATCGAGCCTTAGACTCGGCTTCCCACTAGACTAAGCTAAACTTGTTGTAGTTGCAAATGCGAAAAAAACATTCTGCTCTAAAGCGGCAAAGAACCCAAAAAAAAAAAAGAAAAGAATGAACGATTTGTTAATGTGTAAGATGACGTAATAAATACATATTTTTTATAACATTCTGTTTTTCATTCTAAAACCCTGATGTCGAGGTTAGGCTGACATGTTTAGAAACCTAAAAAAAACTAATTTAGTAAGGAAGTAACTTAGCTCAACTGGTACTTAGATGTTAAGGTTGTGTTATTATCCTTAGCAACCTATTTGTTCAATTAACCAATATTATCAGATCAGTTAGCATTAAATATTTAAGGTCGTTTCATTCTAAAAACATTAAGACACCTTACAACTTCGTTCAGGTGGTTATTAAGTGTGGTCAGATGTTGAGGTTGGGTTACCTTATTTAGAAACCTATTTGTACAATTTAAAACACAATAACCATTAACTAACTTGAATCAATTGATAAAAAAGTATGATTAGATGTTGACGATAGGTTGCCACCCTGTTTGTAAAATTACCCAGCAACTTAAGGTCAACTTGTTGGCCAGTGTCCTTAGATCTTGAGGCTAGGTTATTATCCTTATAAACATATTTGAATAAATGACCAATATAACCAGATCAAATAACATAAAACAACTTAGGTCGTTTCGTTCTAAGACCCTAAAAACACCTTACAACTTCGTTCAGCCAGTTACCAAGTGTGGTCAGATGTTGAGTTTAGGTCACAACCCTTTTTGTATTGTACAATTAAAAATCAATCAATTGCTTTTAAAGTATGGTTAGATATCGAGATAAGTTGCCATTTTTAGCAACCTGTTTGTAAAATTTCCCGATAATATCAAACTAAATCATTTTCTGTAACTTAGGTTAACTGGTTGGCAAGTGTGCTAAGATGTTGAGATATGGCAAATCGCCTTACCAACCTATTTGTAAAATTGTCCGATATCAATTTACATTAAACAATTTAGCTCAATGGTTGAGGTTATTTTAACACACTTAGCAACCTAGTTGAATAAATCCATGACATAACATAAATTCAGTTCTTTATTAATAACAATTAGGAACAGTTGGGAAGCCTTGGTAAACCTACTTCATATACAATTCTTAAATAGGTTTTGAGAAGTTCCTCGATTGTTGTTCTTAGGCTCGACATAGTCCCCGAAATTGGTCCAAGTGTAGTTCCACAGTCGAGGATCGCCTCGAGGATCGTCGGGTTTGTTAGTGGGTGGCACCGCAGTGGCATTGATCCGCTGCAGTTCGTGCAGCATCGTTTGCAGCAAAGTGGGATAACTAAAGGATGATAGAGACAAGAATAAGGATAAAGGCAATTGGGAAGAGCTTCGCGCTTACTGTTTCGCCAGATTATTCTGCTCGCATGGGTCGTTGGCAATGTTGAACAGGCAAGGAGACTTCAGCGGGTTACAGGTGACTCGCACTTCAGAGTTCTGACAGGTTACTGTGGCCGCCTTGCGCAGACGTATCTGATCCGCTCGTGTGGGTAACATATTGAGACGCTGCATTGCTAGACCTGTTGCACTCTTGGCCACCTGATCCCAATTGTAATCTCTGGGATTGCGTAGATCCGCTGAGCCATACCAGCCATCCCAGGACCCGTTGTAGTTGGTACCTTTGACCAGCTTCCATTGGTCTACGCTGATTGCTGCACTGCCCCAGATGTCGTCGATGTTGTGCAGGACCTTTTGACGTGGCGAGGTCTCGTTCCTGACCAGTGCCTGCCAGATGCTCATGCCGTCCAGTCGAGCCTCAGTTAGATTGTTCAACGCAGCATCGCCACCTGCTGCCTCCAGCAATGTGGGTAACCAGTCCACAATGTGCATTGTCTGCTCGGACAGGCGTGGCAGCTGCTTGAGGCGTGGTGACCAGATCAGTCCTGCTCCACGTACTCCACCCTCCCAGAGGGTGTTCTTGGTGCCACGCAGCGGGTAATTGGAGGCAAAGTTCTGGTTGAAGCCATCTGTGGGGCCGCCATTGTCAGTGGAGAAAACAATAATGGAGTTCTCCAGCATGCCGCGCTTTTGCAGCTGCTCCACAATGCGACCCACCGAGGTGTCCATTTCACTCACCATTGCTAAGTGGAGATTAAAGTTTTTATCGTGCTGTGAAGAGTTCACTTCTAATGCCTCTACTCACCCGCATACTTGCGTCGCTTGTACTTCGGTATGTGACCCAGCTTGGCAACCAGATCATCATTGGCTGGCAGAGGATTGTACGGATTGCCCGAATGCACCGCCGCATGAGCCACATAGAGAAAGAGAGGACCCTGCGTGGCATTGTGTGCGTCGATCACACTCAGCGAATGCTTCGTTATCACCTCCGTCGTCGACTCGCCATGCAGGTTGTAGGCCACATCGTTTCCCTCCCGCATATCCAGTCCCCATGTGCCGTGCTCCATGGACGTGTGGTCATAGTAATCGTGTCGGCCTGACCAGAAACCCACATGGCTGCTGAAGCCGCGATAGAGCGGCGTGTAGGCTCTCTTCCAGAAACCCAAATGCCATTTGCCGGCAATGTGCGAGGTGTAACTGCAAAGGTGGCAGAAGAAGGAGATTAACAAGTTGAGTAAGACCGCCTGACTTACCCCAAATCGTTGAGATACTGCGGCATCAGTTTTATATCCAGTGGCAAGCCTCGAGGTTCTGCTGCATAGAGTACCGTGTGCTGCATGCCTGGAATGAAGGATTAGCAATGAGCACAGCTGATGACACTCATACTCACCCGTATGAATGGGATATTTGCCCGTCATCAGAGCAGAGCGCGAGGGTGTACAAATCGGATTGACATAGTAGCGATTGAGTATGAGACCCGAATAGGCCAGAGCATCGATATTGGGCGTGGGAATCTGCGCCGAGCCACGAAAGCCGAGATCATTAAAGCCCTGTGTGTGCCAAGAGAACAGCGATGAATGGAGTGGAACACATAACCAGACAACAGACAACAGACAGCGCCGCCAAGGGCTTGTTAGGGCCACTTACCAGATCATCTGCCAGAATGAAAATGATGTGCGGCCTTTCGGCAACCGTCGATTGGCCGATTGACACAGCGACACAGCCGACGAGCAACATCAACAACAGCAACAGTTGCCGCGCTGCTCTTCCCCGTCCCCCTGCACATGCCTCTCTGCCAGCTCTGACTGTGGGTGGGTGCAAGCGCCTCATTTGCATTGTTTTTTTTTCTGTAAATTGCAACATGCAACAGGGCATTATGCGATGCTACGATTAGATCTCATTAGCTCTTTAATTGCTGTACAATGTCGAGATTGCAAATACAGTGAGTGATCGAAGGAATGAACAAGAGAAGAGTCTAGTTGCAAGAGAGCTGCACATAAAGAACTGATCTCCGATCATGAGGGAATTAGCGAATTAACGTAATTAGTTTATAAGTAATGTTTGACTTGTATAAGACTAGTTTAACTAGTTACCATTACGAAGGGAATACTGTAAAATAAATATGCGATCTTTCCACCCACACAACTGTCTTTAAATTCAGGCCCCACTGCCAATCAATTGGTTTGCCCATTGGCGCTTTGTCTATGCGACTGACATTGATTTCCATTACAACGATCGAATACATATGCGAATATACTATGAATAAACATATAGTTGTAGTACGCCTGCACTCGAAAAGTGCCCAATCACATTGGAACTGAATATTCAGCAGAATGCCGTATCGTGTCTCGGTTTCCATTCGATGTCAAGTTTGCTGTTCGCGCTCTCGATTTGCAAACGATTCCCCGACATCGTCAACAACTTCACATTCGCTCGAATATTGCGCAATATATGGTAAAGCACACTGTGATTTGTTTGTTTGGCAAACTTCTGTATAGGTTATTTGTTTGTTTGTTGTTAGGGTGGCGCAACAGGAATTTCTTTATCATATTTATTATTCATGCAACGCAAAAAAAGAATCGAACAGCAAAAGAAAATCCCGTGATTGCCCACAGTCAACTAATTAGCATGCGAATTGATCGTCAAGTTTGTCGACCCTGCCCCATTAATGGGTCAAGTAACAGACCCACTGTTCGTAGTGTTCCCTGAGAAATTCTTCATATAACGAAGCATATTATAAATTCCAAAATAAGTACGGTACAATCTAAGTTGATTTACTTGACGTTGATAAAAACTTTATAAGCAGCTTAAATGTTTTTTGACATCTCAACCAAATGTTCTTATCAAAGTAACTCTAGAAAATACACTGAACTCATTTACTTTGTGTGAATTTAAAATACATATTTAAACGTCTTGTTAAGTTAACTTGCTATAATAAATATTTGTTGTCAAGTCACTGTAAAACATTCATTTTATTCACTAAACTTTGGTTCCCCTCTTGCTTTTTTATTTAATTTATGAATAAACAAGTCGCGCGTGCAAGCAGTAATAATTTAATACATTTATGAACTTTGCATGCACTCCCAGAAAAAGTCTTTTATTCGCTTTCTTTTAATATTAATTTCGCAATATTTTTCAAACCTCTGCAGATCGTAACCGTTTCGAGACACGCGTGGAAAGAGACTGCACAGTGACCAACAGCGAAATGTACGACAAGCCGCCTAGTTTAAAGCTCTCTGCCTCCCCTGCATACATATGTTGTGTTGTTGTCGTTGTCGTTGTTGTTGTTTTTGTTTTAGCTGCTGCTGCTGCCGAGAGGACGTCTGCGCCGGCGTCGGTGACTACAACAGTGAAAGCCGCCGTGCGCTGTTAACTAGCAGAGCGCGGGGGATCAATTATGCGCAGTCAACAGTGACAGACGTCAATTTCAATATGTAAACAGAGAGCCGAGAGTCGAACACACGCACACACAGGGTGGACAGTGCAAACTGAGAGAGTGGGAGAGAGAGTATAAAGAAAACAAAGAGAGGGCGAGAGAGCGAGTAATGTTCACAGTTTTTATTACTGTTCGTATGCATTTTTAAAAGGCAAATTGTAATTAGAATTATTGTTTATAATAATACATAGCAGTTGTTTAAGCTGGTTTGGCCAACATATTAAAATTCTCTAAGACCGCATCCGAAACGAGAAGTATTCATCGATGGGTTTCGTATGTGTGTGTGTGGGGGGGGGCTGTGGCAGAGAAGGCAACGTCTCTCGATTTGTTGTTTAATTCATAAATTCATATACTGGGTTCTTCGATTCTACTAAAAGTGAATTTCTTTGTATTTACGTTTTAAACAAATTGTCAAATATAAATAAATTTTATTCTTAGTCTATTGTGTAAATTGAAGTGTAATGTACAAATCGGAAGAACCCGGCAAGTAAATGCGAACAGTTAGCCCCGAATGAATTTGATACTATGCGATCCATGGTGAATACTTCTTCTTCCGAAATGCGGTCCAACTCAAACTTCCCTAAGTATAATTTTACGGCTACAAGCACATTAAGTAACAATATTAAGTCGAAGTTTCGAAACGAACTTGATTCGAATTTACAATTTCCGATTAACAAAATAAAAGGTTTTTAAATAATTTTAGATAATCATTAAGAATATAAGCCGAACGTTAAGTTTTCTTTCAGATTTCTCTGAAACAATAATGTTTTCGAGCACATCCAAAGCTCGTTTATAACAATGCATTAAGATGCAAAAGGGATATCAAAGAATTTCAAGATCGACGTGACGAATTTCCGGGAATTTTGTCTAAGGAAAAACAAGAAAATCAATCATTATTATATTCAAAAGCTAGATCATCGATTATAGTAAGGTACTCACGCGCAGATTCATTTCAATACGGTCAATTTCACCTCCCATGAGATCCACAATTTGTTCTCCCTGGTCTAACAAAAACGTCTCCACTTCGTCTTGAGTACGGAAGGATTGTACCGTCTAAGGGAAAGAGTTTATTAATATTATATTCTATTGTTGGATTACTGTTGTCGATCTTACCGTCAGCAGTTTGTTCAGATCCTGTTTACACAGGTACGAACGTGTCAGCTCACGACCATCGAAGTCAAGCTCAGCCTGCAGAAGATAAGAATCATATAAGTCAACGAATAATGTTAGATAAATCCGATATACTGACCTTATAGCGAACACGCCCACTGCCAATGTCGATGCCCTTGACATCGTAGATGGCACGAATCATCACATCGGCCTCCATCGTTGCGTTCATCTTCTCCAGGCGCTCCAAAGATATCGAGACACCCACTAACGCATTGGAGTTTGTGTAGATGATGAAGGAGGCAACAGCACCCAAGAGGCCACCAATCATCAGGGAACCTATCGAATCGTAAATCGGGTTCTGTGTCAAAGCACTCAGTCCCATACAAGCGGCGGCAATCACAACACCAGCAACAGCGGCAGCATCCTCACAGAGCACCACATTGACGCAGGGATCCGTGCCGCCGACGACATAGCTCTTGAAGCTCATGTTCTGCTTTTTCGCAGCGCGCCTTAACTCTTTGATGGCTATCAACAGCGTAGCACCCTCGGATATCAGACCACCCAACAATATGACATAGGACCATGTCTGGTCTTCAACCGGCTTCGGTTCAACGATACCATCAATACCGTGGTAGATGGACAGACCGCAACCAACGCAGAAAATACCAACGCCGGAGATGAGCGAAGAGACGTAGCGCATGTTCATGTAACCGTAGGGATGATCCGTGTTCGGTTGTTGGGCTGACTTGTATATGCCAAAGGCCAAGATCAGCTGATTGACCACATCGGCTGTCGAGTGTATCACCTCAGCGAACATACTGTGAGATCCGCTAATGAGCCATCCGACCAGTTTGAATATCAGATTGGCCAAGTTACTGCAAACGGGGAATGGAACGTTAGAATTGATGATGATCACTCCGATCAGCAGGTATACTCACATTCCAATGGCAATGGCAACCACATAGCCAGACTTTTCAGACCCATGCCCGTTGTCCTTGTGCGGTCCGATCTCGCGACGATAGTGGCGCAGGCGACGTTTCACATTGAACACATCTGTGCAGGAAGAAGAATTCTATATTAAGATCGATCTTGAAGCAGAACAGAGCATAAGAGACTTACTATGTTTATCTTTATAGTCTTTACTTTCCGTTTCTCGTTTGATCCGCTCGCGCACAATGGCCTCGTGTGAGCCATAGATCTCAAGTGCCTTGGCCTCGACATCGCGACGCTTGTAGACCGTGATCTCTGGCTCGTGGGCGTAGGGAGAGCGACGCTTGATCTCGGGCAGCTTTTTCAGATCATCCTCAGTGAGCAAAAAATCAGAGATGGCTCGTGCAGGCGTCACGTAGTTGCGCTCCAGCGAGATACCGTAGTCGAAACGGGGTCGCTGTTTGGGCGCTGCTGCTGAGGGTGTGGGAGGTGTGGCGGGTGCGGCTGCTTCCACTTTGGCCAGATTCGTCTGGATGAGAAGCGGTGCAGTTGCCGGCGGCGACTTGATGACGTCCATGTCTATCGTACTTGACATCTTGGGGGAAGCTCTTTGTGATTGGCACTAAACTAAAACTGCTGGGAATGCAAACATAAAAATAAATTAATCACCAGAGTTGTGCAAAAAGGTTTCCGAGCTGTACCGAATACGATATTATTGCGAGTATAACAACCCTACACTGGAAATAGCTTAAGCGATTCACTCGCCCCTATATTGTTATAGATTAAAGCGGTTCTTAGTTATTACAATCTGAGGGTTCTTTAATATTAGTTAGCACACTTAGTCACTGGCTTATTCACTGTTTGCCTCAGTTCCTGCCTTGTTTATCCAGTCTTATCTTAGCAAACAACCGAAATACCCTAGAGTATTAAACTCTATTTACAAATCCGACAAGGATTTATCGGGCATCTCATCTTAAGTCTCTCGCCACGCTTATCACTGCTGTTTGTATGGCAAATTCTACTTCAAATAAATGCTAATTCGCAAAATTTGTTAAACAAACCCAATTCGACAGTTCGGTTTCTGTGGAAGGAATGAAAAAAACAAACAAGTCATCCCGCATAGCCTCGGGAATTCGGGCTGTGTTCTCGCACATCGGGCATACTATACTATAGAGCCTTATCTCACGACGTCTCCCAAGCATTCGACGGGTCTTATCTGAGATGAGTAACGCTCGAGTAAACTGAACCGATCAGACCCGAGGCGCTTGTTTCGCGTGTGTGTATTCGTTGCTTGTGCACGAGAGCTAACTCTCTCTCTCAGTTTTACTCTCTCTCTCTCTCTCTTTCTGTCTCTCTATCTAAGTATATTGCTTCTACTCTCTTTCTCTAAGTATCTTGGCCAAATTTCGTGCCGACATTTCTTTGAGTTTGGTCAGGCACCAGCACGTTTCGATTGCATAAATTTATCATCTATCATGGCTAGCGAGTACACAGAACTCGGAACGTTACTCATCATTTTATAATACACAAGGCATACGAGTATCTATCTGGTTATTTCTGGTTCGAGTCTGATGTGGACATAAAAAGTTACACTTCGCGCACGATTACCACAAGAAAACACTCTGAAACTGCTTAGGTCGTACCTCGAGTGGAAGAGTTTTTGCTGTGCGATGTAAGTCGTCCAGTTCCAATGACCATGTGATTGAGCTGCTGGCATAGCCCGAGGTGCTGGCTGCTCGGGCCGATCCCATGCGTTCTACACACAGCGATCACGTACAACATTTTCCAGCAAACAGCCGGACAACAACATCGGCACTTGCCGATGACAAAGTATTTTTATACAAAAGCATTCTAAAACCGATTTCAACATACATATGGCTCCGGGCAATGTCGATGTCGATGTCGATGTTGTTCAAAGAGCGCAATCAAATTTCAAATTCTACACGCAAAAATAAATTACAGAAAAAAAGAGAAAACATACATCTTCGTCGTGTCGAAGCCTAGATACACTTGCTGATCGGCTTTATGGCATAATTGTGCTGTACGACGCTCTTTTATAGTACCAAGAACTGATGAGTTTGTTTTTCATAAAATCATTTGAGTTCCCAACCAATCGGTCGAGTCTGTTTCATCCGGTTTCATCCAGATATCTCAAGAACTGACAGATAAGTTGGCATAGAAACGAACTGACAGACGGACAGACGCACTTCATTGCTAAAGACAAACACACGAGTTGTGACAAGGCCAAGATACCCTCTCCAAAAGGGTATAGGCATCATTTATTTTCTGTTTTTCTGTTTAACTTCAAGCGGGTTGTATTTATTATTAGACCCAACCGAAAGGTACGGTTGCGGAAAGAGGGTGTTTCTTCATTTATTTATTATTATTATTCATGCAAGGCAAAATAAAACAATTAACGAAAGCTCGATTCGAGCGAGATCGACTTGAAAGGCGCCGTGTGTGCTCGGGTACTCGATACCCTACGTTATAAGTTATCATTCATGCTTTTACGCACAAGAAGTGCCCACTCGAAGCGACACGATGACGCAACGGCCATGGAAAATTTGTCTCTAATAACTTTCGTGTTTACTGTCTGATCGCTGATGATTAGATTAGATTAGGCTATTTGAACAGCATTAGCGTATGCCAAAATTCATGGCTTTATCTGTGAATTTACGGCACTAATGTACCACCATCGTGTCAAATCTGGGTCTCTCTAAATCTTTAATTAGCCAAGATCGACGCACCCATCGCAGATAAGGCAAGGCAAGTCAGACGAACGGTTACGGGTAATATACTATAATATGCTAGCTGCCACGCCTCTTTTCCCCTTTCAACAGTCGTGTATACCCCTTCCAGCTGCTTGCATGCTTGGGGGTTGCAGAGTACAAAGGCAGCTCGTGATGTGCCGCCCAGTCAACTAATCAGCAAGTGAATTGAACATCAAGTTGTGGCGACCCTTGTCGATTAATAGGTCAAATAACGGACCAAGCAGACGCATTTGTTGGCATAGTAAAAACATTTCATTTTAGGTAACAAAAATAAACATAAGTTTATTCAGCATTTTGAAATTTCATGAACATTTTCATATATTTTTTTGGTTGTTGTTTTATATACATATCTATATAGACGCACATAAGTGTATTTATATTTGTAATAGCGAATTGGGCCTTGTACTAAATATATAATTTTGTTTAATTTTCACTACAAACTGATAAAAACAAGGTAGACATACGTGTACAACATAACATCGAATCAAAGAACAAAAAACAAATACAAATACAAAAACAAAAAAGGCCACAGTCGAGTGCACTTGACCAGCCAGAAACCCAGAACCGACCAAGATCCGAGATACCGAGATACCCTATCACGTTTTCATGCTAACCGTATGTACACACACACACACACACACACACGCGCACACACACTTGCATGAACACATGCATACATGCACACACACGTACGTATACATACGAGAGAGCGAGCGAGCAAGAGCGCTAGTGAACGGGGCGCAAACCGAATCGACGAAAACGAGCGACAGTTTGCTGACGTCATTTCTGCAGCTTACGCACTGCCAGCCGCCCCTCGACGTTGTATTTCTGTATTAGTTTTTTATTTTGGCTATTACTCAGCTATTTATGATCTGATTTTGATCTTGATCCTATTCGGGCACTGCTAGATAGTCCGAGTACCTGCGCAAGTACTTCGAGTCGACTCGAGACAAAGTCGGCCATAGCAACGTCGCGATTATTGATGCTGATTAGGAATACATATGTATATATGCAGTATGTATGTATGTATCTGTATCTTTATCTGTATTTGTATGAATGTGTGTCACGTCACACTGCAACTGAAACCCCCGTTGAGCTCTCTGGGGTACAAGAGTACTGGGTATGTGTACGAGTATGTGGTAGAAAGTGATTCAGTATTTTTGGGTGAACCCTTTATTGCTCGCTTATTGAAACGAATGCGGGTCTTAACTATTTAGCATATACACAAATTATTGTGAACAGTCGGCGGGAAAACTACGCGCACGCCCGTGCGTTTCAAGTTTTTTATATAACCCACAAAATTGAGCAAGAGAGAGAAATGTATTTCAAATTCAATATCAATATGTATTCGACGTTTTCAATTATGAAAATGGAAAACTAGAAAAAATTATTTATAGCACGACAGCGTGCGTAAAAAATTGCACACACCGTGTGCGCACACATGTCGCTCTGACTGTGTCTGTCTATGTTACTAATTTTCGTTAACTAAATATTGAGTCTTATACCCAGTCTTATATGCGAGCGATGCACGGGGTACACGGGGTACTCTGATTGGAATGTCAATTGGACAGTACTGGAAAATATGTATTATTACTCAACAGATGGAGAGAAGCCTAGTTGAGGCAATGACTAAATTACAACAACAATGACGCATCGACAACAACATGACGTAAGCAGCGCCTCGTCCGTTTTTCGCCAAATTCGTTAGTGCCTCTGCCCGCCTGGATGTGGATACGTATGTGAATGTGATTGTTGTTGGTGGTGTGGTGTGGGTGCGCGTGTGTGTTTACCTACGCATGTGCGTAAGAATGAGTGATTATTATTTTTCTGGCCTGTGCTGTGTGGGGTTGGGGTTGGGTGGGTGCTGCGCGTGCAGGGTATGCCACAGTCGAGCACCCTCGACTGTAGTCTCTTACTAGCTTAAAACTATTACTTGCTTAACAATATACTGAAAGTTTTTTGCTTAATTTATCGCTTGTCGTCTGCTAATGGTTGGCAATCAAAGCTTTGTTTTCATTCCATTCCAGCAGCGATATTAACAAAAAACTGTGCGCGTACAATCGGTAATTAATTTAACTTATGAACCTCGCGTGCACTCACAACAAGTTTTTTATTCACTTTCTTTCTCAATATACTATATATATATTTTTTTTTTTTTTTTTTTACAATATGCTTCTTTGAGCGCTTCTATGTGCTGCGTGCTGTGCGGATCGTAACCGTTTCGATACACGCGCGAAGTGAGACTGCAGAGTGACCGACGGAGCAGCGTACATGCCTATTTTAAAGCTCTCTGCTGCTGCCGCCACGCTGCCACTCTGCCTCTCCCGCGCCTTATGTTGTTGTTGCTCTCTCTCTCTCTCACTGCCAATGTGGGACGTCAGCGCCGGCGTTGTTGACTACACAGTGAAAGCCGCGTGCGCTGTTAAGTAGCAGAGCGCGGAATCAATTATGCGCAGACAACAGCGATAGACGTCAAGTTCAATATGAAAACAGAGAGCCGCCGCGCCAGCCACAGGGTGCACCAAGCACCAATTGGGGGTAAACAGAGAGCGAATGCAAAACAGTTTTAACCTGCCTAGGCTATTCGACACGCAGAGTTGCCATTATACGTTCATCACCCGCAACAGGTTGTCTCATTTAGCTTTAGCAGTTGAAATAACAATAAATTTTAACTAATTTTTATTTTTTATAGTACTTGTAATACATAGCTGTTGTCCGAACTTATATTTAAAAAATTGAAGCACATTAAGTAACAATTTTAAGTCGACGATTTAAACTGAGTTGCACAACCTCGACTGTATTCATTTAAAAAGTATAGTTTCCCGATCTAAAATATAATATGTAGTCAATAATTCTTGCTATCATCGCCTTATCGTTTGATTTAAGCTTGAGAATGTCAACCAAGGATTGTTAACGATGTAAAAATTATATTCAACGACCTCGCTACTTATCAGGTTCCTTAGATACTTATGCTTTTCCGTTTACCACACGAAGAACAGTCGCTAATTACGTCACAAGTCTAATGTTCGATTGATTCGACTACCGGAAATTTGTAGAAACTAGACAGATAATTTTTGTTTCGAGACCATCGTCAACCCGTGTAAACCTTGTTCCTATGCACCAATGTGTGTTCCCAACAACAGAATCTTCACAGAATTTCAAGATCAACGTGCCGAATTTCCGGATATTGTTTCTAAATAGATACAAGAAGATTGATATTGATATTTAAATGCTTCATGGAAAGAACTCAAGTACTCACTCGTAGATTCATTTCAATGCGATCGATTTCGCCGCCCATGAGATCAACAATGGACTCTCCTTGGTCTAGCAGAAAGTTCTCAAGCTCATCAGTTGTTCTAAAACTTTTTACCATCTAAAAATAAAACGATATCATATAACAAAGGTGTCAGCTTTAATACTGATAAGTGAGCAACTTACCGACAGCAGTTTGTTCAGATCCTGTTTGTCCAGATACGAACGTGTCAGTTCTCGCCCATCAAAGTCGAGCTCAGCCTACAAAGCAAAGTAACCATCAGATTATAGATACGAATATTATCTGCCAATATTAACCTTATATCGCACACGGCCATTGCCAATGTCTATGCCCTTGACATCATAAATGGCACGAATCATCACATCAGCCTCCATAGTTGCGTTCATTTTCTCCAAACGATCCATGGATATGGAGATACCTACAAGCGCATTGGCGTTTGTGTATATAATGAAAGATGCCACAGCTCCCAGCAGAGCACCAATGGCCAGTGAGCCAGCTGCATCGTAGATCGGCGATCCTGTATAGCTGCTCAGACCCATGCAGGTGCCGGCAATTATAACACCAGCAACGGCAGCTGCATCCTCACAGAGCACCACATTTACACAGGGATCCTTTCCAGCAAGTACTGCAAAGCAGAAAGATTATTAGCTCGTCTCACTAGGATTCCGTTAGGGCACTTACCGTAATCCTTGAAAGACATATTTTGAAGACGCGCGGATCGTAGTAATTCATTAAAGGCGACCACAAGTGTGGCTCCCTCAGATACTAGAGAGCCTGCTAATATACAATAGACCCAGAAGAGATCTCCGATGGGCTCCGGGTGAAGGATACCTTCAATGCCATGGTAGATGGACAAGCCGCTGCCCACACAGAAAATACCGACGCCGGAAATAAGGGAGGACACGTAGCGCATATTCATATAACCATAGGGATGATCCGTGTCGGGTTCTTGTGCCGATTTATAGATGCCGAATGCCAAGATCAGTTGATTCACCAGATCGGCCAGCGAGTGTATCACCTCGGCAAACATGCTGTGGGATCCGCTATAGAGCCATCCGCCAGCCTTAAATAGAAGATTAGCTGCATTGCTGTAGATGAAGCAAAGTTTATTTCTGGACAACCAACAGCAGCTAATCATTCGATCGCGCACTTACATGGCAATGGCAGTGGCTACCACTTGGCCTGACCTTTCAGTTTCGGTGTTACTATCCACTACACCTTTTGTGCGTGAGCCTATTTCCCGGCGATAGTCCCGCAGACGGCGCTTCACCGTAAAGGCATCTGTGCAAGGAAGACAAAATGATTATTGATGGATCCAAGAGCGGACAAGACTTACTCTGCTGGTACTGTTTGCGTTCTAATTCCCGCTTGAGTCGCTCGCGTAAGAGGTTCTCTTTTGAACCCCAGACCTCTAGGGCTTTAGCCTCTACATCCCGTCGCCAGTAAACAGTCATGGGTGGTTCCTGCTCGTAGGGGGAGCGACGTTTGATCTTGGGCATCTTTTCTAGATCTGCAGCAGTTAGCATAAAATCAGAAATCGCCCTGGCTGGCGTTATAAAATTACGCTCCAGCGACACGCGATAATCGAATCTTGGTCGCTTTGGCGCCACTGGAGGAGGTGATGGAGGAGGTGATTCCTTTTTTTCCATTTCCATTATTGGTGCCGGTGCACTCGCTGGTGCCGCTATGCTACCTAAGCTTGCTGAGGGCAGAACACTGAAAGCGGGCTCGTTCAGCTTGGCTACGGGTGACAGCTCTGTCTTTTCGAAAACAATTTCATTGATCTTCGAGTCCTCGATGGTTGTGGTGATTGACAGAATTCCCTTGGAGGTTTTCACTTCAAAGCTTTTCGTCACTGAACCCGGTGAGCCAGTCAGGTCAGCGGGCGCCTCCCTTGTTTCGGGTGTGTCTATATTTAAATTGCCTACCGCGGCTTCCTTCTTATCCTTGCCACTGCTTTTATAGCGCAGCTGCATAAAGCACACATTACTTGCATCTCCACCTCCACCCAGACGGCTACGTGCCTGTAGCCGGAGTGGCGCACACTTGTTGCATTGCGGCACATAGGCTGCACTCTCACTGATTCTCAATCGATGACTCCACTGGCAGGCAGCTCGCATGAACTGTTGTCTGTTGCGGTACAGCAGCTTTGTATTGCTCATTAACATCTTAATGGGTTACGAAAGGCCTCTAAGAATGAAAAAAACTAACAATTATTAATGCTCTTTGTTTAGAGATCAATTAATTAACCACTTACTCAGGGCACTTGTACCAGTTGACGTTGTATTGTCGTTCTCCTCTTAGTGTGGTTTCACTTTTAGGCGGACTACGTCATGCAAAATACATGGGCAGCAGTTGTTATTGTTTTCTTTTTACGCTTTCAAGTAATTTAGTTATTAATTTTTGCGTGCCAAAGTCTCTGTAGTTTATATTGATTCCAAAAAGATACACTCAAAATTTAGTCAGTCCCTTTACAGAATTAGACGGCACAAAATTTTGGCCGGCAGTAGATTTTGGCTTGAAAAAATAATTGTTATCGATACGTTCCGATTGACTTTAAATACTGGCGAATATTTACCAACACTGTGCCATCAGCTGTGCATATACACTTGCAAAACATGAGCACTATAAGCTCTATCAGTAAATGTGTAAAAAGACAAATATAAGTTAATTTATTTAACGGTACACATATTTCTAATGATAACAACTGATAAAATATGCAGAATAATTATGTTATAGGAATACTCATAAGCATTAATCTGAAATATATGTAAAAAATTTGGATTATAAACTGCCTAAACTGCCAAAAGAGTATTTGATGTTCGTTAGTAAATGGTAGTTTACCTTTGTCTTCCTCTTATCGCTGTTGGCTGTCGCTGCCGGTGTTGTAATCATATTTTTCTTTCTGTTGGTAACGAGTTTTGTTTGGTTCGCTTGAAGTTTTAAAATGTCGCTACTTGTACAACGTGCTGCCCAACTGATAACGCGCAATGTGCTGCCTCTGGTGGCCACCAATAGATGTCGCTATTCCGTGAATGCCGACATTGTCGGCGAAGGCGATGAAGTTCTTGTGGAACGCCTCGAGGGACCACAAAAGGGCATCACTGTGCTGGGGCTCAATAGGCCGGCTGCAAAGAACTCCTTTAGTCGTGGCCTGGTCAACACCTTCAGCGACATCCTGCAGGACCTGCAGCGCGACAACGGATCCTTGGTGGTTGTACTGCGCAGTCTCACACCCGGCGTATTTTGTGCTGGTGCCGATTTGAAAGAGCGTCAAGGTAGGGGATGTAGCTCAGTGGTAGAGCGTTCGCTTTGCATGTGAAAGGCCCCGGGTTCAATCCCCGGCATCTCCAGCGAGTACGAATTTTTTTATTTATTATTTCTATTTATTTTTTGCAGGCATGACCCTTGAGGAAACAAAGGAGTTCGTGAAGGATCTGCGTGGCCTGCTCATTAATCTGGAGCAACTGCCGATGCCAGTGATTGCGGCCCTCGACGGTGTTGCTCTCGGTGGTGGCCTGGAAATGGCACTCGCCTGCGACATGCGCACTGCCGCGTCCAATGCCAAGATGGGTCTGGTGGAGACCCGCCTGGCCATCATACCCGGTGCCGGCGGTACTCAGCGCTTGCCACGCATACTCTCACCAGCCCTGGCCAAGGAACTGATATTTACAGCACGTGTATTGGATGGCGCTGAGGCCAAGGAGCTGGGTCTAGTGAATCATGTGGTGCAGCAGAACGAGACCAAAGACGCAGCCTATCAGCGAGCACTAAAACTGGCCGAGGAGATACTGCCCAATGGGCCGGTGGGCGTGCGCATGGCCAAGCTGGCTGTGGATAAGGGCATGCAGGTGGATCTCAGTGGTGGATACAACATAGAGGAGATTTGCTACGATCAGGTGATTCCCACCAAGGATCGACTGGAAGGTCTGGCAGCCTTTGCCGAGAAACGCAAGCCTGTCTACAAGGGCGAATAGGCGTGGCAGAGCAGAGCAGTTTTTATTTTAAGTGAAGCAAGTGCATTTATTAGTTTGTTTTCCTTTTCAGCGTTAATTTTTGATTTTAATAAAATGTAAACGAAACGAATTGAATTGTGATGCTGTATAAGAGTTTTGTATAATCTGAATTGTGACACTGTATAACGGATATGTGTAGCAATCTTTATGTTTTCCCAATTTTATTCGTGCACCCAGACATAAGCTGACGTAACTGCATGAATTCTTGCCGCGCTTAGTCATGACAAATGCTAATTGCTACAATTAAATCGCAGCTCACTTCCAGGCAGCTGTTTGCTTAGATTTTCCCACATGAGTGTTGTTTTTTCGCACTGTCCACTTTCATGGTGACCAAGGAGGGATTTTTCTAAAGGCGAACGTCTTAAAAATACAAACCTTTGCAAAATTAGAAAAAATTAACAGATTGAATAAAACCGCATGTGGAAAAATTGCCGTTATTCCATTGCTGTTTTTTGGCAACTGACCCAGTTGAAAGCATTAGGTAAGCAGTGTACTGCTTGCTTCTCAGTGCATTCCCGAGACACGAACCGAGTTTCGTCCAGACACCATCCCATTTGTGTGCCGGATGTGTCTGGCGATCAATCGCGTTTAATTTTATTCAATTATTAATTAATTCCAAGAATTTAATTAACGTCTATTACAATTTTGTTTATTCATTTTATATTTTTATTAATTTTATATTTTCATATTTTTAAAACTTGATTGTTCGCGTGGCAACTGTATGTTATAGTGGTCTAATTTTGACGATGCTGATTCGGAGTGCAAATACTAACTCTAAATTCGGAGACGTCTCCTAAGATGCAAACACCTTAGTCTAACAATTTAATTGAAAATTCTCTTTTAAGTTTACGGAAATACTAGAACATATTCACAGGAAATAGCAGAATTTGCTGGTCAAATTTCAGTGTACAAAATATATTTATTCCAAACATTTGTACAGTAAATACGCCTGCAAACAATGGGCTTTTGTTTTCGGGCAAATAATAATTGTAAATTGTGAATTGTGAATACATAAAATGTATTCAACGAGAGGCGTTAATTCGCAGTTTAAACAAAAAGTGCGATCGTGGCAGAGCAGGGCAGATCAGGGCGGGGCAGAGGGCGGTGGCAACTAGCGAAAAAAACACTTGTCTGCTGCCACACAACTGATGACCCACTTGCCACGCCCACACAGCCTACACATGCAGCAAAGCAAGGCGAAGCAGGGAGGTGAACATCGAACGCCCATTTCAATTAACATGCGACATGACAGCTCAAGCATCAGGCAAGCAAGGTCAGTAGCCGCCACTCGGCTGAAGCGGTTCGGAGTAAGGCAGAGTGGAGTCGAGGCGAGACTGGCTCATGACATGGGGTGACTCAGTCAGTCAGTCATTTGGCGCATGTGCGAATCTGATGCGACAATCTCGAAAGAGGCGACGACTAATGCCAGGCGCACTTTGCATACCAATCAATTAATTAAATAATTAACTAGCTAGAGACGCTTCGCTGAACGGGCTCGATGAACCGAAACTGTCTAAGTGACCGGACCCGGCAAACCCGATCCCCAATACAGGCACAGAACGAAGGCAGTTCCGGCAACAATTGCGGAAGCATTTAATTCGCTTATCATTTATTATAAACAATAAAGCAAAGAAGGCAAAAACAAAACGAGTTTCGTGCATTTTAAATGATTTTTTTTGCGAAATGTCTGTCTGCCTGAGTGTGACACTGTGTGCGAGGGTGTGTGCGTGTGTGTGTGGCTCGAGATTTGCATTCGCAATGAAGCCACAATGCCGGACAGGGCACCCTGTATTGCCACCCGGCAGTACGCACACATCACACAATGTAATCACATTTTCCAGGTATTCCGTACTCTAAAACGAGACACGTTAAGTGTTCGCAATTAATCTGAACGCGAGTCACGACTTCAGATCGGGTACTTTTTATATTTTCGCGACTCCATAACCCTTAAGTAATGCCATCAAATGATTGAAATGATTGAGTTGTTTATTTAATTCATTTGAAGTAATTATTTATTTAGCGTTTAGATATAATATAAGTTAATCTAAGTCAATTAGATCTTTAAAGCAACTATAATGATTCTGAATTTTGTATTTTATTTTGTTTATTTAGTTTCATGTATTGAGTAGTGAATTAAGATCATAAAGTTTAAAAATATTCTAAAATGTTTATCATATTTTATTTTTTTTGCTTCATTTATTGATAAAGGTTTAAAGACTATAAAGTCTTCTTTAAAGCTAAACTGAGCTTCTCATTGACGAATTATATGTTATTATTTTATTATTGTATTGTATTTCTTAAATTTTTTCTCAGTTATTTCCCTAAAATTTTCCAGGGAACTTTCCTTTATTCCTTCGCCAGAAGAATCTTTAAATGATTAGTAAATTGTTTTTCTCGTAAATTGTTTGACATTATCTTCAGATATTCGTTTTTCTCTTCAAGGCTTCTCTGCACTCGTTGCGTATACGTCATGTGTATCTTTTTGTTTATCTTTATCTTTATCTGCAGCTGCTGTGTTGCTGGTGTTGTACAAATTAAAGAAACAAGTGAACCGACAAATTAACAAGAAAACAAGAAATCAATTTGAGCAATTACGTCAGCTTGCAATGTAAGAATTGTCGCTGGCAAAGGCCAAAACCCTAAGCTGATTACTGCAGGTGAAATGTAAATTAATTTCAGAAATCCATTAGAAATTAATGACACACCATGGCAGAGGATGGAGGGGGAAAGGGGAAGGAGTTGGGGGCTGAAAATCGAGCGTGCATTCATTAAATGCGACTCGAGAAATAATTTCAAAATGCGCAGCACGTGAAAATTGCATTTCAATTTGAGCGTAAAAATTTTCCACTGCCCCACTGAATGGAATAGCAGCAGCAACAACAACAACCACTGCAGCAAAAACAAAAACAACAACTGCAGCAACAACAATGTGCCATATTTTATGGACAGACAACAAGTCGAGCAATAAACAACAACAACAACGGCCACTTGAAACAAGTTAATCACAAAACTCCATGATCTGACTTAAAGAGGCGCCTCAAGGCGACTGCAACAACAACAACAACAACTGCAGCAGCAACAACAACTACAACTGTAGCTACAGCAACAACAATAACGTTTGCCCGCTAAGTAATTGCCATGTTAAAGTACTCGCGATTGTCGCCATGCTGCCTTGGCAGGGAACCACCGCGAGCAGACGAACCTTCTCTCTTCTCTTTATTTCTTCTCTATTCTTACGACAAAACTGTTTAATGCACTCCAAGTGGCAGCAGCAGCAGCAACAGCAACAGGGAACAGACTCCTCCACCCGCAACCTCATCTTGTTGCTACTATCACGCCCACTACGGTTGCTCTAATTGAATCAGTGGGCAGTGATGCTCCTGCTGATGATGTTGCTACTGAGCTGACAGACACTGTGGCTGTAACTCTGCCAAATACAGGGTGTCACAGAGTGTGTTTATACATGTATGTATATAGAAGTAACTACTATATACATACATATATTATAAACCATCATTTTACAGTAGATTTGACATAATTGTTGAATAGTTTGATAAATTTTAAGCAAGCCAATCAACTCATTCATAAAAGAATGAAAGTAACTATTATATATATGATATCAATCTTTATCTGTAGTTCAGCGTATATACAGTTAGTTGATTTAACATAATATATGTGCATAATTTTGTGTATTTTAATCTATCAACTCAACTAAAAAGAATGAATGGAACAAGTGAATTGTTTAATTTCGTACAGTTTAACACACAAATTTTTCAGTACTATTAATTGTTTCGATTTCCTTCATTTCGACTAAAAATTAAGACAGTTTTCTAAAATTATTTTTTTCTTTTTTTTTAGTTATATTGATCATATTGTATGCATATTGTTTTGTCTGATTATCTCTCTCTCTATTTTATTCTTTCATTCCAACTTCCTTGAGTTATATACATATTTACCAAATAGTAAAGGTAAAATTATATTTAAAGTGTATTAACATATATATAAATGCCCTCGAACCAGCTACAAAGAGTTTAGAAAACAACGGTCGCCGAAACCCTATAAATTATATTAGTCTATTCCACCTATTCTATTCCATTGGTCATAAGGCTGTCTAATTAGACTCTCTATATAAGTTTTATTAATATTTTTATGCACATATATAGGAATCTCCTTAATTTCAGAATGGAATTTCCAATCTCGCACTTGGTTGCACACTTCTTATCCCGTATTGTTCCAGATCTTTGCCTCATACTTCATTATCTTACATGAAATTCGTTTTGTTTGTGTTTTGTTACTTAGCCCTCGTTCGTTGTAAGAAATTGTTGCTAGGCTTGGCTAATTTAATTGGGTATTCTACTTGATTTAGGACGCGGCTTCATCATGATAATTTCAATAGAATGTTTGTTGTGAAATATGTTATATATACCTAGTATCAGCTCTATGTAGTACTCGGGCTTTATCTAAATGAGTTGAGATTGTTTTTGTTGTTGCTGGCGTTGCATCTGATTGCGCTGGCACCCTGTGGAGGGAGTGAGCGAGCGACAACGCTGCGTATGAGCAATGAGCAATGGAAGCAGACTTGTCTCGCTGAAAATGCCCAAAACTGAATGATGTAGAAAGCACACACACACACTGGCACACACTGATAGGCAGGCAGGCAGACTTACATATAGGCTCAGAGAGAGAGGCCGACTTCGCCCCACCTGCGTCACGGCGGCGTTTATTGTCAGCTGCGCTAATTGCCCGCGCCGACGCCGACGACTTGCCCTCTTCAATCTCAACGCGGACAGGTGAACAGGCAGCAACAGGTGAGTGCGACGCAGGTGTGTGTGTGTGTAGTGGTTGCTGCTGCTGCTGCCGGCGACAGCAGCAACAAATTCAAGCACAAACATTGGCTTAATATCAGTCACTAAGTGATCGCCAGCGAGTTAACAACAAGATCTCCCGCCCCGCACTGAGGGAATCTCGCGCGTCCTCAAATAACGCTCAGCCAAGTCTAGGCAACTCCCCCGCCCAAGCTAAACAACAATTAGTATAATTAATTAAACAAAATACCTAAGCAAATCCTGTTTGTTACCAAGTGTCGCGCGCGATTTGTGCGCGGTTTGTCCAGGCGATTTGCGCGCGATAATTAACGCGCAGGTGCCAAAATCCCAAATCGTGTCAATGCTGAGAGCAAACGGATTGACTAACGCATAAACAAACAAACAAAGAAACCATCGAATTGTGCAAAATACATTGAGTACGATTAATAATTGTATTAGCAACAGTTTTTTATTTTCGCCAAGGTAATTACGATGCGATCGGGCCGGAACAAAAACAAGTTGAATGCAGTTATTTGTTAAAAACATGAGAACGTATATGAAATACGTTTTATTATAATTATTAGCGATTGTATAAACATATTTATGGCACATGAAATATATCTAGTGATTTTAAAATGTCTAAGCTGGATGTATGACTGTATTTCATGATGTTAAGTTGCACCCAAATAAGTCAATGACAGGTCTGTAGTGTGGTGTGTGCAGGGGATGGGGAGTATAAGGGCCCACGTCTGCCAGAGGTTCCCTGCAACCTGTTAAATGAAACTAACAGCTAGAGCTATCATATACAGAAAGGTCTTCGATTTTTTTAAAAGAGTAAAAGGACGTTTATATCTTAATTGATCACCATTGATACTGCACAAAAACATATTTTTATAATATGGACATACGTTGTGGGGTCTGCCACGGTTCCTTATGCCTCTAATATTAATAATCTTAAGAATTACCAAGCACAATGGAACAATAAGGATTGAGTGGATATCAGTCGAAGATATCAGGGTTCGATATATCAAAAGCCATTTATGAATCATTCAATATAAAATTGAGAATACAATCGTTGTAAATAGTATAAATTTTCTTCATTTTACGAAATGTTTCATCAACCTATGCACAAACTACACTTTAAGGCTCGGCGATTTTTTGCTAAATTTTGACCAAAAGAACTGTCACATGAGCATCGCTCAAGAGCTGTTAAATGACGTCAATAATGACCAAAATTTACTCAAAAGGGTCATAACTGGTGACGAATCATGGGTATACGATATTGATATACGATATAGGTGAGCCAAGACCGAAAAAGCACGCCAAATTCGATCAAATGTCAAAGTTTTGCTAACTGTTTTCTTAGGTTACCATGGCGTGGAGCATCAGGAGTTCTTACCATATAGTTATTTTAGTATAACTTGAGGGATACCTAGATTTGTTCTAATTTAGTATATCTCCTTAAATTTACCTTACTTTCTCTGTATCTTCTTTTCTCTATTTTCCTTTCTTTCTGACTCTTTCTTTCTCTGTGTCTCTCTCCTTATCTCTCTTTCTAATGGGTCAACGCTATTTTGCACTACATTCTATTTTAATCCAAGGAATATCTGAAATTAATCTAGTTTAGTCTTTCACTCCCTTCGACTCTCTGCATCCGCCTTTTACTCTCTATCTCACTCCCTCCCCCTATCTCCATTTCTCACCTCCCTCCCCCCTCTCTCTATAGCTGCCAATTGCAAGTCAGTGGCCTTTGTTTAGAGCCAAAATCTTTAGACAAACCTTAGGTAGGCCGCGATAAGAGGCGACAAAAAGCCGCAACTTGTTGTGGCATCGTAAACGGTTATTGACTTAGTTTTATCTGGCAGCTACTTTAGCTATAGCCATAGCTTTGGGGTATGGAAGGCGTCTATAGGGCGCAATAAAGCTGCCTTGGTGCAGCCTGATCTCATTCTCGCACTCTCTCTCTCTCTCCCTCTCTCTCATTTCTCGCTTGCATAATAACTGGGCAAGGCTGTCTCATTGTTATTGATAAGGAGTCCGACTAGGGGGCAGGTGAGGGGATAAGTAAGGGGTCTCATTATACTACCATATGCGCTTCTCAATGTACAAGTTCAAAATCGCGTCTGGCTTGATTAATTATGCGACGCGTGTTGCGTGCGCTGCCTGCACATTTTGCATATTGAAAGTGAACCTCTCCCCTTCCCCCCTCTACTGTCTGCCCTGCCCCTGAGCACACCTTCTGTTTGAGTCAATTGCGCGTTATTGACAGCACGTGAATTGTTGCGAATTGTTGTCTCGCACAAGAAAAAAAGAGAAACAAGAAATGAGAAAAAGCCGCTTTGCCCAATTTGGCTTTAATGCAATACATTGACCCAAAATCAAAGCGGCAAGCGGAGATCTTAATTGAAATTCACTCGACAATTAACATTTAACGGTACCTGCCCATGTACCTGTGCCCGGGGGCGTTGCACAACACTGCGCTGTATGAAAATGAGGCAAAGGATGAGGCAGCCTCAGTTGAGGCAATCTCAGTTGTGGCAGCTTCGTGTTTCCCACACTTGCAACGGATGACCAAAAATGGCTTGGTTTCTTTTTTTAATGAAGGTTGTTTATATAAGAAGAAGCAAGGGAGGGAGAAGACACAGGAGGGGGAGAAAGAGAGAGGTAAAGAAAGATAAAGAGCGCTGTGGCAGAGAAGAGCAAGTTGACTAGCTTTTTAGGTCAGAGCTTCAGTAGTTTCTTTATAATTGCAGGGTGATTATTGACTTGGCAATTACTATACTATATAATTATAATGCATAATCGAGCTTGAACTTGTTTTATGTGAGGAAACTGCGTAAATCAATTGGATAACTATCTATAACAAATTTACTGAGCTTTGCTTACGTTCGAAGTTTATTTATTTATTGAACGTTTTATGGGCCTTTAATTGTAGATATCGCATGAGCTCTTTAGTCTCTGACGTATGAAATGGTTAGCAGACATTTCGCAGAAGTCTGGCAATAAAACATCAACTTGTATACGCGTCACAGTGAGGATCCTGTTGACTGGTTAACAACTGAAGATGTCATTGTTATTTGTTATTGAACGGTGGTTTAGCATAGTCATAATATCGTGACGCACTTGGGATGAACATTAATTAAATGATGTGCCCAATTTGTGGGTGGTATCGCACTAATGAGCATAAGCAATAACTATATATAAACATAGGTACTATATATATGCAGCCGGACATTGATATGACATGGAGAACTAATCAAGTGTCCGTTATGATTCACGGCCCTGTCGTGTGCGCGCGTGATGTCGTATAAATCCACACGGCAATAACAATCGCAGGCTGTCCACAAACTAAGTAAAATACAATATCAGCGCACACACACATGTATACATGTATATACCTGTCATAAATTACGATCCGTTAGTGCACAATTAGGGGGAGGGCTGTAAAGATTTTACCATCGATTGCAGGCCGTAACCGGGAACTGCCAGACAGTGTTGGGTAAACAAAACCCAAATAAAAGATACTAAAAAATTGGAATTGTCTTTTAATAACTGCAAAGGGTGTCAATGTCGTCCGAGGCAGTACATATAATGTACTTATAATTGTACTCTATATACCGTGTATGGTACACAATATTAAATTGTATTAATCTTATCGTGTGCCTGCTGATAGATGATGATGGGGATACTTATACGGTTTCTTAATCGTATATTTTTCCCCGATATTTCAGCCACACTTACTGCCGATTATTAATGAAATTGACTTTTAATTTGATTTCCATCCTTATCGTATATGGTTCTCAAACGTACTCATGGGAAAAGCCCCCAGGCAACTCTAATTTAATGTGCATATAATCCCCCGATCTCAGTCGGCCTGCACTCTTCACCACAAATCAGTTTACCGTTGTAAGTCGAGGCGGGTTGCCGGTAAACCAATCGCCATCGCCGCTTATCGCACTTATCGGTTATCGCCAGAGTGCTATAATTGATTTTAAAGGTAGCTTTCGGTTGTTTCCAATGCTGCAGAACATTGTACATTGCTTTCCTCCCCCCGCCCGCGTTCCATTAATTCCCCCCTTCCCACCTTTGGCGCCTTATCAACTCGGACACCTTCTTTGGGGCCCATTGCCTGCACCTGGCGCCGTCACATAGTTCAGTCACTGTTGGCCTGAAGAGGCGTACGGTTCTACCCCTTCGCAATAAAAACAGTTCTTCTTCTCAAGTGTTGACTACAAAGTAAGTTGAAAGTTACGACATCGAGGCAAGTCCTAAGTGATCAACAAGCGCGGGGCGAAGGGATCAAGTTCGGGAAGACATTTTGAAAACAATTTCACTTATGAATTGATATAAATTATGAAAATATTGTTTGAAGATTTGGGATCTTTAGCTTTTGAAGAATAATCTTTGGTAGAAGTTTCCTTTTCCTATTGGGCATATGATCAACAATTCTACAACAATTTTGATTTAAATATTAGGAAGAGAATACTGTTATTTAATAGGAACTAACGATTTAACAAAAATATCAATTAAAAACTACAGAAAAGAACAAGGTTTCTCAATTAGAACTAACTATTCTACAACAATTTCAATTAAAATAGGAATTAGGTTCTTCTACAAGACTTTTATTAACAAGAATATAGAACTTACACCCTTCCCTCAAATTCTTCAAAACTAACTTAGAAAAGTTCTCTGCACGTTCGAACATCAAAAACTTTAGATCAGTATTAAAAACTGCTTAATATTTTCAACTTTAGATTTGTATTAACAACTTCTTAATATTTTCTACCTTAGATTTGTATTAAAAACAGCTTAATACTTTCAACTATCTTCTTTACTATCTGCACAATAAACTTTTTCGATCATAGCTATAATTTACAACCTTATAAACGAGTAAAAACCCACAGATTAAGTAGACACTCTAAAGATTCTATTAGCCCATAAACTATGTTCATTGTTAAAAATTTACGGTTTTATGACGTCCAAATACTTCACCCTTATTACTCACAATGTAATAATCTAGTCGAATTAATCCAGCAATCGCAGTTCTTTCTAATATGAATTCGCGGTCCTTGTCTGCACTTTCCATTTTAAGAAGAGAACTCGAGAATTCTTCATGTCATTCAGGATCTTGAATGACCCCAAGTAATCCACGTGCTCTGCAAGTCTCTGTAGAATCTAATCAGATCATAAATATAAATGGCAGACGTGTGGGCAACTCTGAGATTAACCATAAATAAAAATTCTAGCGATTAGTTTAGTAATCAATTTGCAAATGACGTTGGGTTTTTTTGAGGGTTAACAGTTTCTTAGGGTCTCTGGACCGACCATGAAATCTTTATAAACCCGATATGGTCAGACGTATTTTTATGGATTTCCTGAGTTTTTCAATGGATTTTATAGCTTCTATATTGATATTGTTGTAATAATAAAGTTTATGAATGCAGAGCGCATTGAATCATAGTCAGTGAAGTGGACGATGGACGAGAAATGCCTGATAACGATCGTATCGGGAACAGGGACTGGCCGACAAACGTGTAACATGCTAGTAAAGCTTGCACTTCAACTCGTCCAGCGATAAGATAAGCTTGGCATGTGTCCGGTGGATTAGCCACGGCAACCGGCAACCTCCCAGTGCTACAATCCGTGTCCGCCTAACACAATTGCATTATAATATAGTAGCTAACTTAGACTACCTTGCTTTCTCTCACAGATGACAGACAATAGAGGCTTTACGCCGGATTCGGAACCGGTGCCCAGTAATAATCCGCCCGCCTACTCCAAGTCGGTGCTCCCGCTGAGCGAACTGAATTCCAAGTAAGTTAAAGGAGTAGAAACTCGTGGAGGAGGAGACACTTGTAACCTATTGCACTTTCTTCACAGAGTTAACCTGACAGAAAAGGATCAACTGGAGCAGGAGGAAGGCCCGTACAGTCCCTTCGACAACCGTGATCCCAATGGCGCCAGTGCTGGTGGGGCGTTGGCCCATTTGCTAAAGAGTTCCCTGGGAACTGGCATCCTGGCCATGCCTATGGCTTTCCATAATGCCGGTCTAGTGTTCGGTTCTGTGATGACGCTCGTCGTGGGCTTCCTATGCACACACTGTGTTCACATTTTGGTAAGTAGTTCAAGCCACGTAGACACCCAATGATCCATTGATCCGTCTGAGTCTGAGATTTTGAAGGGGCTTAGCGGGTACCTAAGAGTCGAAATGGAAAGTAAACATTTGCCACAGGCCGGCGATAAGGCAATACAATGTTTGAAGGTGTTTAGCAACGTGAGCGGGTGTATTGCCACTAGACTGTCTGAAGATAGTTCCAACTACAATATCTACGAGTGTTTCCCCGAGTTCCCAAGAACTGCAGACGCCATAAAGCCAGTTTGCTATAAATACTTTCCAAAATCTTTAAAATTATAGTAGCACTTTAAACAAAGATTTATGGCTTAATTTTTCGACGAGTCATATCCGGATTAATGGCCAAAAATGTGCAAGTTGTTGACAGATAGATGTGCGTATAAGTGTGTTATCTGAGAGTCCGTCTAGTAGGAGTTGCTTAATACGTACGCGTAGTTGGCCAGACAATTGCCGAATCGATGGCCGCAATCACAATCGATGACGATGGAGATAAGCCGCGACATAGTTACTGCTCGAGACCTACTTGTAGAGGTTGTCGGTCCCCTAACCAGCATGCAATTTCCACAATGAAACCCTTGCAATATAAACTATGTACTTGAAGATAACGCAGAGTGCAGCTATATTTATAACTCATTCATATGTAACATGTTTATTAGTTTATTATTTATTAGGTACATTGACTTAATTCCGCATTTCTCGTTTTATTTTAGGTAAAAACCTCCCACAATATTTGCCGCGATGCCAAAGTTCCGGCACTCGGGTTTGCCGAAACGGCCGAGAAGGTCTTCGAGTACGGCCCGAAAGGCATTCGGCCCTATGCAAATTTCGCCAAGTAAGTCTCTGCATACGCCCAAGGTCAGCCGACCAATTAGCATACATAGATCAATTCGAGTTCATAGATATGACAAGCAATTGTTCATTTCTTCGAATTAAAATGATAAGAGAAATCTACAAAACAGAATGAAATTGTTAACTTTAATTTAAGATTAAATTCTCATCAAAATCATATTATTCAAAATAATTCTCGAGATTAGATAGCTGCAGCATTAGGAAACTTTTCCGTCTTAAAAAGAGATTCTCCAATCTTGTAGATAGTGAAAAATGTGACAGCAGAGAGGGAAATTACTTTTTCATTCAAGTTCTCCATTACACGATAAATTTGTTATCAACCTGATGATGGTGATGATTTAGTCCCTTTCACGTTAAGGTGTAAACGTAATGACTCTGTCATATCTAGTGTTTAACTCTAATCGCTAAGTCGATAAGCTTGAGCTGCCCTGACATGCTGCGATAAAATTTGCATACCAAACGATATCTTTATTATAATTTTATCGGCAATTCTTTATCATTAATTAGATAATGTATATCTAGAATCTTTTAATTCCCATTTCCTCAATCATAATACCTCATCGTGACACAATTGAAGGGCCCCCAGCAATCGCTGATAATAATTTATGTCAGTAATAATTGCAATTTATTTATGATGTTTACTTTCTAGTCAACGCATTTGAGTATGTATTACATCTTCTCAGAATTGGAATGACTCAGGTTGATAGTAATAAACTATAATATATTGTAGTCGATGAGTGTATCGATACACCGATTATCTAACAACTATGTAGAATTCCGTTATAAATGTTAATGAGAGTTCGTTGCATAGTTCTCATAATGGATTTCAATCATAATAGTAAATACTTTGATGTTATTATTGCCAGTACCCCAATGGGCAGTACTAAAGATAAAAGATAATGCATAAAACACTTGATAAGCAAATACAATATATGTTATAAGTAATATGCTATATGCCTAATTAAACGTCCATTTTAGGACTAATTACCGCAATTATTTTCATTGAACGTGACAACAGTTATGGCACCAGATATCATTAAACTAAAACGATTAATTCTTATCGCGAATATGTTTAGTAAAGTACTAAAAAATATATTATATATCTTATCTTTCCAATTCGCAGACAATTTGTGGACATTAGCCTGATGGCAACGTACTATGCGGCGGCCTGTGTGTACATTGTCTTCATAGCGACCTCCTTCCACGATGTCATCAACTACGACTGCGGACTGACGTGGGACGTGCGCATCTACATTGCACTAACACTGATTCCCTGCCTGCTGATCGGTCAGATCAGGAACCTCAAGTGGCTGGTGCCGTTCTCGCTGATGGCCAATGTCTTCATTGTGGTCACCTTTGCCATTACACTGTACTTCATGTTCGACCAGGATCTGGTCTATTCTGACAAGCCCCTCATCGCGAAAGCCACACAGATTCCACTCTTCTTCGCGACGGTCATTTTCGCCATGGAGGGCATCGGTGTTGTCATGCCCGTGGAGAACTCCATGCGCAAGCCACAGCAGTTCCTCGGCTGTCCCGGAGTACTCAACACTGCCATGATAACGGTGGTGGTGCTCTACGCAGTTATCGGATTCTTCGGTTATGTGAGTACCACAGCAATTGGATTTGCTTGGAAGAGAAAACAACTTTATCTGTGATTTCGCTTCAGGTTCGATTTGGTGATGAGGTGCGAGGCAGCATTACGTTGAATTTGCCCGAGGGCGACTGGATGGGCGACACTGCCAAACTGCTGATGGCAGTCGCTATACTCTTCACCTACGGCCTGCAGTTCTACGTGTAAGTAGCAGCACTCCTTCTCTCGGATATACAAGTATATAACAATCTCCTCTCACCCTACAGTCCCAACGAGGTGCTGTGGCGCAAGATTAACCACAAGTTCAGCCCGGAGAAGCACAACATGGTGCAGATCCTACTCCGCACAGGCATCATTCTGGTCAGTGGAGGCATTGCTGCCGGCATTCCCAATCTGGAGCCCTTCATCAGTCTGGTCGGTGCTGTGTTCTTCTCGCTGCTGGGCATCTTTGTGCCCAGCTTTGTGGAGACCGTCTACCTGTGGCCCAACAACCTGGGCTGGCTCAAATGGAAGCTGATCAAGAACATTCTGCTGGGCATCTTCTCGATCCTGGCTCTGATTGCCGGCGCTGCGGCCAGTATCGATGAGATTATCAATCCAAACTATAATTAGTTCGCATTTTCTGCACATTCTGCCACGACACTTATGTAAACTAGTATTAAATGAGATGCAGGTGCTCTCCCTGGAGATAGAGCGAGTGATTCCCGAAACAAGAAACGCCGTGTTGAACATGGCCGAGCAGCTGCCGGAGAACTGCTTCAACAAGATGATATTAATTCGTAAGCTTTAGCACCGATTACGCCCACATATGTTTGTCTTATGTGTGCGCCTAGTTAGTACCTGTGTCTACACATATGGTATACATTCATGCCTGCTTGTATCTGTGTACAAGCATACGTATCTGTATTGTATATCCATGTAATCCATAGAATTTATGAAACTATACGATAAGTCAAGCCAATTTCTTTTGTACACGTTGACAATAAAATGTTATCAGAAATATAAAGAATACATAAATAATTTATAAAATTAATTTTCAGCTTGATGTTTGTAGGGATAAACTTGTTTCTTAAACATCAATGAAACAGTCGAGCGCAGGAATCGAGGAATCTCCCTCTTTACTCTTCTTAGAGTATTCTCTTCTCTACGAGACAAACAAGTGTTATAAATGTAGTTTTATATTTAATTAAGATCGTGTTTATCAAATATTCAAAGACTGCGTAGAAGAAACAATCAGACATTTGCTTCGTTTGTAGCATTGGTTACCATACAAAAGAAAGTACAGATAATGTGAAACTTACAAACAAAATACAGTTAAGTGGAATAGAATACAGCGGCACGCGTTTAAATATAGTAAATCTATATATTAAGAGGTGTATAAGTAGGTAGTGCAATACAATTAAAGGTTCTCTAACTGGTTGGTAACTGGATGAATCGAGAACTACAAACTGTGTGACGGTGTGGTGTGTGTGTTTATGTGTGTCTATGGTGAAACTACAAACTAATGCCGGGTTGAGCTGAATCTCACGGGAAATTATAGTGTAATTATTAAATATATTATTATCATGCTATCGTCACTCTATTGTCGTTTACTTCTTCTTCTTTTTAGCATTCGAACTGGTGGCAACCACTTCGCTCTTGCGCTTCTGATTCGCCTTGGGCTGTGGTGGCGGCGCTGGGGTGCTCGTGCTGCTACTGTTGCCCGTTGTTTTGGGTGTTTTCTTCTTTTTCTCAGCACGCTCCTTCTCCTCCAGCTCGAGATTCTCACGTTCGATGAGAGTGATTAGCGTATTGCAGCGTCGTTGCAGCTCCAATGCTGTGCGCGATTTGATGAACCAATCGAAACGGAATTGCGGTGATGCACTGCAGGATTATAAGAGAAATTAAAATCAAGCTGAAGAGAGAATCTCAGGAAACACTCACCGTATTGCTGCACGCAACTCCTCGTAGACATTCTCCTTGTCGAAGCCCAGTTTGTGCAGCATGCAGACCAGGAAACGATCCTCGATCTCTGTATAGTTCTTGCCCTTGTTGCTGCCATACTGCAGACGCAGCTGATGGAAAGGTGCGCGGTAGCGTGCCATCTGCAAACGAATGGAATATATATAATTATATTCTGGTAAAAAAGTAATCTCAGACACGCACCTTCTGATCCAGCGCCTTCTTGATGGACAAGCGTCTCTGGATTTTTCCCTCGCCACGCTCGATTTGTCCCATGATGCGCTCGATGTCCTGCAGTTCAGTGCAGCGTTCCCAGAATACTGCATTATACTCGATGACCTCCTCAGGTGTCTTGCCCTCCACATCCTTGGCAATGTTCTCGATATCATCACGTCCGTATTTCTCATTTGCCTTGATAAACTGATTGAAATCGCGCTTTGTCCAGGCGGTAAAACCCTGTGAGAGAAGGTTCTCTTTCTCAAGCAGCTCTTCTTCGGTCAGCGGTTCAGCTTCATCGATCTTGCGTTGTTCTTCGCGCTGCACCTTGCTGGCCTCCGAGCCGAGCTCAGAGTTCTTGGGCACCTTGTAGCCTACGGTTTTGCGGAAATAGTAAATCTCCTGGTCGAGCAGCTCGAAGAGACGCGGAGGAAAGAATTGAAAGTCTTGAACAATGGGTTGCTTAGGTGGACGTGGTGCCTTGGGTGCTTTAGGTTCGGATACACGCAGTGCCTCACGGAAATAAGCATCCACGGCATAGTTAGCCTTTCGTTCACGCTTTGGCGGCTCAATCCAGGAGCCAAGAGTATTGAGCTTTTGTTTCTCACGCCAATCCTCGCCCTCGAACTGATACACTGATGTAGTGCCAGGCTCGTTGCCAGTGTCCATGGTAAATGTGCGCAGTGAGCTCTCGCCCAAGCTGTCCAGAGTGGCCTTTTGTTCGGCTGTCTTGGCCTCGCCACGTTCCAAGATGACATCAATGTCCTCGTCGGTGAGGTCTGTGTCCTTCGAGTTGAATACTTGATTGGCGCCGAATCGAATAATGTTCAGCATCTCATCCTTGTTCAGCTGCGCACGATTGTCCACCAGACGCCCACCTTGGATGACCATTTTGTCCAGTCGCAGCTTCACCTCGGCGCGCTCCACAATTTTCTCCTCGACGGTGCTCTCGGTGATGAGACGGAATACACGCACCTGCTTCTTCTGACCAATACGATGGGCACGATCCATAGCCTGCAAATCCATCTGAGGATTCCAATCGGAATCGTATATAATGACCACATCAGCGGTGGCCAAATTAATGCCGAGACCACCGGCACGAGTTGACAACATGAAGATGAATTTGGTACTGTTTTCCATGTTGTATTCCTGAATTTGCCTATTACGATCCTCGTGCGGAGTATTTCCGTCCAGGCGGCAGTAGTTGTAGTTGCGCCAATGACAATAATCCTCTAGGATGTCCAGCATGCGTGTCATTTGTGAGAAGAGCAGCACACGCGATCCCTGTTCCTGTAGCTTCGGTAGCAGTTTATCCAAAATTGCCATCTTGCCTGAGTTGGAAACCAGATGCATATCCGTGGTGTATGGTGGTCCAGGCTCGGCACCATCGAACAGATACGGGTGGTTGGTGCACTTGCGCAACTGCATGAGAATGTTCTGGAGACGCATCTTCTCCAGCTTGCCAGCTCCATTCACAACGTCGATATCCTTTAGCAAGACCTTGGTGTACCAATCGCGCTGCATCTTCGATAGACCCACAAAGATTTTAAGTTCCTTTTTGGGCTTCAGACGTTTCTCCACCTCCGACTTGAGACGACGCAGCAGGAAAGGCTTCAGAACAGCATGCAGACGTGTCACAAGCGCATTATCTCCCAGGCAAGTGTTGGTATTGAACCATTCATCGAAGTCTTCAGCCGAGTTGAACACATCCGGCAGCAGGAAATTAAGCAAAGCCCACAGTTCATGGAGATTGTTCTGGAGCGGAGTTCCAGTAATCAGCAAACGGTTGGCGGCTTTGAATTCACGCAATATTTCCGACAGCTTGGACTTCTCATTCTTGATACGATGAGCCTCATCGATGACCATGTAACGCCAGTTGAATTTCTTGAAAACTGATTTCTCGCGGATGCACATCTCGTACGAGGTGACACACACATCCCATTCACCTGGCAGCAGGACATCTCGTATGAAGGTGTTACGTGTATCCTGGTCACCAATGAGACAAACGGCACGCAACGAGGGACACCATTTCTTGAACTCGTTCACCCAATTCTGTAGCGTCGACTTTGGCACAATAACAATGTGCGGCCCCGCTTGGTTCCTGCAAAAGAGATTAGATAAAATCCTTTTATACGCAGTACTAAGTATTAGCTTACTTGAAATGCTTCAGGTAGCCTAGCAGCGAGATGGTCTGCAGAGTTTTTCCCAGACCCATTTCATCGGCCAGGATTCCGTTGATGCCATTCTCGTAGAGCGAGATCATCCAGTTGAGACCACGAATCTGATAGTCTCGCATTTCGCCGCCCTTAATGTAAGCGGGCGATGCGTCGAATCGAAATACCTCCTTGGTATTAGAATCTTCGGCCAGCAGCTCCTCATCCTCCTCCTGCTCTGTTTTACGATGTCGATGGCTGTCGAAATTACAATTATAGGAGATAAGTACGAAGTTTCGTTATGAAACTGATGAGTCACCTACTCTGCCACATCTTTATCCTTGTCTTTGTCTTTATTCTTCTTGGGTCGACCCTTCGGCTTGGTAGGACTCTTTGTGCTGTTTGTCATGAAATGCGTAAAAATCTCTGTTTGCTTAAGCAGGAAATCAAAGCGTCTGCTGCGATCAGCTTCGATTTTGTTATCAAATTCAGCCTCCTTTTCGCCCGAGGAACTAGTTGCCGCCTCCGAGGTAGTCTCATTCTACCAAAATACAAACAAATAAATGTGTTAGTTTGTGTAAAACATCTGCTGTCAAATAGAGTTCCCTTTAAGCGGCGGCATGCGGCGTCTGTTCCGCTTCAGGCTGACTGGTGAAAATTTGCATACTCCGCAGTTTGATAAATTAAAACTCACCGAGTTCTCCTCGTTGGCTTCGACTGTGGCGTTCTCTGCTTTCGACATATTTCCAATGCCGAAGAATTGTTTTTAAAACGTTTTATTATAAATTATTGAGTTTTCCAAATTATATTTCGCACAAGCGAGAGCGTTGCTGCGACTGTATGTGTGTGAGTAGAAGCAGCGGGAAAAAGTGGCGTTTGCGGGGTTGCGTTGAGCACGATATATCGATACGCAAGCCATTTGCCAAATGACAATCGGTATTTTTAACGCATTTTACAGCACTACTTTTATTCCAAACAATGTATTCCCGCGCCAGCTGTGATT
>JAEIHA010000934.1:0-34615 GCA_018904595.1 Zaprionus indianus
CCTGGGTTTCTTATTGACCTAATAACTAGCTTCACTGCTCTAAAATATGAAACATGCTCCATTGCCTTAAAGATAAAATTATCCTAATGCTCCACTGCCCTTAAAACTAATTTATCCTAAATATGGTTGTGGCTCCATTGCCTTAAACCTAACTTATGATGAATTTGTGGGCCTCATTATTTAAGTACTCATAATATATGTGATTATAGCGTCTAGTAGTTCTTTAAGAATTTTTGCCTCTGATTAAATCATATCCGGATCTTTCTTATTTTTAGTTTGTTTTATGTGAAATTTATTTTTTTTTTGTTGAAAGCTAATTGGATAATCCTGAGACGTGGCCTCAGTGGCGACTCGGGAAATATGTTTTTATTATTTCGGTGATCGACCCTGAGTGATCGAATTCGAGTATTAGGGGACAATTGTTATGGTCTCAGAGTCTGTGTTTATGAATTATGACTTGCGAGTGATCGGATTTGAATATTAGGGGACAGTTGTTATTGTCTCAGAGTTTATGTTTATGACTTGTGTAAATAGACTTTTTTGAGTAAGGATGACTTTGTAAAGTGACTCTGCGCGTCAATAACGACCGAGGCTGATCGAAGGGCTTTTTGTTCTTTGTTACAATAGTGTGTGTTGTTTACAATAGTGTTTGTTGTTTACAATTTATGTTATGTCTGATTGGGGAGTTTGGTTGAGTTATAGGCGTAAAATCTAAAATCACTTCCCCATCTTTAAGAAAAAAGCCTGTCCTCAGGCCATTATTTTAGGGTATAATACAGGGGTATTTGCTGAGGGTACAATATTTTCTGTTTCAGGACTTGTAATGGTTTCATTTCCTGGTATTGGAATTTAAATTATACAATTAATCTTTGGTGTAAGTGTTATTATTTGAAATACATTATAACCAAAAATAATGATTATTCATTATTTTTTTTTATGAAAAAATGAGAATGCTGACTATGCAGTTATTAGGCTCCAAGTGGATGCTCATATTACACATGCATTTTTAAGCCCCATTTGCATCCTTAAAAATTCAAACTGTCCTGAAGGTGTCATAAACGAAGTGTTTTTAATTGATTCCTTATCAACCAAAAACATGAAAGTAGCCATGTTTAAGATCTAACTTCGAGAATATCGTTTTATTTACTAACTTATCCAATAAATCATCAATCAACGGCAGAGGATAATTAATCTTTAACCATCGTTTTATTAAGTTTTCTAAAATCAACACACAACCTTAGATCTCTTGTTTTCTTTTTCACTAATACTATTGGAGATGCATACTCTAATTCACTCGGTTTAATGATTCCGTTTTCTAAATACTCATCTAAAATAATCTTGCAACTATTCTTTTTAGGCGAAGAGCTAATCCTCTAATCTTAGTTTTATCTCACACTGAATCTCCGGTTCTTTTGGTCTTACTCTATTAACATAAAAATTTTCTACCAACTCAGTGAATTGACATCTCTTATTATGATCTATCTGGTCACCTATTTTGTAATCAATTGAGTCATCTATTTGCCTAATCTTTTTCTAATCTTGTCACTAAGGATTTGATTTTCACTACTACCTTGACTAACACTATCGCTAACTGTTTTATTATTATTATAAATCTTTGCTTCTTCTAACCTTTTATCAGCTTTATTATTACTTGGACTTTCAATTTTATCCACTGTAATCATTTTCTAGTACAAATACAAATATAAATTGCATGCTTCCATAAAATCTCTTCCCAAAACCACGTCATATCTCATAGACTCGTTTGCCACAATTATTAAATTAAACTGTATTTTATCAAAATTTTTTATTTTTTTCATATGTTTTAAGGAACCATTATTTAATCCATAAAATGAACTTAAAACTGGTAATTCAATAACATCTTTTGGTACTTTACTTATTTTAATGAACGAAATTGGGCTTCCCGTGTCTATGAGGCATGCTGTAAGAAATTTTGTCTTAGAATAGTTCATAAAATTAATTTCAAAATATCTTACGTAACAGTTGCCCTCTCCATTCTTGGTTTTCGTGCACATTGCTACAAAGTGGATTCCTGCACTCCTTGGCCCAGTGCCCCTTCGAGTTGCAATTGAAACAGCGCGAGTGTGCTGCTATTCTTTTCCACCGACGCCGCCTTCTTATCTGGTTCATATGCTTTCGGTAGCTTCACCTGCAAATGCTCGCTTGGAACATCTGCAAAGCATTGAATACGAGCTTGGTTACGTAGCATTTGATTTGGAATGCCTTCAATGAGGAGCCCCAACAATTCTTCCTCATCCATATTTATGCCATGTGCAAGCATCACCATATCGTCTACATAAGTAACAAAGCTTTCGCCCGCCGTCCATTTTCGATCCTCAAATTTTCGCCTTGCCTCTAATTTTTATTTCTTCTCACCAAACATCAATATCAGCTCAGCCACCAACTGCTCCGTTAGTAGCAAAATACGCGCCGGATCTGCACGCCTGGAGATCCCAGGATAGAGCGCTACGGTGGGTGGACCCATCACCGCCAACACTGGACAGGAACTTACACTTTATAGACATGTCGGTCAATTTTGATTTGGTTAAGAACCTTGAGGTCCTCTCGATATTGTTTCCACTCCTTTTGCAGTGGTTGTGGTAATTCTTCATCATACTGATATCCTTGTCTAGTCAGTTCCTGCATGAAGATTTTTGCTTTAATTACCATTGGCGTCAATAATCCCAGTCGGTCAATTTTAATTTCGTTAAGAACCTTGAGGTCCTCTCGATATTGTTTCCACTCCCTTTGCAGTGGTTGTGGTAGTTCTTCATCATACTGATATCCTTGCCTAGTCAGTTCTTGCATGAAGATTTTTGCTTTAATTACAACTGGCGTAAATAATCCCAGTGGGTCAAATATTTTAAAGATTTCCGCGACAACATCTCGCCTTGTTATTATTTCTTTCTTGCTAGTTTTTGTTGTGCAGCATAATTTTTCCGAACTTTGGTTCCATGTAATTCCCAGTGTTTTAATGCTGCACTCCGCATATGCTGCATCTTTCAGATGAACGTTGGGTGTAATGTCTTCTTTAGGCAAACCAAGTAATAATTATTGTGGTTTGCACACCATTTTCGTTGCTTGAATCCAGATATTAATAAAATCTGGTTCAATTCTCTTTGTTTCTGGAGGGCTAGAACAACAAGTCGTTCATTAATGTTTCCGCTCCTAAAGGATATTGTCGTATCGCCCTTGTTGCTAAATATTGCAGACATTTTGTGGCCAGATATGGAGTTGCCTTTGTTCCATATGTCCCAACCGATAGTATTTTATTTCTTCCGATGGTTCACTTCTCCATATAATCATCTGTAGGTGTTGATCTTCTGGGTTTATGATACATTTTTCGATATCCGCTGTGTGTTCTGAATCTTAACAGTATAGAGAATAGCGTGCTCTGAACTTTAGGTACTTTATGTAAAACATAGTTTGATGATTTCCCAGATGTAAACAAATGTAAATTTAGCAGTGCTAAAAAACACTAGTGTTCATCGACTGAACTGAATGTATACGAAAAATGTTAATTTTTCATGCATAAAGTGGCATTCCAAAATTATCCTGTCCTTCATGATGCGGACAGCGCAAGACGATTTGTAGCATTCTGCAACTATTATCGTTAAAAGACTACATGTTTTGATGTGGCAGATTATGTCCGAATGAGAAATGTATTCGACCTACACAATCGGCAACAACAATGGCACAGATTTAGGTATGCAGCAGGCGGTTTACTCTTAGAAGTTCTTTATACATTGCGACGCAAGCGATTGTGCGTAGTTTACTATGTCTAATAAAATTTTTTTATTTACTTCAGGGTTCTAGAAATTTCTGAATGACCTCCTTCTTACAGATCGTCATGATATTTAGACAGTATTGCTTGTATTTGAACCTTATTATTTTTATCTATCTTAGTCACCTTGTTTAATAGCGCTATTTTTAAAATCTTTAATATTAAAAAGCCAGGGATTTAATTCCACCCCAGTGTATCCGTGAGTGTGTCGTGTACGTGTGTGCCGTGTGTGTGTGTATTAACAGAGCCTGTGATTTAATCATCCACATAGAAGTCGTTCTTTAATGTTTCCGCTCCTAAAGGATATTCTCGCATCGCCCTTTTTGCTAAATATTGCAGACATTTTGTGGCCAGATATGGAGCTGCCTTTGTTCCATATGTTATTTCTTCCGATGGTTCACTTCCCATGTAATCATCTGTAGGTGTTGATCTTCTGGGTTTATGATATATTTTTTCGATATCCGCTGTGAACACGTATTTTTGTGTTCTGAATCTAAACAGTATAGAGAATAGCGTGCTCTGAACTGTAGGTACTTTATATAGAATATCGTATAGTGATTTCCCAGATGTAAACAAATGTAAATTTAGCAGTGCTAAAAAACACTAGTGTTCATTGACTAATCGATGAATGTATACGGTATGTCGATTGTTAAGTTTTTATGTTTTTGTTTTCTTCTTCTTATTCGATAATTCAACGACGCACAAGAAGCAGCATAACATATGTAAAAATAAAGTCTCTCTGTATAATTTAAAAATAAACAATAAAATCATTAAAGCCTACAAAAAGTAACCCGTCACAGTTCAGAAGTGGGATGACTTGAGGTTTGAATATTAAGAGAGATTATAAAAGTGTTTGTTGAAAATTTGACTTTCACGAGTCCGATTACACACTCCATTCATACAAGACACGAAGACCCTACCTACAAAAAACCATATAAATACCCCCAAGCGTTTGATCTAAAGGTCAACAAACAAATCAACGAAATGATAGAACAACAAATAATTATAAAATCTAAGTCCCCTAATTGTTCTCCAATTTGGACTGTCCCAAAGAACGGACGCTGTCAATACTTCACAACTGTTGATCTAGCTAAAAGTTTCCACCAAATTCAAATGGACCCGCAGTCAATACCCAAAACAGCATTTTCAACAAAACATGGACACGATTAGATTATTCCAAAAAATTTAAGTTCAATCGGTGATCTCAAGAAAGAAATTCAAGTAAAAAAAGTGAAATAAAATAAAAGCAAGTAATTGTGTGCAAAATAAAATTCTTTTACCCAAACAAAATTCACCAGTTATTTGTAGTCGGCTAAGTCGGCTAAAATAATTGTGAAGTGTCAACCAACAGATCTAGCGTGAGTTTTCCAGGTCAATACAGACCAGTAAAGGTAGAATACGACAGTGAAGATAGTTGGGATTCAAATCAAGACACTCAAGGAGTTAATTTGACAACGAACGACATGGACGTGAACCAGGTTCAGGCTCTAATCGAGAGTGCTTTAGCTCAGCAAGAGAGGCGTTTACAGGCACAACTTAACACAATGAACGAACATTTACACGAAGTTGCGCCGCTGACTTTACATTCTATTAATTCGATACCTATGGGCAAAATACCTTCGCGGCGGTCTATGGTTTTGTTTGTTCACGCAATTTAAACTATTTCGCACTTATTTAATTTTTTTTTATTATTTTTATTTGCGTGGGTGTCTTTTAAGTTGATAATAATCTATAGTGCATGTGTAAATATACAGGTAAGTACATAAATTACGAAAGGAAAATAGGGGAACAGTGAGATAGTCAACACCGATCACTTGTGAGAAATACGTGTCTTTCTTTTTGTTTATTGGATTTTTTGTGTGTACTTTTGCCTATTTTTATATGTGTTGTATAATATATAAATAAATATGCGCACTTACCCCAGTGCTCCTTTGGGCCCAATGGATCGTTGGTTTAAATTCGTAGTTATTTTTATTTAATACATACATACATACATATAAGTTAACAAACAAGAGATATCAATACTTGTTTGGCTCCACTCGCATTAGTAATTAATCAATCCTCACTATAATTAAGCTTACTTATCAGATTTTTGGGGTCAGCACACTCAACAAGAGCGACCAACGACGGTAACCTGACACTTGCTGATACTGCAAGTGCTACGTTGTCGCCTATGGTATGCTGAGTCGGCTTGCCGACTCTAAGCATTGCATAAACATTTCCTCTTTTAGCTTTAGATTCCATCTTATACATTTTGTACTTTTAGTTTTATATGGATCATACAACAGTACATGCTAAAAATATATTGCTCCGGCACTTGCCGTTAAAAATCTAAATATCTTTTATTGCTGAGTCCCTAGGTCAGTGATAAGGAGAGCCAGTTGCTTTCCCATCACATTCTTCATAATCTTCAGCTGCTGCTGCCACATCCTGAAGTCTACCCGCCGTTAATAGGAACGGCCAACTACAAGCTGCCATTCCTCAGAGATTACACATCTGAGGCAGCCGAATATTTTTAATTTATACTCGTATGCCCGTCGGTTTGAAAAATGCATCAGTAACTTTTCAATGAAATAACCATCGACGATAAATTCCCTATCCCTATAATGAATGAAATATTAGACAAGCTTGGACTCTGTCAATATTTCACAACTATTGAAGGAATTATAGGAGAATGTTTAAGTATTATAGATGATAGGAGACTCTGAATTGAACATTAAAGAAGAGGATCTTCACGTTCTTCAATTCCAGCGGTAATAACATTACCTGAATTGTCAGAAGAAGAAAACTCATATTCAAGTATTAAAGAAAAACCAATGACCGACTCTCCCGCTACGTCAAGAGAATATGTGCGGCAAATTTCGTCCACAATATCTGAGTTTGACGGCAAGAAAGTAAACCTAAATCGATTCCACGCGTCTCTCCGTTAACAGATCTCACAAAAGGAGATCAGGAGATGCTAGCACTAGAGGTAATCAAGACAAAGATAATTGGTCCTCTCTCATACAAAGTTGAAAATGAAACGACCATTATCGGCATAATAAGTGTATTAAAGGCTTCAGTTAAAGGCGAATCGCCTGATGTCATTAAAGCTAAGTTGCTTAATACACAACAGCGTGGCAAAACTGCAGCGCAATAGAGGACACTTTCGAGGAAATAATAACCGATGAAGTTACCAAAACAGAGGTAATAGCCGAGGATATTATAATAATTCTTACAATAATAATTATAGAGGCCGAGGTGGTTACCGCGGAGGAAATAGAGGACGCGGCGGTAACCAGAACAATAATAGAGGTAGAGGTTACTACAGGGGTAATTAAAGCCAAAATTAAAATAATAATAGAAATAATAATAACAAAAGTGTAAGAAACGTACAATCGGAAAACCAGACAGCCCCCTCGAGCAACAGTAAACAATAAAATTGTATAAAATCAATCTTAATTTAAGCGTTTTTATTCAGATAAAAAATATGAGTACCAATTCAATGGTAACTCTTTTGTTAGATACAGGTGCAGAAATTTCACTGCTTAAATGCAGAAATAACAATTTAAATAATTTAAATTCACGAAAAACAACTAACATATCAGGCATAGGACAAGGGACAATTCAGTCCTTAGGTACTATAGATTTGGAAATGTGTGTTGCAAATGCAGCAATACCATATGAATTCCATATCGTACCTGACAATTTTCCTATACCAGGGGAGGGTATAATTAGTTTGGACTTCATAAAGAAATAGAATTGTAATTTGGAATTCCACGACCAAGAAGATTGGTTAACTCTAATGTCTAATAATTTCAGGAATATAAACATTTCTATAATACACTCATTCGATAACGAAATAGTTTTGCCAGCTAGATCCGAAGTGATTCGAAAGATTCACCTAAGGTCTACTAACACCGATGTTCTAATCCTTAACCAGGAGTTGCAACCCGGTATAATAGTAGCAAGTGCACTAGTAAACACTCAGAACGTGCTGATTCGCATTATAAATACAACGAAAAAAGACGCAGCGCAAATATAAAAAGCGAATCATTAGACGATTATGATGTTTACAATGCAAATACAAGTAATAGCCCACAAAGAACTTCAGAAGTATTAAAACTTCTTAAATTTACATCATTATTTAAAAATTGATTGTCAAAATCAGACATAACTTAGAATTAACTATCCCTACAATATTAAACACGCCTGTAGTTTCTAAAATAAGCAAAGACATAGAAGGCATAGGAGACTCTGAATTGAACATTAAAGAAGAGGATCTTCACGATCTTCCGATTCCAGCGGTAATAACATTACCTGAATTGTCAGAAGATGAAAACTCATATTCAAGTATTAAAGAAAAACCAATCACAATGACCGACTCTGCCGTTACGTCAAGGGAATATGTGCGACAAATTTCGTCCACAATATCTGAGTTTGACGGCAAGAAAGTAAACCTGCATCGATTCCTCGCGTCTCTCCTTTTAACAGATCTCACAAAAGGAGATCAGGAGATGCTAGCACTAGAGGTAATCAAGACAAAGATAATTGGTCCTTTATCATACAAAGTTGAAAATGAAACGACCATTATCGGCATAATAAGTGTATTAAAGGCATCAATTAAAAGCGAATCGCCTGATGTCATTAAAGCTAAGTTGCTTAATACACAACAGCGTGGCAAAACTGCAGAGCAATAGAGGACACTTTCGAGGAAATAATAACCGATAAAATTACCAAAACAGAGGTAATAGCCGAGGATATTATAATAATTCTTACAATAATAATTATAGAGGCCGAGGTGGTTACCGCGGAGGAAATAGAGGACGTGGCGGTAACCAGAACAATAATAGAGGTGGAGCTTACTACAGGGGTAACCAAAACCAAAATCAAAACAATAGGAATAATAATAATAATAATGTAAGAAATGTACAATTGGAAAACCAGAAAGCCCTCTTGAGCAACAGCCAACAGTAAAATTGTATAAAATCAATCATAATTTAAGCACTTTTATTCAGTTAAAAAATATGAGTACCAATTCAATGTTAGATACAGGTGCATAAATTTCACTGCTTAAATGCAGAAATAACAATTTAAATAATTTAAATTCACGAAAAACAACTAACATATCAGGCATAGGACAAGGGACAATTCAGTCCTTAGGTACTATAGATTTGGAAATGTGTGTTGCAAATGCAGCAATACCATATGAATTCCATATCGTACCTGACAATTTTCCTATACCAGGGAGGGTATAATTAGTTTGAACTTCATAAAGAAATACAATTGTATTTTGGAATTCCACGACCAAGAAGATTGGTTAACTCTAATGCCTAATAATTTCAGGAATATAAACATTTCTATAATACACTCATTCGATAACGAAATAGTTTTGCCAGCTAGATCCGAAGTGAATCGAAAGATTCACCTTAGGTCTACTGACACCGATGTTCTAATCCCCAACCAGGAGTTGCAACCTGGTATAATAGTAGCAAGTGCACTAGTAAACACTCAGAACGTGTTGATTCGCATTATAAATACAACAGAAAAAGACGCTATTGTAAACAGCGCAAATATAAAAAGCGAATCATTAGACGATTATGATGTTTACAATGCAAATACTAGTAATAGCCCACAAAGAACTTCAGAAGTATTAAAACTTCTTAAATTTACATCATTATTTAAAAACGATCTAGCTAAATTATGTGATCGAAACAGAAACCATATTAGGTAAAAATTTTTATAAGCAAAAATTGAGCTCGAACGATAAGACCCCTGTATACATTAAGAAAAGGATGGCGATTTGTAGTTGACTATCGTCAAAAATAAATAAGAAGCTACTAGCAGACAAATTCCCACTTCCAAGAATAGAAGACAGGACGAGAAAAATATTTCTCGTGCCTAGATCTTATGTAAGGATTCCATCAAACAGAATTAGACGAAAGGTCCAGAAACATAACATCATTCTGAACTTCAACAGGTGCTTATCGCTACACGCGACTACCATTTGGTTTAAAAATAGCCACTAATTCATTTCAAAGAATGATGACACTTGTATTCACAGGGTTACAGCCTTTGCAAGCATTTCTGTATATGGGTGATTTAGTAGTCATAGGTTGTTCTTGAAAAGTATAAGAATTTAACCGACGTTTTCAAATTATGTTGATAACATAATTTAAAGCTACATCCAAAAAATGCACTTTCTTTATGAAAGGGGTTACATCTTTAGGACATAAACGTACTGACAAAGGAAAGATGACTCTGAATATGAGGTAATTAAAAATTACCCTTAACCAATTAATGCAGACGAAGCTAGACGATTCGCATCATTTTTCAATTATTACAGAAGATTTATAAAGAATTATTACAGAAGATGTATAAAGAATTTCTCTGAGAAATCACGCCACTTAACGAGGCTTTGCAAAAAGAACGTACCATTTAAATGAACAAGCGAATACAACGAAGCATTCGAGTATCTTAATAGGGATTTAATGAAACCAACACTTCTTCAGTACCAAGATTCCAGCAAACAATTTTGCATAACCACATAGAACTTCAGAAGTATAAAAACTTATTAAATTTCCATCGTTATTTAAAAACGATTTATCTTAATTATGCACCGAATATTGCGATATTTTTGGTCTCGAACAGAAACTAGAACTATGACGACCAGCTGACACAGGAAAACGTGGTGCGCAATCCGTACACTATGTCAACGCGGGATTGTATAAACTTTGGTGCGCTATCCGCACACTACGGCAACGTTGTAAAACTTTGAACCTATCACACTGGGCAACAACAAGCAGCCTGTGCAGCCAGCACCGGCACCGCCAGTGTTCCAAGCTAAGTCATTAAAAACAACTACAAAGGAACCGACAGCGTTACATAGAACGCCCAACGTGAAAAACAACATATAGTGAAATATGCATTCTCCATATGAATTACTTAAACTTCATTCTCCATATGAAAAACATTACAACGAAAATAATAGAGGCGAAAATGTAACACACTATAAAAGTCAATTTAAAAAGAAAAAAATTTTAATAACAGCAAATATTTACAGCCGACCGACACCCAATCATCGGACTCATAATTATTATAATGACTCTTATGATGACACAAACTACAGCAGGAACAATCGAAGTAAACCCTATTGAAAACAATCACGGATTCATTCTATTTGAATCAGGAATGATACAACTCCCTATTACATTCATGCACCACTGTCTTACAGTTAACACAAATTGAAGAAACATGTAGCACTCTTATTAAAGAAAGACAGAAATTTAATACGAGTAACATAACACAAATAAATTACCTAATTGACAAAAAGGAAAAGGCAAATGAACGGAATGCGTATAACAAAACACAATAAACGAGGGCTGTTCAACTTTGTAGGCTCTACTTACAAAATACCTTTTCGGTACACTAGACGAAGACGATAGACAAAATTTTGAACACCACATTTTATCCCTATCCCAAAGCACCGTTCAGATTAGCAGTCGAAATCACGTTATTGACAACCTTAACCGTATTCAAATGATAAAAGAATAAAGAATCTATAAAAAAAGAACAAAAAATCTCTCTTTTAATATTTAATATCGAACACTTTACTGAGTACATTGAAGACATCAAAATGGGTTCACAATTAACCCGATTAGGAATATGCAATCCAAAACTTCTTAAGCACGACAACCTTGGCAATGCTAACTACAAAAATTTAATGGACATAAAAACTTCTGCCTGGTATAATACAGGTACTAACAAAAGCAAAGTGGAACCTAAACAATAAGAATTATACATTCTATAAAAATATTTTAATAATCCTCATGTTTGTATTACCTATAATATCTATATTTTACCTATACATGAAATGTAAAACAGCACCTCATAACATTGTAATATCATATCTAAGACCTAAAGCAAACAAATCAGTTGATAAAAATATTGAAACAGTTAAAGAAAATAATACTGAAATAGTAAAAACTGAAAATCCAATTCCACAATTATATCCAGAAGTAAAGGCATGATGACAAGCTAAAATCTAAAATGTGGGGGAGGGTCACATTCATTCTCCAGCCGGCCGCGCATGGAATTCGAACTCACGCACGCAGGACCGCTGTCGCCACTCTAACCACTAAGCCACCGTCTCATTTATTGATTGATCGGCAAAGTTGCATTCTGAGCTAATTATGTTACCATTCTATGCAAATAAAAAGTTTTGCAAAATGCTGTGTGTCCGACGATTCGAACTTCGTTATGATGCGTAAAGTGCACAGTCAACGCCATCTGTAAAGAAATTCGTCGTACTGCCTAAATTTAATCCCGACTCAACTGGCGCTAGTGCAGCTGCTTGGTGTGCCACGGTGGCAGTGCTTTGCTTATCGCTTTGAGCAAATCCCTAGAAGGCGCCGCATCTAACTGGCTGTCACAAGTTTGTTTTTCTGGAATCACGTGGGACGCATTTAAGGAATTGTTTTTGCAACAATTTGAAGGCAACGAAACACCAGCAGCTACTGTATTTAATGCCCTTAATGGTAGCCCAAAAAACGCCGAGTGCCTTTCGCTGTATGGAAGCCGGTTATTAACGACACTAATGGCAAAGTGGAAGTCGATGACTTCGGAAGAAATCGCCGTGTCGGTAGTTCTGGCGCACGTTGTCCATATTGACACAAGACTGCAACGTACTGTTTATACAACCAACATCAAAACACGTAACGAATTGCAGAATGAGTTGCGGGCATTTGCTTTTGGCAAGAAGAAAGAGCATCCCTTTGAGAATAATTCTACGGGCAAAAGACAACGCACACAGACCACTATTAAATTCCACTTTTGCGGAAAAATTGGTCACAAATTGATGGACTGCTGTTTGAGGAGTAACGCTGCTAAGCCCAAACAGGTATCCAATTCTAATTCTGGACGTTCATCGGACGCAGGGACTAAAGCAATTACTTGGTATAAGTGTGGAGCTCTTGGACATTTTGCTTCGGCTTGTACTGAGAAAAAGAATTAGCGAGTCATAATAAAATGATTGAGAGGCGTGTAAACTTGTGCCAGGTGGCCGACCCAATTGGAACTTTGAATTCGTCTGGTGAGTCGTATCCATTCTTTTTGGAGCCGAGTGATCGCTGATAAAAGAGATTGTGTCTCATAGACTTTCGGGCACACGAATCAATAATATTGTAGTTTTAAAGGGAATAGGAAAGAGTTCAGTGACAAGTACTATGCAAATATTGTTTAATGTTATAATCAGTGGTTATTCTCTTGAAGTACTTTTTCACGTCGTTCTTAACAGTCACATTATGATATTATAATCGGCCGAGAAATTTTAGCTCAGAATTTTGGTGTAAAGATAACAATAGATACTTTTGAATTATATAAGACAAAGTCTGTGTACACCCTATCTGCTTTGAATAATTGTGTCAGCCAATATTGATATCGAGCTGTGTGGTGTGGATAAGTCAACTTTATTAGAAATAAATGGGTTTCCAAAAAGAGGAGTCACAACTAGAGAGTTGGAAATTCGATTAATTGATCCTAATAAGACTGTGCAAAGACGGCCATGTCGGCTTAGTATCAAGGAAAAAGGAATAGTAAGAGACATAATTAGGGAATTATTGGCATCGAATATTATTCGCTCCAGCCGTTCCCCTTTTGCAAGTCCATTGCTTTTAGTCAAAAAGAAAAATGGCTCGGATAGATTTTGCGTAGATTATCGTGAGTTGAATGCCAATACCGTGTCTGAAAAGTATCCCTTACCGCTAATTAACGACCAAGTCTGTAGGTTACGTGGGGCAAAGGTATTTTCGTGTCTGGATATGGCTAGTGGTTTTCACCAGATTCCTATACACCCAAATTCAATAGAGCGAACGGCATTTTTTATTCCAGAGGGCCAATTCGAATTTGTAACTATGCCTTTCGGCTTAAAAAATGCACCCTCTGTGTTTCAACGTGCGATTATGAAAGCGTTGGGTGACCTTGCCCATTCCTATTGTATCGTTTATATGGATGACAATTTGATTACTGCACAGACAAAAGAAGAATCTTTCGACAGATTGAGAACAGTATTGGAAATCTTATCACAGGCTGGGTTTTCATTTAATGTGACTAAATGTTCCTTTCTTACATCAAGTGTAGAGTATCTTGGGTTCCTTATAACGAACGGCGAAATTCGGCCCAATCAAAATACGAGTTAATTTTGAGCCAGGATTAGTCATTAAAAATAAAAAGGTGAGTGGTCTATGATCAGTCTTGACTGTAAAATGTTCACCATAAATATAGGGTCTGAAGTGGGTTATTGCCCAATGTATTGCTGCCAATTCCTGCTCAGTAGTACTTTTATTACTCTCGCCCTTAGTAAATGATCTAGATGCGTATGCAACTGGAAGTTGATGGCCATTGTGGTTTTGAGATAATACTGCACCACATGCCATTTTGCTAGCATCTGTTGTAATACAAAATTCTTTACTAAAATCGGGGTATTGTAAGAGAGTAGGTTCCATCAGTTTTGTTTTTAGGTGTAAAAATGCTTTTTGACAGTCTTCTGTCCATTCAAAAGGAACATTCTTTTTACATAATCTGGTTATGTGCCTTGAATATTCGGCGAAGTTTTTAACGAATCTTCTATAATAGTTGCAAAATGCAACGAAACCCCTTGCGCTATCTGCATCATGAGGTACTGGATAATTTTTCATGACATCATACTCCTTGTCTTCTGGCAGTATTCCTCTATCAATGCATTTACGTCCCAAAAAGGTGATTTGACGCATAAAGAATGAACATTTCTCTGGATGTAGCTTTAGATTGTATTTTCTGCATTTGTGAAAAACATCTGATAAGTTTTTAATCATATGATTTTCGGAACAACCTATCACTATTAAATCATCCATATAGATGAATGCTTGCGTTGGCTCAAATGGTAATCGCGTAAAACGATACGAACCGTTTGTATATAAATGTATTTATGCTCTCTTAAGCTGGAGCGCAGGGGTATATTCATATGTATGTAGGAACGAATATTTTTTCCATCAGTTGTATTTTTTCTGCCACCACTGTTTTGCTTTTGCGGTTTTCCGATAACACACTTGCTCTCGTACAACTCATATTTTTCCAACTGTTCGCTGTATGATTTGCTGCCGTTCAATGCAAATTTGAACTCGCTTTTAATATCCAGCCCGTCAACTATATAAGCGATAATAGATTCAACATCGACTTGTCCAAACGCTGCAATTTTTTTCATTGTTAGCATGTATTCGTGCATGCTTTCGTCGCTCTTCTTCTTCCTGTGCGTCAACTTTGCATGTACATCGGCACTTTTCGACGCGCGCTTAAATTCGCCAATTAGGGCATTTTTAAGTTGCTCATATGTGCTCACCAACTCTGACTCCAGAAACAACTTGGCCATTTTAACCATTTTTCCACGTGCCTGCACATATCGTTGTTTTTCCGTAAGCTCATATGCATCTGCATTCTGCTCAAAATTTTCAAGCCAAATCTCCACTGGGATGCTGACGCCATCGAAGTCGGGTACAATTTTTGCAAAATTGTCTGCAGTTACTTTCGGCTCTTTAATTTCATCAGCTTGAATCTTAAGAGTAAGCAGCTGAATTATTTCTTGAAGACTTCTATTATTCTCTGCTTGCATCTCTTGTATTTGGTCTGCACACACTTCTGATAGACGCTGCTCTTCTGCATTTTCATTTTCGTCTCTTCGCTTTGTCGACGACCGTGTGACAGCACCATATCGTTGTCCCTTTCTCTCTTCCTCACTCATGCTTTCGTATTCGCTGCTTGATGCCACGCTTCTAGAAATTTGCAACCGACGCCAACCAACTTGCCAAACTCACCACGCTTCTAGAAATTTGCAACCGACGCCGACCAATTTGCGAAACTCACCACGCTTCTAGAAATTTGCAACCGACGCCGACCAATTTGCGAAATTTCACAACTTTATATTTGGCACTTTTGACGTAATTCCACAACTGTTCAACTTTCTGCACTTTACAAATGGGTCAACTTTTTATTGTTTTATTGGTTGAGCCCCCAAATGTAGGATATTTATTGTTTAACACAATTGTTTATCTTAGTAATAGATTGAAATCATAATAGTTTGTTATTATTTTAGTGTTTGATAAAAAGATGACTCGTGCCAACACTTTTTAATTCCGGACATACGACGACGACACAACTTTGCCTTACTCCGGACACGACAACTTTCTGCTTCACGATCCTCTTCCAGCACAACTCTTTCAACTCTACTTGCTTCTCTTCCACTCCTCTATGCTTCTGCTTTCTCTTATATCTCCTTCTTCCTCTTCTGCCTGCACTAACGACGCTAGCCTTTGCGATGATTATCGACCATCGCATATCGATAACTATCGTTACATTCGGCCATCCTGATCACTGTCGTCTGACCCAGACGACCATATTTCTTCATTTGTAGACGCGTACTTCCATAGCTTCATATTTTCGGCACATGTTGCAGTTATTGTAGGGCCTTCCACCTGAGCTGCTTTCCGTACATCGTATCGGCCGTTTCTTTATATGTACGCTCGCCCTTGCGTTTGCGATCATAGCCGTCTTTATACTTTTGCTGCGCCTGCTGAATATGTGTTTTTACCTCCTTGCGTAATTCAGCCCTCTCGGCGTCGAAGTCTGCCACCATCTCTTGTTCTAGAGTAGTTAGTATATTGTCACTAACTTTATTCCTCATGTTTACTCCAAACATTACTTGAAATGGCGTCTTCTTTGTGGAGCAATGAACATGGGCATTGATTGCTTTCTGCACCTGGTTCTATCTGACCGTTGCCGCGAGCAACTCCTGTTGTTGTCCAAACGTGTTCAATACCATTTGACTTGGTATATTCTTCAAAGCTGTTTGAGGTAAATGCCACGCCCCTTTCACTGATAATGCGTAGCGGCTGACCAAAAATATTAGACCATTCCTCCAACTTTTTTACAACTTCATCGGTGCCGGTGCTCTTAGTGGTGAAAAGCCATACAAACTTGGAAAATCCATCTACGATTGCAAATATGTATTTGTAGCCCTTTGACGTTGAATCCATGGGCCCCAAGTGATCGACGTGGAGGGTATGAAGTGGCTTATCTCCCTTTTCAATGCAGTTCAAAAATCCTTCTGGCTTTCCCAACTTCTTGTTGACAATAATGCACTTGAAGCAAGTGTTAATCAGCTGGGCTACTTTTCGTTCCATATGTGGTATCCAGAACTGCTGCTGTAGTGTGTGCATTGTTTTTTGCAATGCAAAATGGCCAACACTGTGTGCATCCGCTATAACTTCATGCTCCATTGTTTTGGGTACGACCAACAAGTCACTGCCGTTCATGGTTTTGTATACAATTCCACCTTTCAGCTTAAAATTTTCATACGGCTGCAATTTTAATATTTCTGCTATAGCCTTAATATAGTTATCCTTTTCCTGGGCAACTTTTAATCTAGCTGCAACTTTTGAATTTATGGCAAACACATCTTGTGGATATCGGCTGAGACTGTCAACGTCCTTCATCCTGCTGCCGGAGCGATGCTCGACTTCGAAATTAAAGTCCTGCAGAGCAAGTATCCACTGTGCAACTTCTCGTGGTACATCTTTTTTCCTTATTGTCTGTGAAAAAGCAGCGCAATCTGTCACCAACTTGAAATGTATGCCTAGCAGATAGTAGCGTAATTTCTGCATGGCAAGGTATGCTGCTTTGACCTCCAGAATGTAGCTGTGGCGCTTTGAATCGCTCTGCGACGTCTTTTTGCTCCAATAAAATACTGGATGCTGCTGCTTGTCAAGCTCCTGTGTCAATACTGCACCAAATCCATCCTTGGATGCGTCAGTATGTAGTTCAGTTGGCGCCTCTCGACAGTATATACTTAGTACAGGTTCTGATGACAATGAATTTTTTAGACAGCTTATAGCGTTTAGTTCTTCTGCCTCCATCTTGAAAACCACGTCTTTTTTAGCAAGTTAGTTAACGGGCGAGCGATCAGAGCGTAATCTCGAATGAATTTGCGGAAAAATCCGGTCAACCCCAAAAAGGATTGGACACCTTTTATGTTCTTTGGACATTTGAACCTCTGCACAGCTTGCGTCTTCTCCTGTCCTGGTCGAATCTTCCCCATTTCTACGGTGTGGCCCAGAAAGTCAATTCTGTTTTTTAAGAAAGTGGCACTTACTCCATTTGATTTTTAGATTAAACTTGGCTGCTTGATTTAGAACTGCTCTCAACTTTGACATGCATTCCTCGTTTGTGTTCGCGTATATGATAATGTCGTCAATGTACAACTGGAGTACGTCCTGCATAATCAAGTCTTCAAATACGCAACTGACAAAACGATTGAAAACGGCCGGCGAGTTGCAAAAACCATACGGCGCTCGATTGAATTCAAACAGTCCTTCCTTGGTAATGAACGCAGTAAACTTGCGGCTGGACTCCTCAATTGGTACGTGGAGGAAGCTATTCTCCAGATCCATAACTACGAATACATTTGCGGACTGAAGCTGTTCCAGCACATCATCCATGCGTGGCACTGGGAAGCAGTCCTTAAGTACCATACTATTTAATTGACGAAAGTCAACGGAGATTCTGTCCGTGCCATCCTTCTTTTTGACCACGACGACTCGACTGGCAAAGTTCGAAGAAGATTTGCGCACAATGCCATCCTGCAACCAGGCGTCCACTTGTTTTCTGATCGACTCGGATTCCACAGCTGAGTGACGGCTTGGTTGATGACGAAATGGCTTTGTACGCTCCTCTAGTACGATCTTCATCGACACCGGGCATTCAGCGTTGTTTTCGGCTGGCTTGTATTCTGCTATCATTGACTCGATTATCGGCTTATACTGTGGAGAAGCATCTATGTTACTACCAGTCTCGACAATATTGTACATACTTAGCTCTTTTGATTCAGCGCATTCCGGCCGCGCTGACGCCTTTGTAAAGATGAATTCTCCGTCATTCAAAGTTACGCAGAACTGCGATATAAAGTCAAAGCCAAGTATTACGTCGTTCTCGATGTGATTGTTTGGTATCACAACAAACTTTTGTATGGCTTCGATCCCGTCAACTTGTACTCTGCCCATAAATGAACCTAGCGGCTGCGTCTTAGCGTTTCCAAGGCCTCGTAGAACGGAATAACACTTCTGCATCACAGTTCTTTGAAGTTTATTGTACAAAGACTGACATACGATTGACACATCGGATCCTGTGTCCACAAGGCAGGCGACTTCTGTGCCGTTCAGCAAAACTACTTTCAAGCGCTTAGTATCTTTTACGACTTGAACACTTTTTACAGCTTGTGGACAATTTGAAGATATATGACCGCTGCCTGCACATTTAAAACATTTTGTTTTAGAGCCGCAGTTGTAGCAACGAATACTTTTTCCATCAGTTGTATTTTTTCTGCCACCACTGTTTTGCTTTTGCGGTTTTCCGATAACACACTTGCTCTCGTACAGCTCATATTTTTCCAACAGTTCGCTGTATGATTTGCTGCCGTACAATGCAAATTTGAACTCGCTTTTAATATCCAGCCCGTCAACTATATAAGCGATAATAGATTCAACATCGACTTGTCCAAGCGCTGCAATTTTTTTCCGTGTTAGCATGTATTCGTGCATGCTTTCGTCGCTCTTCTTCTTCCTGTGCGTCAACTTTGCATGTACATCGGCACTTTTCAACGCGCGCTTAAATTCGCCAATTAGGGCATTTTTAAGTTGCTCATATGTGCTCACCAACTCTGACTCCAGAAACAACTTGGCCATTTTAACCATTTTTCCACGTGCCTGCACATATCGTTGTTTTTCCGTAAGCTCATATGCATCTGCATTCTGCTCAAAATTTTCAAGCCAAATCTCCACTGGGATGCTGACGCCATCGAAGTCGGGTACAATTTTTGCAAAATTGTCTGCAGTTACTTTCGGCTCTTTAATTTCATCAACTTGAATCTTAAGAGTAAGCAGCTGAATTATTTCTTGAAGACTTCTATTATTCTCTGCTTGCATCTCTTGTATTTGGTCTGCACACTTCTGATAGACGCTGCTCTTCTGCATTTTCATTTTCGTCTCTTCGCTTTGTCGACGACCGTGTGACAGCACCATATCGTTGTCCCTTTCTCTCTTCCTCACTCATGCTTTCGTATTCGCTGCTTGATGCCACGCTTCTAGAAATTTGCAACCGACGCCAACCAACTTGCCAAACTCACCACGCTTCTAGAAATTTGCAACCGACGCCGACCAATTTGCGAAACTCACCACGCTTCTAGAAATTTGCAACCGACGCCGACCAATTTGCGAAATTTCACAACTTTATATTTGGCACTTTTGACGTAATTCCACAACTGTTCAACTTTCTGCACTTTACAAATGGGTCAACTTTTTATTGTTTTATTGGTTGAGCCCCCAAATGTAGGATATTTATTGTTTAACACAATTGTTTATCTTAGTAATAGATTGAAATCATAATAGTTTGATAAAAAAGATGACTCGTGCCAACACTTTTTAATTCCGGACATACGACGACGACAGAACTTTGCCTTACTCCGGACACGACAACTTTCTGCTTCACGATCCTCTTCCAGCACAACTCTTTCAACTCTACTTGCTTCTCTTCCACTCCTCTATGCTTCTGCTTTCTCTTATATCTCCTTCTTCCTCTTCTGCCTGCACTAACGACGCTAGCCTTTGCGATGATTATCGACCATCGCATATCGATAACTATCGTTACATGTATATATGTTTGGTCAAGCAGTCGGCACAAATCGGACAGATGCGTGTGTGTGCGAAATACGGCAATTGATGTGTGTTAGACAGGACGCCGAAACATTATTATGCAAATGCAGACATGCATGTATCGGCGTCCTGCTCTAGCATTCGTAACTTATTGATTGTCTTAAATATTGCATAAAAGCATGAAATTCAATTTTTGAAAACTATTTTTATTGATATTTAATTAACTAACTGAAGTTTTCTTTTTAGTTTATATTAATAAAAAAAAAAAAAAAAAAGGAATTAAAATAAGAAGTCGCACCAGCCGCGCGTAGGACTTGAACTCACGCACGCACACTCAAATTCTCTAAGAATCCAGTCCGCCACTCTAACCACTAAACTGTTGCCTCATTTGTTGTTTGGTCGCCAAAATTGCATTCTCAGCCAATTCTCTTACTATTCTATGCAAATAATAAGTTTTGTTAAATGCTGTGTGTCCGACGCTAGATTTGAACATCGGTATGCTTGCGTAAATTAGGTCTGTTTAAGTATAAATGGTACGTTCAAATTGAGTTTAATTCGGATCATATCTCACTTATTTTTAGTCCGATTTCAATAAAATTTTCAGAAAACACCCGTGGCAACGTATTTGTCATGTGAGATGTACAACTTTTGTTGTTGGGTGTATATTGTGTATATTGTGTATATTAAACTGTTATTACTGATTTACAGAGGCGGGAAGGGGTGTGCCCAAATTTCAAAAAAACTTTGAGACACCCGGAGGGCTCTACCTCTTATTTTCATACAGACGGACAGACAGACATGGGTCAATCGTCTCGGCTGTTGATACTGATTCAGAATATATATAGTTTATGGGGTCGGTGATGTCAAATTCTGCCTGTTACGCACATTTTCGTTCCGACAATAACAATAGACCAGGCTTTTTTTTAAATCCATGCCCGGACTGCTGCGACTATCTCTGTTGTCCGATCGGATTTTTACGTTATGTTGGTAATGTAATTAACTATGTATGGTCAGACTCAGAATGTTGTATCTTGTATATGTCGCTTATAAATCAATTTAAAAGATTAAATTTTTTTTTACTATAATTATTTATTTGCGGGGGCGGGGGGCGTGGCACCCAACATTGGAAATAAACTTCACATGTACCGGATAAACAGAAACGTTCATGCCAAATTTGGTATATCTAGCTTTTATAATAGCTGAGATCTGTGTGTTCATCTGGACATCCGGACATCCGGACAGACAGATAGACATGGCTTAATCGAATCAGCTGCGCACGTTGACGTATAGTGATAGAAATTATCCAAAGGAGAAAATTCGTTGTAGCGAAGAACAATTTTGTGCAAACGTATGTAACAGGCAGAAGGAGGCGTGGGCGACCCCACAAAGTATATTAAGTGACATATTCATTCTCCATATCAATTACTTAAACCAATCTTTTGAAAAACTTCACTCTTCAAAAGCCTCACAGTTCATTCTCCATATGAAAATTTAAACCGATCTTTTTGAAAGCTTCACTCTTCAAAAGCCTCATCATAAAAGTTCTCTCAAGACACCAAACGATAAGAAGAAAAATATTTTTTTTTTTATTTTTGATGAACACCTAAATACTTTATTGGCGCAGCCGGTAAGGTGTTAGTTATTGATGAGGCAAAAATGAATCCAAGCCTTAAACTATCACCCGCAAAAGAACTCACGTGAATCGCGACGGCAACTTCAGTGACATCAGGTGTTCATAGCCGAAAAGAAATTTTCATTAAATTACTCTTGTACACTTCAGGCGCTGCTACAGGGTTTGAATTAGAATTAGGTTTATTCTGAGACTTTGTTCGGTCATTGAAATTTACTTCGTAAACACCCGCTTGTTGTGCTATTTGTTTGAGTTTAGATTCTGTCGTTATGTCATGTCTAGCAAGGGTCATAAATAACCTATCGGGCAATTTTGTCATGATAACATCTTTAATAGTATTGTTTAAAGCATTTGTGTACAATATAGTGTTATTAACATTATTTTCACATTTTGAAATAAAAGAAATGATCATGCTAAACAATAAGAATTATACAATCTATAAAAATATATTAATAATCCTCATGTTTGTATTAGCTATAATATCTATATTTTACCTATACATGAAATGTAAAACAGCAACTCATAACATTGTAATATCATATCTAAAACCTAAAGCATAAAAAATCAGTTGACAAAAATATTGAAACAGTTAAAGAAAATAATACTGAAATAGTAAAAACTGAAAATCCAATTCCACAATTATATCCAGAAAAAAAATGTTAATAACAGAAAATATTTACAGCCGACCGACACCCAATCATCGGACTCATAATTATTATAATGACTCTTATGATGACACAAACTACAGCAGGAACAATCGAAGTAAACCCTATTGAAAACAATCAGGGATTCATTCTATTTGAATCAGGAACGATACAACTCCCTATTACATTCATGCACCACTGTCTTACAGTTAACATAACACAAATTGAAGACATCGAAATGGGTTCACAATTAACTCGATTAGGAATATTCAATCCAAAACTTCTTAAGCACGACAACCTTGGTAACGTTAACTACAAAAATTTAAGGACATAAAAACTTCTGCCTGGTATAATACAGGTACTAACGAAATTTTCCTAATGTCTCATATCCCCACAAACACAGTTGAACAGCCTACTTTCCTTATCACCCCTTACCCAGACAATAACGGACAAACTATTAACGAAAATTTAGAAGGCAAATTCTATCTACACAATAATGTTATAAATACACAAACTAAAAATATTATTAAAGACCATTGTATTGCTAGTATAATCAAACACGAATCACCAACGTGTACTTTCCAAAAATACCGTAAGCCATTTTTCACCCAACACATTAAGCCAAACATATTAATTACATGGAACATGTCCAGAGAAAAACTTAACCAAAATTGTAACAATCGAGAAATTTATATTGAAAATAGCAAAATTATAAAAATATTGAATTGTACAGCAGAGATGAAAGAATTTTCAATATCAAATAATATGCATCAATATACAAATCTAATATTCACCGAGCTTAATGTCACAAAAATTGAACCTATATCACATATTAAAATAAAAGAAATGATTATGCTAAACAATAAAAATTTTACAATCTATAAATATAGATTAATAATCCTCATGATTGTATTAGCTATAATATCTATATTTTACCTATACATGAAATATAAAACAGCACCTCACAACATTGTAATATCATATCTAAGACCTAAAGCAAACAAATCAGTTGATAAAAATATTGAAACAGTTAAAGAAAATAATACTGAAATAGTAAAAACTGAAAATCCAATTCCACAATTATATCCAGAAGTAAAGGCATGATGACAAGCTAAAATCTAAAAGGTGGGGGAGGGTCACATTCATTCTCCAGCCGGCCGCGCATGGAATTCGAACTCATGCACGCAGGGCGTAAATTAGGTCTTAATACGCGCGGCTGGTGCGACTTCTTCTTTTAATTCCTTTTTTTTGTTTTTTTTTATTAATATAAACTAAAAGAAAACTTCAGTCAGTTAATTAAATTTTCAAAAATTGAATTTCATGCTTTTATGCAATATTTAAGACAATCAATAAGTTACGAATGCTAGAGCAGGACGCCGATACATGCATGTCTGCACTTGCATAATAATGTTTCGGCGTCCTGTCTAACACACATCAATTGCCGTATTTCGCACACACACGCATCTGTCAGATTTGTGCCGACTGCTTGACCAAACATATATACATATGCATATACCCCTGCGCTCCAGCTTAAGAGAGCATAAATACATTTATATACAAACGGTTCATATCGTTTTACGCGATTACCATTTGAGCCAACGCAAGCATTCATCTATATGGATGATTTAATAGTGATAGGTTGTTCCGAAAATCATATGATTAAAAACTTATCAGATGTTTTTCACAAATGCAGAAAATACAATCTAAAGCTACATCCAGAGAAATGTTCATTCTTTATGCGTCAAATCACCTTTTTGGGACGTAAATGCACTGATAGAGGAATACTGCCAGAAGACAAGGAGTATGATGTCATGAAAAATTATCCAGTACCTCATGATGCAGATAGCGCAAGGGGTTTCGTTGCATTTTGCAACTATTATAGAAGATTCGTTAAAAACTTCGCCGAATATTCAAGGCACATAACCAGATTATGTAAAAAGAATGTTCCTTTTGAATGGACAGAAGACTGTCAAAAAGCATTTTTACACCTAAAAACAAAACTGATGGAACCTACTCTCTTACAATACCCCGATTTTAGTAAAGAAGTTTGTATTACAACAGATGCTAGCAAAATGGCATGTGGTGCAGTATTATCTCAAAACCACAATGGCCATCAACTTCCAGTTGCATACGCATCTAGATCATTTACTAAGGGCGAGAGTAATAAAAGTACTACTGAGCAGGAATTGGCAGCAATACATTGGGCAATAACCCACTTCAGACCCTATATTTATGGTGAACATTTTACAGTCAAGACTGATCATAGACCACTCACCTTTTTATTTTTAATGACTAATCCTGGCTCAAAATTAACTCGTATTTTGATTGGGCCGAATTTCGCCGTTCGTTATAAGGAACCCAAGATACTCTACACTTGATGTAAGAAATGAACATTTAGTCACATTAAATGAAAACCCAGCCTGTGATAGGATTTCCAATACTGTTCTCAATCTGTCGAAAGATTCTTCTTTCGTCTGTGCAGTAATCAAATTGTCATCCATATAAACGATACAATAGGAATGGGCAAGGTCACCCAACGCTTTCATAATCGCACGTTGAAACACAGAGGGTGCATTTTTTAAGCCGAAAGGCATAGTTACAAATTCGAATTGGCCCTCTGGAATAAAAAATGCCGTTCGCTCTATTGAATTTGGGTCTATAGGAATCTGGTGAAAACCACTAGCCATATCCAGACACGAAGATACCTTTGCCCCACGTAACCTACAGACTTGGTCGTTAATTAGCGGTAAGGGATACTTTTCAGACACGGTATTGGCATTCAACTCACGATAATCTACGCAAAATCTATCCGAGCCATTTTTCTTTTTGACTAAAAGCATTGGACTTGCAAAAGGGGAACGGCTGGAGCGAATAATATTCGATGCCAATAATTCCCTAATTATGTCTCTTACTATTCCTTTTTCCTTGATACTAAGCCGACATGGCCGTCTTTGCACAGTCTTATTATGATCAATTAATCGAATTTCCAACTCTCTAGTTGTGACTCCTCTTTTTGGAAACCCATTTATTTCTAATAAAGTTGACTTATCCACACCACACAGCTCGATATCAATATTGGCTGACACAATTATTCAAAGCAGATAGGGTGTACACAGATTTTGTCTTATATAATTCAAAAGTATCTATTGTTATCTTTACACCAAAATTCTGAGTTAAAATTTCTCGGCCGATTATAATATCATAATGTGACTGTTAAGAACGACGTGAAAAAGTACTTCAAGAGAATAACCACTGATTATAACATTAAACAATATTTGCATAGTACTTGTCACTGAACTCTTTCCTATTCCCTTTAAAACTACAATATTATTGATTCGTGTGCCCGAAAGTCTATGAGACACAATCTCTTTTATCAGCGATCACTTGGCTCCAAAAAGAATGGATACGACTCACCAGACGAATTCAAAGTTCCAATTGGGTCGGCCACCTGGCACAAGTTTACACGCCTCTCAATCATTTTATTATGACTCGCTAATTCTTTTTCTCAGTACAAGCCGAAGCAAAATGTCCAAGAGCTCCACACTTATACCAAGTAATTGCTTTAGTCCCTGCGTCCGATGAACGTCCAGAATTAGGATTGGATACCTGTTTGGGCTTAGCAGCGTTACTCCTCAAACAGCAGGCCATCAATTTGTGACCCATTTTTCCGCAAAAGTGAAATTTAATAGTGGTCTGTGTGCGTTGTCTTTTGCCCGTAGAATTATTCTCAAAGGGATGCTCTTTCTTCTTGCCAAAAGCAAATGCCCGCAACTCATTCTGCAATTCGTTACGTGTTTTGATGTTGGTTGTATAAACAGTACGTTGCAGTCTTGTGTCAATATGGTCAACGTGCGCCAGAACTACCGACACGGCGATTTCTTCCGAAGTCATCGACTTCCACTTTGCCATTAGTGTCGTTAATAACCGGCTTCCATACAGCGAAAGGCACTCAGCGTTTTTTGGGCAACCACGACGTAAAAGTGGAAAAGTTTAAGTTTTCTTATGAGAGGGACATATCTTCCTTCAAAATAAGTGCCCCAAACGAACTCTTAGGCATTATATGTTCGGCTCAATTTTGGCCGGAACATGTAATGGTTAAAGAGTTTGAAGCAAGGAAAAAGAATAATCGCCCACCGATTAAACTTCCTTTGCCTCCTCTAGCAGCAGCCCAAATAAAATCAAATAAAAAAAAACTAACAAGCTTCTTAACTCTTTCATATCAAAATGTTAGAGGTCTCTGTACTAAAATTTCAACTTTATACTTAAACAGTCTTTCTTTTTCTTCCCAAATTGTTGTGTTTACTGAGACTTGGTTAAAGCCGGAGATCCTGAACTCCGAAGTCTTTCCAAATAAGTACACAACCTACAGGTGTGATCGACCTGACCGACGTGGTGGTGGAGTTCTAATTGCAGTTGATTCCACCATCAACTCGGAACTCTTAGAACCGGAGATTCAATTTGGCATTGAATTTCTCTGTGTAAAATTACACTTTCCCGGTTTTTTTCATTATATAACCTGTTCCTATATTCCGCCGTCTTCGGAATTATCAGTCTATTTGCAACATTTGTCTGCAATACAGACCATATTTAATCTGTTATCAGACAGAGATCAATTTTTAGTCCTGGGTGACTTCAACATCCCCGATTGTAATTGGACAACAAGACAACACGACCTTTTTGACGGTCTGTTTGACATGTCATTGTCTCAGGTCAATCATGTCTTAAACAGTAGTAACAGATCGTTAGACTTATGCTTTGTCTCGGATCCATCTAGAGTGAGTCTAATTAAGACACAACCACTTTCTCTTCCTGAAGATCCTTACCATCCCACTCTTGAAGTTACTATTGATTTTGGTGAATGTATGGATAATGATGAAAAACTGTGTAATCGTGTACGCTGCTTTAGAAAAGCAGATTTTAACTTATTGAATGGGATGATTTCCCAATTTGATTGGTCAGAATTGTATTCGTCTACTGATATTTTAGTAGCGACCAATATTTTTTATAACACAATTAACTACTTTTTAGATATTTTATCCAACTTCCTCGAGTAAGCCGCCATGGTTTACAAGAGAGTTGTCACGGTTAAAAAATTTAAAGTCAAACTTATTTAAAAAATATAAAAGTAATAGCTCATCTTCAGCCTTTTCCCGCTACTTAAGCGCGCGGTCAGATTTTACTGTCTTGAACGCGAAATGTTATAAGAACTATTTAACTCGTTGTAAGGCTCAGTTTATTCAGAACCCCAAACAGTTTTATAGTTTCGTTAACACGAAGCGTAAGTCTACCGCATTTCCAACAAAATTAACGTTTGAAAATGCTAGTGCAGATACCGACCAAGCCATGGCCGATATGTTTGCAAAGTTTTTTCAAACGACTTATTCTCCGTCTACACAGAGAATTCACTTTTATCCATACAACATTCCCAGTTCAAATGGTATCTTCTCTCCCTTTTTAAACAAAAGCTCATTGGTAAAGGATCTCTCTTTCTCTCTCTAAAGCCAGTCTTCTCACCAGGCCCTGACGGTGTTCCTGCTTGCATACTTCGATTCTGTGCCATCTCCCTAAGTAAGCCATTACTCAAACTACTTTCGCTGTCCTTAGAAACTTCAGTCTTTCCTTCCATTTGGAAGGAATCTTTTATTATTCCCTTGCTAAAAAGGGCAGCAAGTCTGATGCAAGCAATTATAGAGGTATCTCTAAATTGTCGGCTATACCCAAACTTTTCGAGAATGTTATAACTCCTCACTTGCAACATTTCTGTAGATCCGTTATCTCACCTTTTCAACACGGATTCATTAAAAGTCGTTCTACTACGACAAACTTTCTTGAGCTGACATCCTTCGTGGTAAAAGGATTTCAGGAAAATCTTCAAACTGATGTTATTTATACTGATTTCAGTAAAGCTTTTGACTCAGTGAATCATTCCCTTCTGGCACATAAACTTGACCTAGGTTTTTCACCAAAACTACTTAGTTGGATTGTAAGCTATCTGGCTGACAGAACTCAAAGAGTCCTCTTTAAAACCACCCTTTCAAACCCAATTCATGCCACATCTGGTGTTCCTCAAGGGAGTCATCTTATACACAAATGCTTTAAACAATACTGTTAAAGATGTTATCATGACAAAATTGCCCGATAGGTTATTTATGACCCTTGCTAGACATGACATAACGACAGAATCTAAACTCAAACAAATAGCACAACAAGAAGGTGTTTACGAAATAAATTTCAATGACCGAACAAAGTCTCAGAATAAACCTAATTCTAATTCAAACCCTGTAGCAGCGCCTGAAGCGTACAAGAGTAATTTAATGAAAATTTCTTTTCGGCTATGAACACTTGATGTCACTGAAGTCGCCGTCGCGATTCACGTGAGTTCTTTTGAGGGTGATAGTTTAAGGCTTGGATTCATTTTTGCCTCATCAATAACTAACACCTTACCGGCTGCGCCAATAAAGTATTTAGGTGTTCATCAAAAATCAAAAAAAAAAATATTTTTCTTCTTATCGTTTGGTGTCTTGAGAGAACTTTTATGATGAGGCTTTTGAAGAGTGAAGCTTTCAAAAAGATCGGTTTAAGTTTTCATATGGAGAATGAACTGTGAGGCTTTTGAAGAGTGAAGTTTTTCAAAAGATTGGTTTAAGTAATTGATATGGAGAATGAATATGTCACTTAATATACTTTGTGGGGTCGCCCACGCCTCCTTCTGCCTGTTACATACGTTTGCACAAAATTGTTCTTCGCTACAACGAATTTTCTCCTTTGGATAATTTCTATCACTCTACGTCAACGTGCGCAGCTGATTCGATTAAGCCATGTCTATCTGTCTGTCCGGATGTCCGGATGTCCAGATGAACACACAGATCTCAGCTATTATAAAAGCTAGATATACCAAATTTGGCATGAACGTTTCTGTTTATCCGGTACATGTGAAGTTTATTTCCAATGTTGGGTGCCACGCCCCCGCCCCCGCAAATAAATAATTATAGTAAAAAAAAATTTAATCTTTTAAATTGATTTATAAGCGACATATACAAGATACAACATTCTGAGTCTGACCATACATAGTTAACTACATTACCAACATAACGTAAAAATCGGATCGGACAACAGAGATAGTCGCAGCAGTCCGGGCATGGATTTAAAAAAAAGCCTGGTCTATTGTTATTGTCGGAACGAAAATGTGCGTAACAGGCAGAATTTGACAGCACCGACCCCATAAACTATATATATTCTGAATCAGTATCAACAGCCGAGACGATTGACCCATGTCTGTCTGTCCGTCTGTATGAAAACCTGGATCTCAGCAACTATAAGAGCTAGAGCCATCCGGGTGTCTCAAAGTTTTTTTGAAATTTGGGCACACCCCTTCCCGCCTCTGTAAATCAGTAATAACAGTTTAATATACACAATATACACCCAACAACAAAAGTTGTACATCTCATGACAAATACGTTGCCACGGGTGTTTTCTGAAAATTTTATTTAAATCGGACTAAAAATAAGTGAGATATGATCCGAATTAAACTCAATTTGAACGTACCATTTATACTTAAACAGACCTAATTTACGTAAGCATACCGATGTTCAAATCTAGCGTCGGATACACAGCATTTAACAAAACTTATTATTTGCATAGAATAGTAAGAGAATTGGCTGAGAATGCAATTTTGGCGACCAAACAACAAATGAGGCAACAGTTTAGTGGTTAGAGTGGCGGACTGGATTCTTAGAGAATTTGAGTGTGCGTGCGTGAGTTCAAGTCCTACGCGCGGCTGGTGCGACTTCTTCTTTTAATTCCTTTTTTTTTTTTTTTTTATTAATATAAACTAAAAAGAAAACTTCAGTCAGTTAATTAAATTTTCAAAAATTGAATTTCATGCTTTTATGCAATATTTAAGACAATCAATAAGTTACGAATGCTAGAGCAGGACGCCGATACATGCATGTCTGCACTTGCATAATAATGTTTCGGCGTCCTGTCTAACACACATCAATTGCCGTATTTCGCACACACGCATCTGTCAGATTTGTGCCGACTGCTTGACCAAACATATATACATATGCATATACCCCTGCGCTCCAGCTTAAGAGAGCATAAATACATTTATATACAAACGGTTCATATCGTTTTACGCGATTACCATTTGAGCCAACGCAAGCATTCATCTATATGGATGATTTAATAGTGATAGGTTGTTCCGAAAATCATATGATTAAAAACTTATCAGATGTTTTTCACAAATGCAGAAAATACAATCTAAAGCTACATCCAGAGAAATGTTCATTCTTTATGCGTCAAATCACCTTTTTGGGACGTAAATGCACTGATAGAGGAATACTGCCAGAAGACAAGGAGTATGATGTCATGAAAAATTATCCAGTACCTCATGATGCAGATAGCGCAAGGGGTTTCGTTGCATTTTGCAACTATTATAGAAGATTCGTTAAAAACTTCGCCGAATATTCAAGGCACATAACCAGATTATGTAAAAAGAATGTTCCTTTTGAATGGACAGAAGACTGTCAAAAAGCATTTTTACACCTAAAAACAAAACTGATGGAACCTACTCTCTTACAATACCCCGATTTTAGTAAAGAAGTTTGTATTACAACAGATGCTAGCAAAATGGCATGTGGTGCAGTATTATCTCAAAACCACAATGGCCATCAACTTCCAGTTGCATACGCATCTAGATCATTTACTAAGGGCGAGAGTAATAAAAAGTACTACTGAGCAGGAATTGGCAGCAATACATTGGGCAATAACCCACTTCAGACCCTATATTTATGGTGAACATTTTACAGTCAAGACTGATCATAGACCACTCACCTTTTTATTTTTAATGACTAATCCTGGCTCAAAATTAACTCGTATTTTGATTGGGCCGAATTTCGCCGTTCGTTATAAGGAACCCAAGATACTCTACACTTGATGTAAGAAATGAACATTTAGTCACATTAAATGAAAACCCAGCCTGTGATAGGATTTCCAATACTGTTCTCAATCTGTCGAAAGATTCTTCTTTTGTCTGTGCAGTAATCAAATTGTCATCCATATAAACGATACAATAGGAATGGGCAAGGTCACCCAACGCTTTCATAATCGCACGTTGAAACACAGAGGGTGCATTTTTTAAGCCGAAAGGCATAGTTACAAATTCGAATTGGCCCTCTGGAATAAAAAATGCCGTTCGCTCTATTGAATTTGGGTCTATAGGAATCTGGTGAAAACCACTAGCCATATCCAGACACGAAGATACCTTTTGCCCCACATAACCTACAGACTTGGTCGTTAATTAGCGGTAAGGGATACTTTTCAGACACGGTATTGGCATTCAACTCACGATAATCTACGCAAAATCTATCCGAGCCATTTTTCTTTTTGACTAAAAGCATTGGACTTGCAAAAGGGGAACGGCTGGAGCGAATAATATTCGATGCCAATAATTCCCTAATTATGTCTCTTACTATTCCTTTTTCCTTGATACTAAGTCGACATGGCCGTCTTTGCACAGTCTTATTATGATCAATTAATCAATTTCCAACTCTCTAGTTGTGACTCCTCTTTTGGAAACCCATTTATTTCTAATAAAGTTGACTTATCCACACCACACAGCTCGATATCAATATTGGCTGACACAATTATTCAAAGCAGATAGGGTGTACACAGATTTTGTCTTATATAATTCAAAAAGTATCTATTGTTATCTTTACACCAAAATTCTGAGTTAAAATTTCTCGGCCGATTATAATATCATAATGTGACTGTTAAGAACGACGTGAAAAAGTACTTCAAGAGAATAACCACTGATTATAACATTAAACAATATTTGCATAGTACTTGTCACTGAACTCTTTCCTATTCCCTTTAAAACTACAATATTATTGATTCGTGTGCCCGAAAGTCTATGAGACACAATCTCTTTTATCAGCGATCACTTGGCTCCAAAAAGAATGGATACGACTCACCAGACGAATTCAAAGTTCCAATTGGGTCGGCCACCTGGCACAAGTTTACACGCCTCTCAATCATTTTATTATGACTCGCTAATTCTTTTTTCTCAGTGCAAGCCGAAGCAAAATGTCCAAGAGCTCCACACTTTTAATTATATTGGACGTTGAATACAATGACTGTATTAGCAAGTGGTCCAACGACACCAAGCCGATGCTTGTTGCGCGCGGAACCCAAACGAAGTCCACCTCCCGCCTGACCGACCGAGAGGCACCGTCGCATAACGGACGACACGGAAACGCGGTAGAAAAGCGAATAGAAACGCGAGTAAAAATTAACGCGATGTGGAGAAAACAAGAAATAAAATAAAAAAGACGAGGCGATAGAACGCGGCATGCAAGTAGGGGAAAAAAAGAAAAAACATAGAATAGAAAATCGAGGAAGATTCAAATACTAATTACTAATTACGTACTAGATAGGCAAGAATTAAGGACTTCATAGCAGCGATAGTGTTAGTGCTAGCTATGATTTGTTGGAGCTTATTGTAGTCCGAACATAATGCCCTGAAAGGATCATGCAGTGCATAGTTCGATCTACAATAAGGGAGTGTTAGTGGAAGGAAATAGCGAGTTATTCTGCAAGGAACAGAGAAGTGTAGCTGCCTTAACAAGGCCTCACTGTCAATGTCACCTTGCATAAGGTTGTTAATAAATAAGACCCCTAGCATGGTTCTGCGGTTAGTTAGGGGAAGGCAGATTTAGTAACAGAAGTCTACTATTATAGGAAGGCAGTCTCAAATTTTCATCCCAGTTAAGGCCGCGTAAAGCAAAAAGTAAGAAATTTTTCTGTACAGATTCGATGCGTTCCTTATGAATAGTGTACTGGGGACACCATACGCATGAACCGTATTCAAGAATGGGACGAACAAGTGCAACGTAAAGGGTCTTTGTAATATAAGGATCGTCGAATTCCTTAGACCATCTTTTGATAAAGCCTAGGACACCCATGGCTTTATTGACCATATTAGTTATATGATTGGAAAACTTTAGTTTTCGGTCCAGACGGACCCCCAGATCATCAACTAGGGTGATTCTTTCCAAGGCACAACCACAAAGAGTATAAGAAGCAAACTTCGGACTGGCTCGAGAGAATGTCATCAGCTTGCATTTAGAGCTGTTCAGGTTTAAAAAATTGGCACAACACCAAGAATTAAAACTATTTAGGTCGGTTTGTAGGTTTGAGTGACAGTGGTCGTCTTTAAATTGGTAGCAAAGCTTTACATCATCCGCATACATAAGAGTACGGGAGTTACATATGACCAAGGGAAGGTCATTAATGAAAAGCGTAAAGTAGGGGACCAAGATGACTCCCTTGAGGAACACCAGATGTGGCATGAATTGGGTTTGAAAGGGTGGTTTTAAAGAGGACTCTTTGAGTTCTGTCAGCCAGATAGCTTACAATCCAACTAAGTAGTTTTGGTGAAAAACCTAGAAGGTCAAGTTTATGTGCCAGAAGGGAATGATTCACTGAGTCAAAAGCTTTACTGAAATCAGTATAAATGACATCAGTTTGAAGATTTTCCTGAAATCCTTTTACCACGAAGGATGTCAGCTCAAGCAAGTTTGTCGTAGTAGAACGACTTTTAATGAATCCGTGTTGAAAAGGTGAGATAACGGATCTACAGAAATGTTGCAAGTGAGGAGTTATAACATTCTCGAAAAGTTTGGGTATAGCCGACAATTTAGAGATACCTCTATAATTGCTTGCATCAGACTTGCTGCCCTTTTTAAGCAAGGGAATAATAAAAGATTCCTTCCAAATGGAAGGAAAGACTGAAGTTTCTAAAGACAGCGAAAATAGTTTGAGCAGT
>JAEIHA010000938.1:0-192500 GCA_018904595.1 Zaprionus indianus
TTCCCAGCCCAACTCTTCGTCGTATTGCGGATATAAACCTTGGACCAATCTTTCCCAAAATCAACAATAACTTTCATGGAAAAACCGCTGTGATATTGCCGGATTTACTACCACCGCGCAGCATCCTATCAATAGATCCACAATCAGGAAAAGAAGATCTCTACGGGTACTCCGACAAGTTTATCAAAGAGTTTGCAATAAGACACAACATAAGCCTGAAACTACAAAGACCTCTTCGTGAAATAAAACATTTGAAGAGAAAAGAGATACTTGATTTGATCAAAACAGATCAGATAGACTTGCCGGCGTCTTACCTTATTCGCGAAGCTAATCAATATAGCACAGAAACAGAATACAGTGCTATAATTGAGATTGGCAGTGTGTTAATTTTAGTGCCATGTGGACAAGTGATGAGCATAAACGAGGCATATAATGGACTTAAAGTGTATTCCCAAATGGTTTTGGTAGCCTACTTCATGTTTGCCGTAATTGAAACTCTCATTGTGGCGGCAACTCATCGATTACTCCAGCAAAGTTATCGATTCACTTACTCCACTTTGGTGGTGAACCTACGAGCCTTCTGTGGCGTTCTCGGATTACCTTTAAGATTAAACAGACGTCGATCGACTCTTTCACTACAGCAGATCGTATTGATCATGGGTCTATTTGGAATAATATTCAATTGTGTTTTCAATGCCAACTTGAGTACATTACTGATTAAGCAACCTTTTTGCAAGGAAATAAAGAACTTGGAGGAATTATACGAAAGTAAGCTGCCAGTTATCGCCCACAATGGGTTTCAACAACCCCATCATGGTGACAATGACGAATATTTTGAAGAAAAGATACGACCTCTCCTAACATATATGCCTTTCTCGGAGGCTCAATATTTGGCTCTGACTTTAAATACAAGCTACGCTCATCTGATATACTCGAAGACATGGAATATCATTAATACGTATCAACAGAATTACAAGATAAACGCCTTATGCACATTCCCAGGGTTGAAACTTAGATATCATGTTCTATTGAGTGGAGTTTTCAAAAAGAATTCTGTTTATAAGGCGCCATTCAATGAGTTTGTTTCTTTGACTCATAGTTTGGGCATGAAAATATACTGGGAAAGAAATGCTGGACGAAAGGTTATTGCCGACATTCATCCAAAGATCCAAAAAACACTCATGAGTACATTGAAAACTCACGAATATAACGGAATAGAACTAAAAAATTTAGTTTGGCTTTTTCAACTTATCGGAATATTTTACGGAGTAGCTGGAATGGTTTTTATGGGAGAAATAATTATAAACAACTATCAAAAGAAGCGTATTGAAAGGAAGTTGGTTAGGAGAACAGAAGTTTGAAAATTTAAATGTTATCGATAAATGGTTTGATGAACTTTTTTGATGCATTAACTACACATAATACATATATTCACTTATATCATGTTAAGCACGCTTTGAATCTCTATATACAAATAAAGTTATCTGCAAAAGAAATCAAAAATCAAAAGAGAACTGTTAAAAATATTTACATTTATTTCGTATTTTGTTCGGTTTCATAAACCAATTAGATTTTATTTTATATTTTACAATTTTTTTGGTTGTTTAGTTTTGTGCAAGTGCCCCAAGAACATTAGATTGTGCAGATTAAAGGGTAACTGCTGACATATGAGTATACACAACATGTTGTTCGCTCTGTCAGCTTAGAATTCTGTGAGTGTTCGAAAACTTTTCAAAAAAGTGTGAGTGAGAGAAGTAGCGAGAGAAAGAAGCCAGATTCGCAGTTGCAACGTGGATCACACGGCCGAGATCATGTGTGCATCATCTTCATTGATGCGATCGCTACATTTGCCATTCACCTCAATTGTGTGATTCGATTCAGTGTCGCTTGGCTCCTGTTCGCCTTGCTCCTCCTCCTGACCATTCTCAGCTGGCTCCGAGGAGGCGCTGTCCTCCTCCTCCCTTTCCTCCTCTTCGTCATCGTCATCGTCGTCGTCGTCATGCTCGGGTGTCTCGCGCTCCTCGTAGATGACATCACAGCTGGTGGCTATCGTTTTCGATGGCGGCTTTTTGCTGGCCGCACTACTTCCGTTCCTTTGTGTCGTCGCATTGCCATTCTGCTGCAGCTCGGACATTTGGATCTGCATCTCGCGCAGTCTATCGGTGAGTACGAACAGATCGCGCTCCTGGCTATCGCAGCGTGTGCGCAGCTCGGATATCTCACGCAGATCCTCTGGACGCGGATCACGTCTCTCGTAGCGCATGCGCATCTCTTCGAATCTGCAAGACGCACAAGACCAAAAACGGGTTACAAGGCAGGATCGCAGGGCAGCTTAGCTTGGCACAACAACAGCAACAACAACATTGCTAAGCGACAAGGAGAGACAAGACTTACAGATTGGTCAGGCAGCGACACTTTCGATGCAGTTGCTCGATCTCGTTGGCGTTGCTTATGTCCCGTTTGTCCAGCGCCGCCTTCTCGGCATCGTAGGCAGCCTTCAAGTCCTTCAGATTGCGCTGATGCCGAAGCTCCACATCGCTGGTGTGTTTATTTGTTGATAGATTTGGGTGCAGGTTGGTTAAGTTGAGGATTGAGTTGAGTACACAAGCAGAGTGCAAGAGAGAGAGAGAGAGACAGAGAGTGCAGTAGTGGTATATAGCGAGAAAGAGAAAGTAAGAGTTACATATTCATATATATTTCCATAAGATCTTGGGCAGGCACAAAAGCGAATGAAAGAATCGAAAAAAAACTTAAGACTAGTTAATGTACGTATGTGTTTTTGCATGTGTGTGTGTGTGTGTGTGTGCGGAGATGCGTAGTTCACTCAATTGCCCAACAGATGGCGATACTTGATATAGAGCACAGCGATTATATTGAACACTAAGCATGCTAGGGCGATCAATGGCGACATGGTCAGATATAGCACATATAGTGTGGGCATATACGGACACGCCCCCATCGCAAGCGCACACAAGGCGGTCGCCGTGTTGATTGGACAATCTAAGCCAATGCAGCTGATCAAAAAAGTAAATGAGAGAGAGAGAGAGAGACAAAGAACTTGAATGAAACGAGACGAGGCGAATGAATGAAACAAGCGAACAGGAGTGAGAGGGCGGGCGGGCACAGGGCGTGGCAGACAAAACAACATGAAGTTCTAGAGTACAGTTAACACCGGATACAGTGGACAGTGCGAAGGGATGAATCAATTGCTGCGCACTCACTTCATTCGTTCCTCGGCAGCGGCCATTTTGGCGCGATGTCGCTCCACAATTTCCTGCAGCGCTTGATCCTTTTCGGCTTGCAGCTTGGCCTTCTGTGCCTCTGTGGAGGAGAGAGCAATGTAGGTGGAACTTGGCTGGAGACATTTAAGTTAACTTACCCAACTCCTTGCGATGCGTCTCGACCATATCCTGCGTGGATAGCTGCAACTCTTTGGCAAACTCCTCCTTCACTTGACCCAAACGTTCGCGGAACTTCTCCTCCATCTCCTGTTTCTCGGCCTCGAACTCCTTCTTGAGATTCGCCTCGAGCTCAACACGTCGATCCTCCTCACGGCACATGGCATTCTGATACTCCCGATCCGCGCGATCCAGATGCATGCGCGTCTGCAGTAGCGCGTTATCGGAACGTTCGCGCAGCTCCAGAAAGTCGCCTTTCTTCAGCTCCAGATTCAGCGTCAGCTCGTCAATCTTAAGAAGGAAGATATAAGATGAGCTTGGAGAGAAATGTTACTGTTTGTTTGTGAGTATCACTCACCTCTTGGCGCAGCTCCTCCTCGTTGGCTGTGTAGCGATTGGTCAGAGCACGCAGCTCCTCGATATGCTCGGCTTGTAGCTTATCCAGGGCATCGCGACGCTCTTCCACATAGACGGATTCCAGCTCATTTGTCAGTCTTGTCATCTCTGTGCTGTGAAGAGAAAAGGAAATGGTAATCGAAACGGTGTAATTGCAGTGTGATATCGTTAAGAGTGATGTCAATGGATGTGATATCGATAGGTGTAATATTGATAGGTGTAATATCGATAGGTGTTTTCGATTGATGTGATATCGATGGGTCTTATCGATTGATGTGATATCGATAAGTGTGATATCGATGGAAGTGATATTGATAGGTATTATGTTTATAGACGTGATATAGATAAGCGTTATATCGATAGGCGTGATATGGATAGGTTTTATATCGAAAATGTCATATCCACAATTGTATAATCGATATTTGTGTAATCGACAGCTGTGATATCGATAGGTCTAATATTCATCATCGATGTCTTATCGATGAATGTGGTATTGATAAGAGTGTTATCGAGAGTTGTGATATCTCAAGGCGTGTTATTGATAGAAGTGATATCGATAGGTGTGATTATCCATAGGTGTGACGTCCATATGTGCGATATCGATGAAAGTGATTTCAATAGTTCTGGTATCGATAGGTTTGATATCCACAAGTGTGTTTTTCATATGTGTGATGTCGATATATATGATATCGATATGTGTGATATCGATATGTATGATATTGTTATGTATATGTGAAATACCACAGTTATGATATCGATAAATTTGATATCGATAGGTGTGACATCGATAGCTGTGATATCACTAGCTATCAATATACTATAGCTTTATGTCTGTATTTCACCTTTAGCACTTGAAAGCTTTCCGTATGGATTCCACATCGAAAACACTACAATCAATAACTATCGATAAACGTTAAAGTTCGGATTAGTCAACTTACTAAAGTTTGTTCTCCCAAAAGGCGGCAGCTTCGTTGCGCACCTCATCGATGCGATAGATCATTTGACGTTCCTTGTCATAAATGGCACTGCGAAAGAAAGAGAAAGAGTTAGATTATATCGATTTCGGAACATATATCGATTGGTGGCTATCGCAGCTACACACTCACTTATCACACTGATACTTGATCTTGCGCACAGCCTCGATTTGCGTCTCCAGATTCTCGTTGGCCATTTCCAGTTCACCCTTAAGATTCTCGATGCGTTCCATCAACGTTTGTATCGATCTCTCCTGCTCGCTGACCACGCCCCCCAGTGACTTGACCTGCGCCTGGCAAATGCGCAGCTGTTCCGCCTCCTTGCGACGCGACTGCAACTCCAGCTCGAGCTCCTCGGCCTTGGCTGCTGCCTGTTTGCGTTCGTAGTTGGACTTGTCCAATTTATCCTTGCACTGACGCTGCATCTGTCGCATCTGCCACTCGCAGTCCGACATCAGCGTATCCTCTCGTTCTAGTCAAGATAAGGTTCGATAAATATCGATTGTTATCGATTCGTTGCCACCCTCTCACCTCTGTTGTGTGTTCTCAACATCTCGAACTCCTTTTGCCACTTATCCTCGCAGATCTTGCGCTCCGCCTCGGAATACTCCAGTGCACTCTTGAGCACGCGTATCTGCTCCTCCAGTTCGGCGCGTATCTTGTTCACCTCATTCTTCCAATCCTCCACTTCCAGCCTGGCACTGGCCAGCTGCGCTTGCAGGTTACTCGCCAGCGTCTGCGTCTGTTTGTACTTTTCGGTAAGTTCGTTATACTGCGCCTCCAGTGCGTCTAAAAAGCGAGACCAAGTTAGCCAAAGTTGAGAAGCCTCCACTGGCATCTGTACTCACCATACTTGCGTCGGAACTCGTCCTCATCATCGCTGTACTTGTGCCTGAGATGAATCTTCTCATCCTCGAGCAGTTTCAGCTTCTTGCGCACATATTCATCATCCTTCTGGGCCGCAACAAGTTCCCCTTGGAGTCCTGGAAGAAAAACATTTTAGTTTGCACTGTGAATGTTTATAAAGCTTCCACTTACTATCCACATTCCATTGTTTCAGCGATAGTTCCTGTTCCAGATTCTGTATCTTAACCTGCATATCACCCACTTTGGCCTCCAGATTCCGAACATTGTTGTGCGCATCCTCCAGCTGTGCCCCGAAACGCGCCTTCTGCTCTCGCAGCTCTTTTCTGTGTGAAGTGAAATGAGAATGCCAGATAAATACTCGATGTCTGGGGGCTTAAGAGATATAGCATGAATATAGCATACAGCATACTAAGCAGTATATAGAAATTAGTCAACGGAAGTCGAGAAAATCCGATGTGAAAACAAAAACTGTGACTCACAGACGTGCGCAGCGCACGCACCGCAGTCTTATGATGGATTTGCGACTTGAGAAATAAGCAATAAAAAAAAAACAACAGAGAAACATTATTATAATATAATAATAATTATAAAAGTCAGCTATATATACGCGAAAGTGCCACACAGATATATGTACACAGATATTTAGTATATATACAGTTCTTGACGCACTTGAATCGGTCGATGTGCTAAATGAAAATGAGGTGCAAGAAGATTTGCTGGGGAATGTCTTCCTCACAGTTACCGTTAATTTGCGTCGACGCACAGACACAGAGACACGCGCGCATTTATATAATATTTGTTATGTTTTGTATTTGTTCCTTTGTTGTTATTGTTGCTGCTGCTTTCGACGCAAAATAAAATACGCTTTAATTGAATCTATCGCCTGTCTATCGAATCTCTGTTGTGTCGAGAGCGCACAGTGCTATTTATAAAGATTCGCTGTAGTTGGCAAAGTGTTGCGATATATATATATAAACACACGATATATGCACGATGTGTACAAGATGTAGATACAATGAGCGGCAAATTTATCAAATTGTGACACGAGATTTTGCGTTGCCTTTGCGTTTGCGTTTGCGAGTCTCAAGATACAAGGGAAGAAATCAGAATCTGTTCGAGGGATCTCGAAAGTTATTTCAATTATTTTCGAACTGAACTTTGCGTGAGAATGTTTTCGCTTTGTTTATGCCTCAACTTGTTCATGAAATTACTAAACTAAACAAAGTAGTCCATAACTTTTGGCGCTGCACATCAAATAAATTACGCATACGCCCCGCTTGGTGCGAGCCTAAAGTAAACACGCACTGGCTAAGTTTATTTGGCCACTTGGCTACAGTGTTTCCAGCAAATCAAGTGCAACCACTCAATATCTGTGCTCAAAAAACATTTTGCACATTCTTTTGGTAACTAAAATAAGCCGGAAAAACTAGAGCAGAGGCAGTCGCAGCAGGCAGCCTGCTGCACATTTTGCACACACATGAAATAAGCGAAATATTATTATTATTATTTTGTGAAAGCAACGTGGCAATTGACGCGCCAACATGTTGCCAACTAAAATGACGAAGGGAATTTATTTTTATTCATATTCTGAAGATGATTTACGATGGCAAACAGCGCTCTGGCTACGTTATTAAACGACATTCGATTGCGGCAGATTTGTTAAAAGTTAAATAATTTGTTGTATAAATACGAAGATGAATAATTAGTGGATTGCCAACTAGATTTGTTGCCATATACTGTAGAAGGCACTGCGGGCTGTGCCACTTGTAGACCGGCTGTCACAAGCTGTCATAACAGCGACAAGGCCAAACAATGGGACAAACTGGGGGACAAATAGTGGGCCTAGCAGGGAGACAAATAGTGGGGCAAACAGTGGAACAATAGGAAAAATAGTGAGCCTAACAATGAGGCAAACAAATACATTTCAAGTGACGTATACGTAATAAGAGAACACACAGCAAAATTAAAATTTGATTTTAAAAAATATGTCAAAAATTTGCATATTTTCTTTTGCCTTCTCTTTTGCTTTCTCTCTCTCTGTTTTTGCCTTAATTTAATTGCCCATTTCCCTGTTTGATCTTGATCCGTCGCTCGTTAAACGCGGTTAAATGATTGGCAGATGCCAAGCGAGAACAGGCCATAAGATATATATCACCTATGTATTTTTGGCATCCGCTCTGCTGGACAAAAAATGTCGTGAAGCGATCAAGATGAATGGCAACACACGAAGCAGACTACGCAAAGGGAAGGGAAAATGATTGAAAATGAAAAATTACGCGATGCCGTGGAAACTTCCGTTCGTTGCATTTGCTGTTTGATTAGTAGCACAATTATTACGCATACGCCGCGTAGTGTAAACAATTAAGCACACACACAAACGAATTAGGGATTAGATCATCCGTTGCGTATACGTTACTTGAGTTCCTGCGCCTCGCCACGATTCGGTATGTCCCGCGTCGGCGTCGGCGACGGCGTATTGAGCACACTGCCATCCTCGACAATCTCAACGCTGTTGCGTCCTATGCAACTATCGTCCAGGCTGCGATACTTGGGACTATTGCTGCGACTGCGCGCCGACGCTGCGCCGCTGCCCTCAATGTGAATGGGTATGAAATGCACATTGCCCAGACTGTTGCCGCCGGCGCCATTGGCAATATTGATATTCAGATGGCCATCTCCTCCGTAGCCTCCGCCTCCTGTTCCTCCACTGCTGGCATTCGTTGTTGCTGTTGTTGTTGTTGTACTGTTCGCTGTCGCATTGGCGGTCGTTGACTCGACCACAACGTCAGGCAGGCTAATGCTCTCGATGCACACCAGTCGCTCGTCGAAATGCTGCTCATCTGCGTCGTCCACATCGAGTTCGTCGCACTGCAGCAGCATCTCCTCGCCGCAATCGCAGTCGGTTGACGTTGAGTTGGCATCGCGCACAAAGGGTGTGCGCTGCGGCAGCGTTGCAGCACAATGTGATGAGCTGCGCGGTGGCGGCGCCGGGGCATGCTGCGGTATGCTATGCTGATGCTGTCTGTCATGGTGCACAGAGCTGGCCAAGCCGATGCCCGAATCCGCATAGCTGCTGCTCAAATTGGAATCACTTTTGAGTGCGCTGCGTTCGCTGCTCGCCGATTGCCTTGAACCGTTGGGCGTGGCAGCACGATCGTGGTCCAACATTTCCAGCGCCTCGTCGAGTTCATCGTCCTCGGGTTCGGGCTCCGCTTCGATGGCATCGTCCTGCTCCGCCTCCTCCTCCTCGTGCTCGTCCTCGGCTTCCTCTTGCACATTCTCCAGCTTGACATTGGTCAAGCGTGTCCAGGGTCGCCCCCCTTGCTGATAGATTGTGGTGGGTATATCCACTGCGAACACATCATCCTCTAGCGTCTCCACATGCGCCTCGTTCAGCTCCTCTATGTTGATGCCGCTGTCGTAGAAGATCTCCTCTGCGCCAAGACTCGATCTGGGACTCGACTCAAAGCTGCAGTCCGAGACGGTAATGCGAGGCACTTCCTGTTGCTGCTGCTGCTGTTGCTGCTGCTTGTGTTGTCGTGGCGGTGCCAGCGGCGCACTCGACTCACTCACGACAGACTCACGAAACTCACGCGGCGTGCTGGCGCGTGAGCTCGACGCCGATTGGCCGCTGCTCTCGTTGGGCTTAGCGCTGGTTTGGCCCATAGTTATATCACTTGTGTTGTTGTTGCTGTTGTAGCTAGTGTTGCTGCTGCTGCTGCGCTGCTGTTGCAGCAGTGTTGCATCGCCTTGCTGATCTCCCGCGCGAGTGAACAGCTCGACGTTTGCCGCTTGAATAAAATCGCCGAAGACATCGCTGGCATCGTGCTGCCTCGCAACGTCTTCTCTCTGGCGACTCTCTTCGTTGGGCAAATCTTGCTCTTGCTGTGGTTGCTCTGGCTGCTCCTGCCTCGTTGCTGCTCCAGCTGAATTACTGCGACTGCGACTGCGAGTGCGAGTGTGCTGGTGCTCTCCGCGCTCTTTGTCCGCGCTCTGCGGCACCGACGCGTTGTGTCGATTCTGTGGACTATTATTAGACATCGTCATTTGATAACTATTTGTGGACACGGTCGCGGGGTCGGAGTTCGTTTCAAGGTGTGCTGCTACTACTGCTAATGTTGCTGTTGCTGTTGCCTGCCCACTGGCTATTACGTCTTTGCACTTGCCCGCGTGTTGTTGCTGTTGCTGTTTTCGCTGATGATTACGTCCACGCGCCATGAAAATTTCAGTGAGAAACTCGCGACTCTTTTGCAGTGTTCTGCGCTTCTTCTTAAGCACCCTCGACTCTTCCGCTGCAATACTGTCGCAAATGTTGCCGTTGCTGTTGCTGCTGCTGCCGCCGCTGCTGCTGCTACTGTTACTGCTGCTGTTGCTGTTGCTGTTGCCCAGCTGCAGCGCAAAGTTGCCTAACGATAGGCGCGATAGTCGTTTCTGTTCGTTCGATTGTTTCGATTGCTGACGATAAATCACCGTCTCATCAATTACCCTGCCAGCAATGCCTGAATGTTGTTGCTGTTGCTGTTCCTCTTGTTGTTGTTGTCGTCCCTCTGGCTGTGCATCGCCATCGATCGCTGCTGGGACGAGTATCCGTTTGTAACGATCCGTCTGGCAATCGCTGCTGCCAATTAGACGATCGTCTGCGTTGTTTGCTTTAGCTTTGGCTGCCTCGTTTTGACTGCCCGCGCGAGCAACAGCAGCAGCAACATTTCGATCATTATGTTCATCAACAACAGTCTTGGTCGCTGTCCTCGTCGCCGGCCCCCGTTCTCCTTCGCCCATGTTATTTATAATCGAAGAGATCGCTGAATGGCCATTAGAAGCGGCAGCAGCAACAGCAACAGTAGAGGGAGCAGCAGGGAGAGAGGCAGTGGCAGCAGCTGTTTTTGCTAATTTTACACATTGCTTCTCTTCGTCGTCGTCGCTGGCAAAGTCCTCCAGCTCTTCGATCACTGCTCGCCTTGCTGGCGACGCCATCTTTGCGCTCCCGCTCCCGCTCTCTTGTGCTCTCTGCACGGCGCTGAATGAGCTCTCTCTCTTGCTCTCGCTGAGACTCTCTGCAGCAGCTTTAGCTCTGCTTGTTGTTGCTGCAGCTGCAGCTGTTGCAGTTGCTGTTGCTGTTGTTGTTGCTGCCGTGTCCTCTTCATCGTCACTTGCAATCTTCTGCGCCTTTCTCTGACGCGTGCGTCGCAGCAGATTAAACATTGCTGCTAATTTCTAGTGTCACACACACACACACACTCGTATTTATGCCTTGCTAAATCTCATTTAATTGCATTTTCATCGTTTTACATCGTTTTGTTTGTTTCGTTTTTACTTTCCTCTCTCTCTCTCTCTTTCGCTTATAAACAATTCGTTTTTATTGCAGCCAACCTGTTGATAAACATAAATAAATAGAAAGAGTTGTTGTTATTGTTGTTGTTGTTGGAGATGACACAAGGTCAGTTTAACTAATTAGAATGTATTTGCAAATGAATATTAGATGCAACTTACTGCACGATTCTCCGAGCTCATACGAACTCAGTGGCGGCTGAACTGGAACTGGCTCCACACGATGATGACAAATGCTGGACAAGTAAAGGCACACAGACACAAACACAGACTTAGTTGTAGTTGTAGTTGTCGTTGTGTATGCTTCGAATACACTTGACAAAAAAGAGACACATGGCATAATTAATTTTAATTGCAATTGTATTGTTCAGTTCGCTATGGTTAAGCCGGCAAATTTGGAGTGTGATATGTGTATTAGTGTGTGTGTGAGTGTGTGTGTCATTATGAATATTAATTGGCGCGTAGAAAGCCATAGGTCGGTTATTGTATATGCCATCATTATGTGTCATCGGAAGCAACAATAGAGCACATAACTTGACTCGCTTTGACTTGTGATTCATTTGGCAAGTTAGCTCAAGTGCAAAGATTGGTTGAGTAGAGTATGAGAATGTTAGAAATCAATTTAATGACTAAGGAATGATAATATCTTAGAAAATGCAAATTTATTAACAGCGAAGAATATATAAATCACTTTTATAGAAAACAAATATTGTGTAAACATTTCTTGTTTTTTTCTTGGAAATATTTTGATAACTTATTAAGTATTTTCACTTGCAAAATTATTTGTAAACAGAAGGAAGGTTTACTTTAAACATGTCAAAGCTTCAAAGTACACCCTGGAAGGTCTTATATCCCATGATCACTCCTATACTAATGATATATAATGCTGCAGAGTATTATGTTTAACTTTGATGGGCACTGATAAGTTCAGTTTCTTCTAGAATCCAAATTTCTCTTTATATAAAAACCTTCTTTTCAGCTGATTCTTCCTATGCCAGCTATATGTTATAGTTGTGTGATTTTGTTGAAATTTTATAGGCACATTATATAAACAGAAAAGGTCCGCTGCAGTAAATTTGTAAAGCTGTAAAACTATGAGAGGAACAGACAGACCTTCATGGCTAGATCGAATGCGCTGTTGCTGCTAATTGAGAATATACTTTATGGGGTTGGAGATGTCTCCTTAGATGCATTATAAGCCGCTGGTCAACATTTATATACCTTATAATATAATATAATATAAATATAATTATAATATAAATAAATAATAAATATAATAAGCAATAAATTTCTTTTTATTCAATTTTTCTCCAACACTTTCCTTCTTCCAACCTTTCCAAGTCAACTCTCTCCCTCCTTCCTACAACTATACCTTATATTTGCTCAGTGTACTGAATCACATCTTTCCCTATGCCAAGCTGAAATTGCATTAGTGCGACAAAAATAAACTAATCACTTCCTCGTGTAGTACAACATCATAATCCTGCAGCGAAGTGCAGCAAGTACAGCCAGGCAAGAGGCAACTGCAAACGCAGAACTCCCCCTGCCACATGCCACAGCTATAGCTATAGTTTCAAGTTCAGGGCACACGACTATGTTGCTCTCTCTCGCTCTCTCTCTCTCTCTCTCTCTCTCTTCTATTTTTCTCCCTGTCTCTCCTCACGTAAACAGACCAATTATAGGCAGCAATAAAAATGGCAAGTTCTTCAAAGAACCGAAAGATCGCTAAAATTAGAGCCCGCCTAGGTATGTACCATGTGTGTGTGTATGTCTTAGGGCTCATCTGCTTTTGAGGGGGGTCTGGAAAGGGGGCGAAGAAGTAGTCAGGTTGGAAAACACATTGACGTCACCTTTAACGCGCTGCGAAACGGCAACGCGTGTTACAAGCAGAGACAGCCAGCCTGCTCTGCTCCTCGACGCTGTTGCTGCTGTTCATGTTGTTGTTGCTGTTATTGTAGTTGTTGCACTTGATTATTTGCCTAATTGATGGGGCAAGCAAAATGTGCGCCTGGGATTTTTGCACCAAAATGTGTGCGGCGCAATTTGCGCGTATTTCTGCCAGTTCCATTGAATTACGTTTAGATAGAGATGGCAATAGATAAATAGATAGATAGAGAAAGAGAGCCAAAAATAAAATAGAATTGCATGAAATTTGCGCAAAATTTGGAAAACGTCAATCGTCTGGCCGAGCGGGGCATTCTCAAGAGGATGTTTTTGGCAGCGAAACGGAAATGATGCAGTAAGCAAAGCAGATAAAGATTACCAGATGCCATACATAAATATATATTATCTTTCTCTATAGATAAATTAAAAATAAAATATGTGATAAATTTCATGTTATTTTATTCTGTTTTATTTTTTCCTGCAGCTTCCGTCTTGGCCCAATTCAAAAGTCGTTCAAGTTTGCAGCCTTCGCCATTGGGCCAAGGCACATAAGTTGTATTTACATTGTATTTCATGCCAATTGTTGCACAATTCCAGATCAAAAACAGCAACAGAATAAACTTGAAATGTTCTGCGAGTGGAAAATGATTGAAGATTATAAAGTTAGCACCACAATGGAATTCGCCTTAAAAAATTCCAACCAAGGCGAAAGAAATGTTCGGAATAATTAAAATAATAGATAAAATATGCCAAGCGAAAATATTTGGCATGCTGCTCGACATATGCTTTGAATACGAGATATATGTATATATAAAATTATGGTAAAAGAAAAAAACCATTTGAAGATCTTTGGCTTTGCCACTTGATACTTGACGTGTCGGAAAAACAATTGAGAATTACTTGGAAAAGCATCAGCAGATGAGCTTGCAATGTGTTGAGCAACTTAACCAGTGCGCTGTAGCGCAGTACAACCCCCCCTGCTGCAACCCCCCCCCCTCCCCGCGCGCCTTCACTGTTCACTTTCCCTTTCGCTTGTAGACGAACCACCGCCCCCGCCACGCCACGATCTCCCCCGCTGCTGCTGGCACTGGGCCAACTGACATTGACTGATGCCAGACCCCAGTCGAGCCAGGCGGTTTTCTTTGCCTCCATGGAGCTGCGGCCGTTCTTGACGGCATGTGTGGGTTAATGTTTTGCTTTGGACTTTTGCTAAGCTTTTTGTGTGATTTCTTCGTTTTTTTATAAACAATTCACTGGGCTCTTGAGCTGTTTAGCTGGGAAAATAAACCGAAACGATGCGATCTGAACCGAAGGTGATACAAATTCGTTCGGACGAATTATGAACGACCATAAAAGCGATTTGTAAGCGATTGTCAGCGGGGAGAGAGAGGGGAAGCGGGGAGGTGCGGAAATAAATTTCGTAAATTAGTGGAAAAACATTCGAGGCGTGTGACATGCGACTGAAATATAGTAATATATTGCGACATGCCGTGAGGTGTTGAGCAAATTAATTGAGCGTGTGGCGCTGCAGTTAATCTAAGGGCAGCCAGATGAAATGCAAATTGATTTAATATATATATATAAAATTAAAACTAATCCACCTACATAATGCACAGTTGGGAAGGAAGGGGGGCAATTCTCGACACACAGTATAAGTTTGTTTATTTACAAACACATATTCTACACTTGTTCATTAGAGAAAACGACAAATATTTTAATTTATTTATTTATTAGTTATTTTCAACTTATTTCACTTTGCACTTCATTTTTCTTTCGTTTTTCATTTCATTCAATTTGTCGCTAGACACAAAAACACTTGTTAGTCGCGCTGTCAACACTGTCGGCACATGCGGCGTATGCGCAACGAGCAATTGCGCCAACAGACAGACGGACAGGCAGGCAGGCGGAAATATAGAAAGAAAGCACACACGGCGCACGTTCTGCGCGGCGCAACAGACTTTTCACGACTGAAAAAACACTGCGCTGTGTCGTTGTCGCTGTCGACGACGTCGACGTCGCTGTGGAAAGTGTCGTGAAATGAGTGAAAAACATACAGAAATTCGATTGGAATAATCACTTATCGATAGGCTGAACATAGAGTTTTAAGAAATTTAAACAGCTTCATGAAGTGATTAAATATTTTATTTTAATTTATATTATTGTATATTGATAATAAGTCCTAAGTAAAGAAAGATGTTAAGTATAGCGGATATTGTGGACACTTAATAAGAACATAAAATGTGTATTCGTAGCCCATTAATAATGCAATAGTATCAAGAAAATTATTAAATATTGTATATTTCTAATGCAAATTATAAACCTGAGAAAGTCTAATATAGTTCCAGCAGTTACCAAAGTCACTTAAAATCTTCCACTCTCAAAGAGACTCTAATAAGTGTCTAGGCATCTCTCTTGCATATATTTGAAGACTAGCCTCTGACTTACAGTGCTTCCCATGTCGTAGATACAGTGTATGAATTTCTCTAAAGTCACCTTATAGATAGAACTAAAACTCATAATACTCCCGGCAGAAATTCTTAGGCCTTTGCATGCACACAATATGTTAATATCATAACTTTTTACTTTATCTATCTATCTACCATTTATCTATCTATATATCTACTAATATTTAAGACAGTAAATCAAATTAATTACCTTATAAACTTTCCTGTTAATATTTTTTTTATTTATAGTAAATGGCGCTACAGTTGCTTATCTTTCGCTGTATCTCTCCATTCAAGTGCAGAGTATATTTACCTTCTATAAGTTAACTTTGTCGGCAAAAGCAAAACTTTTGATTTGTACCCGTGCCTTATCATATCATTAACAATCCGCACGTTGTCGTTGCCTTAACGATGCTAATTTGATTAATTTGCAATGCTTACAGCCGCCTGTCACACGCGTCGGATGTGTAATGTACGTTATGCGCGCTCAAACAGTTTATTAAACGTTAATTATCGCTTGTTATTGTCGGAAAGGCGAGTTAATTGAACGACCACGTCCTTTTCATTATGCTGATTGTGCGCGCCGCATCTTCAACTGAATGTTTCCGCAACTCTTGAGATGGGCGAACCTAAAGAGACGATGGCACAATAATTGCCTTGCATGTGCTGAAAATATGAATCAGCATTGAATTTCAAGAGAATGCTGCTTTAAAGCACAAGATTCTTTTCAATGATAGGCAAGTGATGAATTTAAATTGTTTGATAATGTGGGTTATGGCAGACTAAACCTTAAATCGACCAAGTGTTTTAAACAAACTTATCTTATATCAAAATTAGATACAATATTCTGCACCATCTTTAGTGTAGTAAAGATCGCAGAATAAAAGCAGCTGCAAGGGTATATAACCTTCGGTCTTTCTTCCTAGTTTTATTGAATAATGAAATAAATATTCATATTTTTAAAATGTGTAAGTAGAAAATATAAAACAAATTAAGAAAAAGAACCAGTAAGCCACTTTATAATCATACTGTAAACAGACTTTATTGCAGGGTATTTTGCAGTTGATTAGTTTCATCTTTTGCTTACGCATTTGTTCAGTTCACTTTTGACATTTATATTCAAAATAATTTTCCAGCAGATCTTGGCCATGGCAATATAATATCAACGAATATTTAATAATCAAATCTGATTAAGCGTCACATGCATAAGCACACACACACACATACACACTGTAAACACATACTATTTTCAATCTAGAAACCGCAATTTGTATTTGGCAAGAAGCTTTCAGATTTTTTCCGCTTTTATTTTCCTCTCAATTTCAAGTGTATGTGTGTCTGTGTGTGTGTGTATTATGTTTTTATTTTTCCAATTTCCAGTGCTGACAGTTGCAAAACTCGCGTGCGCTAAATGTTATTTATAATAGAATTTATGCCTAGGCCCCCAATATCCGACCCGATCTATATATGGCCAATGCAAATGGCAGCCTGTGTCGCCTGGCGCTCCAATTTGGCTGTGTATCATTTTTAAGGGGGTGCCGGGAGGGGTGTGGTACGACGATATGGGGCAGTCAGGCTAGCCAAGCGACCGCAAAACTCAACAACAGCCATGGCGGCAGCGTTATAATAAACCATTTTGTGGCTGCCAAAAACGCTGCAAAATGGCCAAAAATGGGAGAATAAATTCACAACACACACACACACACACACACATAGAGAGAGAGCAACGGCATGCATAAAGTAAAGCTCTGGTGGTATGCAAAGAATTCATTATTGAATACCGAATTGAAAATGGCATTGCGCAAACAATGTTTGACGTTATATTAATATGTAGTCACAGCGCCCGAATGAGTTTTCCGGGCTCATCGTGCGCTCTGAGGCGTGAAAATTGCACATCTCAATGCCAGTGCGTGTGAGATTCACCTACACCCCCTCTCCTATTCCCTTTCCCCTGTGCAGCCATTGCATGCTGTCAGCCAGTGTCCATAAAAATGGACACTGCCGGCGGCGGGATGTGTCAACAGCTGCTCGCACATTTGGCGAGTGTTGCATAATATTTGACCTTTGGCGGAGGAGGAGGAGGAGGAGGGAGAGACAAAGAGAAGCAACAACAGCAAAGGCAGAAAAGTCAATTTAATTACAAAGAGCGCAATTTTAATTTGAATCAACTGGTTATATTTGTTTGTGCACTGCTGTGTGTGTGTGTGTGTGAAAGCTTTAAACGGACTTAAACGCCTTTAAGCGCGCTTTGTCTGTGTGCGTGTGTGTGCATGTAAATAGTTCACACGGCCAAACTAAACGGAAGCCGCGTTGCACACAAACAAACAGCCCAGCCCAACCACACACACATTTACTCTTGTGAGTGTGTGTTAGTGTGCCAGGCTGTTGCCGCAAAGTATGCTACAGGAAATTTTCAGTTTCATGCGCCCAGCAGCTTTACATTTATTGCACACTGTCCTTGCCACGCCCATCGCACCCCAGCCGCCTTCGCCCCGAAAAAGAACGGGGCTGGCCAGAAAGAAAAATAGAATTGTTTATTTGGCTTCGCCTTTCTTATTTAAAACTATTTTATGTGTCGCTGTCCCAGCGAAAACTTTTCCTACACCAGCAACGAGAAAGGGTGCAAGAGTTAGAAAAAGAAAGGGAGAGAAAGAGGAGGGAGGGGGGGGGGGGTGAGGAAATAGAGCAATTGGAGTGTGAAACGTTTTCACTTCCGTGTGCTGGCAAAGGCTGCTGTAGCTGTGGCTCTGCTGCAGTTGTGCAGCACTTTTCCTAACATGCACATAAAGTTTAGTCGATTTTCTGCAGAACTCAGTGTTACTCTTCTTGTTGTTGTTGTTGCTTTTGTTACGATTACTGCTGTTGTTGTTATTGTTGCTGCTGCTGCTAGCCCCAAAATCCCATTTGGCACTGAATTGTGTGCACACATTGAATTTGTAGCTAGCTTAAGACCCAAGCTATATATGAGCATTAATAGATATTTTGTGTGCGATGCTGGGCGATGCAAGCATATAAATATTGTATGTAAGTTGCAACACTTTGTGTGTGTGTTTTTTTTTTTTTTCAGTGTGCTGTGTAATTGAATCGTGAATGTTGCATACTTTCGGGCGCCTACAATTTTCACTCAACAACAGCACCGATTCTTTCTTTTTCTTGTGTGTGTTTGTTTCGGTTTGTTTGTTTGTTATGCAAGTCACTTGCCTTAAACAAATTTGTGCAACATCTACAGACCTGGTCAACATACACTCGACACAGTTGGAGCATCAGTTGAAGCAGCAACTGGACATCGTTAAATCTATATTTGTGAAAAATGAGGCACGTGAGGCAACTGTCATTGTTGCGCAGGAACTCAGGGAGGGAACATTAGCAATAGCTTAGAAGAATTCTCTGAAGAAAATTAGAATTTAAGTATGCTAAGCCATCAAGATCATATTAGTCCACCTACTTGATTTGTCAGCCAGTTTTCAGAGCCACAAAATAAAATTCGTTTTTAATATTTTTCAATTTGCATAAGCGATTTTTATTGCAAACATTTAAATATATAATTGTAAGAATTATTTAGTTTCAAATAAAATATATTAGTTTGTCGCTTTACACAGCTTCATCATTCCAGTTTCATTTGTTTAAAAACATAATAATAATTAATATTAATATAGTGTCTTTTGTTTTATGGAGTTAAATACAAGTTTCTTGATTATTTAATAACTTTTAATTAAGTTTCAAATTAAAATTTCTCGAGGCAACCACTCTTCGACGACTCTTTTGCAACTCTTGTCTCGTCTCTTTATTCGACTTATCTTCGGCCTGCCCACCCCTTTTATTTGCTACCCATTGCTGACTGATTATTTTCCATTCCCACATAATTTGTACATCAATTCAGTGATGTGATTTTAATATAGCTTTAGTATGTGTTTAGTTAAAATTCTTAATTATGTAAGTAGAACATTAAATGGCTTCAAAAACTAACCTCCTTTAGACGCTGATTATAACACTTCTTCTAGTTGGCTTCTTGCGCCATTGAGCTACGCTTATCTCCACAAGAAAAACTATTCCAGCTATGCCATGACCGAAGGCAATCAGTTTCCATACCCATTTCAAATCATCCATAGTTAGAAGCTTGACTTGTTGATAGTTTTTCTGCTCTTCTATCGAATTAATTGACGATATCATTTCATTACCCGCCTGATCCATCCAGTGATTGCGTAGACCTGAGCTATGAGACAGATGAATGAACTCGTTTAAGGCCGACTTATATACAGAATTGATCGACACAATTCCACTTACTGATACCCCATTCGCCAGTACCATGGATTCGGACTTACACAGGATCTTTTGATTATAATGCCTTTGGTATAAATCTAGAGCATCCCACAATGTTGGATACATGAAATAAACGTAGTTGGTATCAAATGCTAGTAGCAACTTTCGCTGTTCTTTTATATCCATTATTTTTACATTTGGTAGAACAGTCTTGAAGAAATCTGCATATAAATTTCTTTCCACGTAAGCTTTTAGATCAGAGCTAATCAGAACTTTTAGTTCACTGTTCCGTAATTGATGGAAGTTCTGAATCTTCTCAGTCCGTGGTTGTTTTATGAGCAGCGTGCTGAGATTCGCATTGAAAAGACTGCTGAATATGATGCCAAATAAGCTCATAACCATAACGATCTGCTTCAAGGGGAGACTGTTGTGGTGTCTACTCAGTTGTACGGATAGTCCCAGAACCCCGCAGAAAGCACGAAGATTTACCAACAATGAGGAATACGAAAACTGAAACCTTCCACGAAACATTCGAAATGTTACGCCCATAATGATTGTTTCGAGCAAAGCAAACATAAAGTACGCGCCCAGAATAATCCATGAGTAAGTTCTCAGTCCAATGTATACATCGCTTATGCATATTTCCTTCTCACAAGGCACTATAACGTAGATGGCACCAACCTCTAACCACGAAAGATATTCAACAATGTTCTCCATTTGAAGCTCAGAAGAGAAATACCGCAGTGGTAAATTAATTTGCTCATTGATTGTCAAATTTAGTACTTCAAGTGGAGTCATTTTCTTGGCGTTTGGATATATAAGTAATTTGATGTTGTATCTATGCGAAAACTCTTTTATCAGTTGGTCCAGAGCTCCAGTAAATCTAGATTTTGTCTTTTCTTTGTCCGATAGTAATAAGTTTCGAGGCGTTGCAAAATCAGGCAAAATAACGGCTGTTTTCCCATGATAATTACCGTTCATCTTGGGAAAGATTAGTCCTTCATTTATATTTACAATACGTTGGAAAGTTGCACTCGGAAACGGTTGAAGTCGAAATGAAGTGATGGTAGATTCATTATCATGCGCAGTTGAGTGGAGCACGAGAAGATTGAGAAATTTGTGGAGGTTTGCTTGCTCGCTTATGAGTTTTAAGAAATTTCCAGATGAAGTTCTCGGATTGTGAAACCATATAATAATACGTGCTTCTCTCATTCGATTAATGTTCTCAGCTAGAGAGGTAAGTAAAGATACATCCACTATCTCTGACATACAGACCAGAGCTAGTGCTTTGCTATTGAAAACAGCTTTTATATTCATCCGTGTAGACTCGTTGAAACGCAATGTGGGCATTCCAATCAAATTGAATTCATTCAAGTGACAAATAAGATCATTTTGGCGTTTCATTATAAGCAAGTTATCGATGGATATTTCCTTATTCACTTTTCCAACAATATTTTTTAAAAATTCTATTTCTGACCATCCTGCATCCGTTAATGACGTCAAGTTGGAACAGAGGTTAGGTAGCACAATTTGCAGCATTATGAAGATCTGAGTGTACGAATAAAATACCAACATCTTTAACCGAGTTTGCAAAACAGACTGACTGTAAGAGTTTCAATTCTACGAGTTGCGTACAAATTTGTAAATTATGTTGTTTTAGTTATTGTTTTATCAACCATTCATGTCACTCAAGAGTTAAGCAAACGTGATGGAAAAAAAATGGACTAAAGCTGATTATCAGTTGCAATTAATATAATGTTGTTCTAATCGGAAAGTTTTTTAGTATAATTGGATTTTAAATTGGATCTTTTCACTGAAAAATAGATATTGATTCTTAAAATTTTAATAGGTTATAGCAAAACAACTATTTTTATTAAGCAATCCAAAAAACATTGATTTAAAAGAGAAAAGTATTTATTATAATAATAGTACAATATATTGTGATTAAGTAATAATTGTGTAAATATTTAAATACATTTTTTTGTATGAGCATTATTTATTTAGACTTGACTATTAATAACATTCTTGATCGAATTCTTCTGCCAACGGGCGTACAATATTTCACCTATAAATATTATAATAGATACTCCGTAGAAAAAAGCCATCAACTTGCCAAGCCATTTGAAATCTTCAATATGCAACGGAGCGAATGACTGATGGCCAAGTGAAATACCTTTACCCTGAAGTGCTCGAACAGATTCTAATGACTTTTGAGAAGCGCATTTTCTCCAATGTTTAGTAAAGCCAAAACTCTTACTGCTCAGAAGAAACTCATCCATGGCATCCTTGAAAATTGAATTGTTCTTTAAAACTCCCATCAAATACATATTTTTAAAAATTGTCAATCCAGGCGATTCACACAAAGCATTTATTCTTTTTTTCTGCTGATATTGGTTCAGGAACTGCCATGTTTTCGTGTATACGATGTGAGCGAAACTTGTATTCAGAGTCAAAAGTAAGTCATTCGCTTTTTTTAAAGATACAAATTTCATGTTTGGTACCATAAGATCAATAAACTCTCTATCCATATCCGAATGCATGAAATGTGTAATTACTTTGTTGCCTGTAAGTGGAATCCCGCTGGCGTGCAATTCCTGAAAGTTGCGAATCTGTTTCTGTTGTGGTTGTTTGGTCAGCAAAGTACTCAGATTGGCATTGAAGAAACACGTTAAAATGATACCCAAGAAGCTAAGCAGCAACACAATTTGCTGTAGTGAGAAACTACTTCTGTGTCTGTTAAAGCGAATGGGTAAGCCCAGAACACCGCAGAATACACGAAGATTTATGAAAAGATGGGAATATGAGAAATCATATCTTCCCCACAAGAATCGATTGCAAACTGAAACAGAAAATGTTTCAATTACAGCAAATATAAAGTACGCTCCCAAAACAATTCCTGAATAGTTCTTTAGCCCTTTATAGATGTCTCCTATGCGCATTTCACGCCCACAAGGTGTTACAACAAAAACGGAACCGATTTCTGCGTTCGACAGATATTCGATATTGGATTGTTTACTTATCAATTCAGATGCTAAATAAGCAATGGGCAAATCAAGCTCACCATTAAGAGTCATATTGTAAACTTCTATAGCATTTTGATCCTTTTTAGTGCTCGGATAGAGTTCTATTTTAATGTTGTGCTTCTTAGCAAACTCTGCAATGAGTATGTCTGACGAACCATAGAATTCATCTTTACCTGTACGTGGGTTTCGTGCTCTAAAGCTTATTGGTCTGAAAAGACCTGGTAGTATTACTGCTGCTTTGCCATGAAAATTACTGTAGACCCTGGGATAGATTGGTCTTTTGTTTATATCCGTAATAAGCTGAAGTGTTGGCATCGGAAACGGTTGAAGTCGATATGGTGTTATCTGTCCTTGCTCATTATTCGTTGCTTGGTGGAGCACCAGAAGGTTAAGAAAGTTGTGTTGTTTCGCTTGTTCAACTATAAGGCTCATAAGGTCTTCGAAAATCGATGCCTCACTGTACATCCAGATGATAATACGTGTCCCTCTCATGCGATTAGTATTCTCGGCCAAAGAATGAAGCAACATGATATCTGCGACCTCAGACATGCAAACCAAAATCAGTGCTTCGCTGTTGTAGACATTTTTCATACGTATTTTCACTGTTTCGTCGAATCGAAGAGTTGGTAGATGAATCTGAAGTAGACACTGTTGATTCTGTGATCGTTTCATTATCAAAAACGTTTCAATCGGTCTCTCCTCATTCACATTTGCAATTATTTTCCGCAGAAAAGTTGTTTCGCTTTTTATCGGTTGAAGTGTTAACGGATAAGAAGTACAAGCTATATGCAGCAGTACCAATTGAATAAGCAAGTTGTGAGCCAACATTGTGAGCCAAGAATTAGTCAGAAACTAAACTCTTGCATTCCTTAACTTGTGCTTTCTAATTGCTTTAAAACATGCGATAATCAAACGCGAATCTCAGGTGTCAGCGCAGTAAACATGTTCATTGAAAAATGACACGCGTAATTGATAGATGTATCTTGTATCTTGGCGTCAATTAATGGTAATTGCACTTTTAAATGGCTGAGAATTCAAGTTTAGACTATTTTAGAGATGATGTTGCAATGTAGAGTATGTGTACATACTTCCAATAATATGTTTTTTATAACATCTAACTTGAATAGTTGACTATCCCCCACAATAATGAGGCAGGCATGTGAGATACCCCAAAAGGAAACAACTATATTGCCCGTCTGTTCGAATCACCTTAGAATATTGCACAAAGAGAGTCATAATAGTCTTTGCTTTTCTTAGAAAGAGCATAAAAGGCTCACAGCCAAATGAAATAAAATGCAATAAAATAGCAACTTAACACCTTCGGCGCAAATAAACAGCAGGCGGCAAGTCTACGGAATGAGTACAAGAAATGCTGACGCTCTCAGTGTGTGTGTGTGTGTGTGTGGGCGTGTATTGGAAGGGGTGTTGGGAGTGCGCGGATGGGGTACCATAAAGGGAAATGCGCAGGCAATGCAAAAAGCAAACCGTAAGCGTAGACTAAGCCGATTATAACGGGAATGTAACGAAAGTGAGTGCACGGTGAGGTGGTAGAGTTGGCCAGGATGCCTGACTAGCTAGCTGGCAGGAAGTGCGTGGCAGACAGACGAACGGACTCAAGAAACAGGCAATGAATTATCGCACTAGCAGCGCCAGCAGTCGAGACAAACGTGTTGTAAAAAATGTAGTACTATTAATTTTCTTGCATATCTTATTGTATCTTTATAAACAGACACGCACACAGACAGAGACACCGAGAGACACACACACAAGGATAGAGTGTGGGAGTGAGCAAGAGACAGTCGGGGGATAAGACAACCCTCTGCAACTGCCTGAGCAAGTGCTTTGGCATTGGCTTAGTGCTAAGAGATTTCTAATTCAGTTGAGCAGAAATAAATTACTTACCGTAATTGTTTACCATATAAAACTGTAGCAAAGGCGTTAAACGTAAATCGAGACAGTTTGCTTGTTTTGCTTGTTTGTCTGTTTGTTTGTGCCGCCACTGCCTCTGCAACTTCGAGTTGCTTTTCTTGCTTTTGTATTCCCTTTAGCACTTCTTATGGCTTTTTTGAGTAATTTCGGTTTGCCAGCTGTCACTGTGCTGCAAAGGATTTAACATTTAACCATACCCAAGATCTATTGAAATGTGCGAAAAGGGTTTAAGGAAGTACAAGACTGCAGCAATTGAAATGACATAAGAACATTTGCTTGAGCAACGGTGGTGTAATTTTCTCATTCTCTCACCACGTTCTCTGTAGGATATGATAGTTTACTTTTTTAAAATATAGCCTATTAATTTGTAGAAAATTGTTTGGGGGGTTTGGCAGTTGAAGCCCTTGCCTCCTTCTGTCTGTTACATACATTCGCGCTGAGGCTCGTTAAAATCGAGGGCCTTTCTCTAAGATAACTCAGGGTAACATATCATTTATTTTAATGAGTACCATATTCATTTCACTGGCACTTTAAAAGAGTTTTGCAAAATTTATTAACTTATTTGCTTTTAATTTATCTACTGCACACTTATAGTTGACATGAGCAAATTATTGCCGTTTAATTTTGTGCTATATGTCGCCAATAAATAATTGCGCAAAGGCAGGCAACATTTTTGCGTCGATTACAATTTTTAATTATTTTTTAATGAACTACAAGGGCACAAACACACACAGAGGTGGTAGAGAGCAAAAAAGAAGAGCGACAGCAACTTTAATGCAAAATAAATACAATAAAAAATCGAGATGCGCTATAAATTTATGCGTGTTTCCAGCGAATTTATTGCATGTGTAATGCGCATTTTAATGTGGCAGACAACAAGTCTGTGCCTGCAACTGGATATTTCATTTTGCCACCTTGCCCTCAGCGAGTGTGTAATGAAAATTTTCACTTTCGACTCCGGACGGAATCAAGTGAATAATCGTAAATGGATTTAATAATCCTCAGGCAGTACGAAATGTGAAGATAATTACAATTTATCATCGCAACAAACTGAGGCAGCAATTTGAAACGGAGATGGATGATGCGATGGGAAAGGAAATGAATTCTAAGATATCTTTTAATATCCCAAACTTTACCTGCAGTGAGTTTGCTATCGCTTTATGGCGCCTGATACTCATTTGGTTGCCTTCGCAGAGCTTGCAACCACAAGTCACGTGTCTGCTGCAACGAGAGTTGCCTCGTTAAAACTCCAAAAATCACGCATTAGCTGCCAGTTTGCACTTAAAGTCATAAATTTATTCAAATATATGGGCGCACAACGCTGTGAACGCGTAAGCCTCACACGTTTGAGATGGCCAATGCTTTAACGTAAAATTTATATTAACTTCATTTTGTGCGCGCGCGGCACACGCTGCACGATGCACGATGCACGCTGCACGCAGTCGTTGCATAACTCATACGCACCGTGTGCAACCGCAACGGCGGCAAGGAGTGCAGCCAGGAGTTGCGACGCGTGTCGGTAGTGCCAACTTTTCAAACAGGCACATCGCCGATGCTACCCAAAGAAAGGCGAAGGGGGAAAGGGAAAGGCAAAAAAAATAAAAGGCAGGACTGTGGCAGGGTGCGAGCTTGCTACGTACGTCCACGGTCCAAATGGCAGCCAAGAGAATTTTAAATTACGCTTTTGAGTGGCAACGCGAATGGAGTCGATGCCCAAATGCAATAGTAGATGCAACTGCAACTGCATTCGTCGTTGTCCGTGGCCGAGTCCTGTGTCGGCTTTTAACCATGCATTTAATTGCAAATGAAGCAGCTGCCGCGGCAGCATCAGCACCTACTACAACAACTACAACAAATGCACTGACGCACTGACAACTCGACAATTGCGAACGAGGCTGCACACGATGCCAAATCTCGGCAGCAGCTTGCGGCAGCTGTAAATGACGTTTAATCAAAGTTGTTGAAATTGATCACATTGTTTGTGGCGCATAAATTGTCTGCTGCATTTTAAAGTGTGTGTGTGCGCAGTGTGTTAATTAAAGCGCAGCTCAGCAGCTCTACAGTTCGCTACTCGCGACTCTTCCGATGCCATTAGCAATAATTATTCTGTCATTCCCCGCTGAGAAGCCATAAATACATAAATAAGCCAGGTGCTGCTGCTGCTGCAAGTGCAACAGCTTTGCATTAGAAAATCCACAGTGAGCTCCGGATCGCGCTTCGCCTGTGCCCGGCAACTGTGTCGGTCTATCTGTCTATCTGTGTGTGTGTGTGTACTGTATCTGTGGCTGCAACACAACGCACATTGCAACTTAGTTGTGGCAGGCAATAAAATAAAGTCTTAGCTCCCAGTTCACACAACCCGACACGTTTAATTTGTTGTGCAACAAATTAGCATTTATTTTCATTAGGAATTTAACTTGCTTTTTATACCTTCCTTGCAACAGGGCATTATAATTTTAGAACGGCACAGGGGCTGTTCATCCAATGAAACCAAAATCATTTCGTTTTTTTCTCTATTATACTACAAGTATATTATATTTAAAGAACAGATGAAAAGTATATATATATGAAACAGTATTTAAACCTTATTCTGTAGTATTTACTCTATCCCCTTTACCTCAATCTTAGGGTATCCCATTGTCGCCTTCTCTTAACTTACAGTCTCCTCACAGTTTTTTCTTCTCTTGCCCTGTAAAATTGTTAGCTTTTAATTATAACAACAAAAACATATACACACATACATACATACATATGTTTGTAGCCGAATAATGTGAACAAACTTTTGCTAGTTATTTAAGTCAGGAACTGCCTTTGTTGTTGCTCTTTCCGAATGAGTTTTTAATTTTTGTAAACGTAATACTTGGCATGCTTCTATAGTTTCGTGTTGCATACTTTCAGATGCGTTCGCCAATTTTGGATTGCTTCGCAAAAGTATGCAGTGAAAATTTGAAAAGTTACTCATACGCAATTGAGCGTGAAGGAAACGTTTGAATTTAATTAAAATGCTTAAATGGTAGCTATTTAACGCTGGCTTGCATAGATTAGTCAAAAGATATATGTATATAAATAAACATAATTATTTGTATTATGTAGAGCAAATCTTTGAATAAGCAACAGCTGCAATAGCATATTAGAAATCTAAATGAATTGCGGGGTAGATTGCAGTCGCTGAGGCTCAAGCAAAGCAACTTTTTAGCTGCCATTCAGTTAGAAGTTAGGCGTAAAATAGAAATGCATAGTACCCGCTGCCCGCACCTGTGCACCGAGTGTGGTATGCAACTTGGATTCAATTATTGCGCGTGTAGAAATCATCGGCGATTCCGCGTCGTCTGTGGTCAGCGTCGCCATTATCCACATCATCATCATCATCGAGCTCATCATGACGTGCATTGATGTTGTAGCGATGATGATGATGCTGGTGCTGATGCCGATGCTGATGATGATCATAATCATCTTGCTGACGGTACCGCGCATTATCCGAGTAAGAGCTCACGCCCGACTGAGCGCCCAACGAAGCTGAAGATGAGTAACGTTTGCTGCCAGCTGCATACGAGAAGGGGGCAACGGGGTGCGAAGCCAAGTGAGAGGAGTCATCCATGGCGCCATATGACCAAGCAGGGTCCCTGTTCATGTAATGCTGCCGGTCCCCCTCATGGGGGTAATACGACTGCTGCTGTTGCTGTTGTTGCTGGTTCTGCTGCTGCTGCTGATAGTAGTCAGAGTCGGGCCTGAGCGAGTGGTCAATGTGTGTGCGATTAGGATAGAAATCAAGAGTCGCAGCCGGAGCAGGCGTTGCGGCGGCGTAGGGTGTGCGATGTCCGTAATTATAATCATCATCGGGCTGCTGCTGCTGATGGTAATGATGATGTTGCTGTTGTGGCGCAGCTGGCTGATAGTGGGAGTGGGAGGCTGGCTTATTAGTCACCAGGCCACTGCTGTACGGCGTATGCAGCGTCACAGCGGGCGTTACAATGATGGGCGCAACAACGGAACTGACTGCCGGCGGTACCGGCGCCAGTGCGGCCTGTTGCCAAGAAGACGCAGCAGCAGCAGCAGCAGCAGCAACAGACGATGCCGTGGTCGAGGCCGGCGAGGAGGCCTGTTCGCGTGAATTCATTTCAGCCAATTTATTGAAACGATTGCGACTGCCGCTGGCCGTGAGCACCATCACGGTGGGGTTTATATCGGCGATGTGCTCCTTGATGCAGTTCTGCAGCATGTTGACGAAAAAGAAGAACGAGAGCAGCGTCAGCGCGGACATCACCGAGCCGGCGCTCGACTTCTTCTTCTTCTTCTTGGAGGGCGATGTTGATTTGGGCGCATGATGCACCGGCGGATGCGGTGGTGCATATGCGGGTCCACTGTGGCCCGTGCCACTGGAATGATACGACGAATAACTGCCCGAAGGAGGCGTCTGTTGCACCTCGTACTCCACCGATGGTTCCATGCTGTGTCTGTGTGTGTTTAAGGGGACTGCATTAGTGGCAACGGAGTGTAGTCACTGCAGTGGAGTCGCACTTACCCATAACCAGAGTGACCGCTCGATGCACTGGCCCAAGCGCCGGGGTTGTGGTTGCTGCTGGCACCCAGCAGCGGACGTCCATGTTGCAGCAGCGGATGCTGTTGCAACTGATGTTGGTGCCAGGGGTAATGTACACGTTGTGTTTCCCTGCAAGATGCAAACTAAGGATGAGTAAGTGCAGCGGTAGCAGGTAGACCAAGGCCAAGCCAGGTGAGTATTTCCCTCACTCTCTCTCGCTCTATCTCTTTCTCCCCCTCACTGGTTTGGCGCATAAATTTCGCGCTGTCATTTCGCTTACGCATAATTATTATTTCCGGAAATGGCTGACAGCAGCGGATGTTGTTGCAGCTCCGGCTGTGATGGCGACTGCGACTGCTGCGACTGCAACTGCAACTGCTGCTGCTGCTGCTGCAGCTGATGTTGCATATTCCCAAAGGACATTTGACGTTTGATTTGCAATTTTATTGCTAATTGATTTCCGCTATAAGAGCATCAGGCGCATCACTGCGCGCTGTCCAGGCTGTCTGCCTCTGCTTCTGCCTCAGCTCCAGCTCCGGCTACAGCTTCAGTTGCAACTGCAACCGCAAGTGACAGCGTTGCTGGGGCAACTGCGCTGTTGCGCTGCTCGCTGGGCTCGATTCGTCGCTGGCAGCTATTAACGGCAACATTGGTTGCTGCTTCTGCTTCTGTTGCTGCTGCGCGCTTGTCATTGTCAGCTGTTAAGTGAGCTCGCCCAAAACCAAGCAACGCAACACCGCACACACCCGACCTACCTACCCCTTCCCTCCCCCTTCCCGTTACCGCCCCTCCTTGCGTGCTCAACACTTGCAAACTGACAATTGCCTGCAAAGTGTTTTGCGGTGTCGGGCGACCAAGTGACACACACCTGAACTGGAGCATTGCAGGCGCTGCACATTTTGGCCACAGCCAGACAATTAGTGCACGACAAAAGGAGGTGCCACCTCACATTCCCTCCCCTCCCTCCCTCCCTCCTGCTGTCAGTGTTAATGACGCTGCTGGCGGTGGTGCTGCTGCTTCTGCTGCTGCCTCTGCTGCAGTTGCCGGGTTTATTGCATTAAAAGCGCTATGCACCGTTATGCATCAGAAATTGTCATAATTGTGACATGTCTGGGCGTGCGTGCGGGCGATATTGTGGTTACGGCGACAAAGTGCGCCTGACGCTACGCTAAATGGGCAGAGATGGGGGAGGAAGGGATGGGGAGGAGCTCTGAAAGGGGTTTGTGGGTGCTGGCTGCACACTGGTTGCGGTTTTCAGGCGAGTTCATAACGCTTAAAGATTTATGGCCAGGGCTAATAGTTTCTGGCATTTTTGTCTTGTCTCGCAGCAGCAGCAGCAGCAGCAGGAGGAGCAACAGGAAAACATTAGACTGCAATAACAAATATTTAACATTTCCGAAAGCAAACAATAAATTGTCAAATTCGGCGCTGCAACATTGCTTTGTTCCGCTTTGATTTGTCGTGCTGCTCACACCCCAACGAAAGCAACAGCAAAAAAAAAGAACTATGCCAGCGAAACTTTTGCTGATGTACTCAAAACAAAAAAAGAAAAAAAAAACAAGAAAAGAGAAGCACATAATGAAAGTTTGGCAGAGCGAAGTTTTTATGCTCTTCCCGTTGGAAGATTTTGGCGGAATTCGCTGTGAATAATTGAAATACTAGAAACGTTTGATATGCTGAGTTTATTGGCTATACTTTGAGAGATAAGAAAGATATAGAATTTTAATATGATTAGCTTGGACTTAGACTTAAGAGAAACTTTCTTATAAATAAAATAAAAATAAATAAAAATGCTAGAAGCTTAGAAACTATGTATGTATATTTCATCCTTCTTGTGGTTGAAGGCTGATCAAAAACATACAGATACCTATGTATTTAATATAACGAAAATGAGGTGAGGACAATCACGCCTTGAAAAATCATAGAATTCAATAGGAGAACTGACCTAATAATAAAGCTTCAAGCTCAGGTACGATAATACTTCGTCCAGATCAACCAGATCACTTGTAGATGCTGATCAAGAACACTTACGTATATACATATATTACACAAAGTTCAATATATTTAATATACATAGTCAAGATATCTACAAACTAATACACCCTAACGAACGTGCATAAAAATTGTCTAAGAAACGCAGAGCAAATCAAAAAGTCAAATGCCGCGAGGGGTTGAAAAGAAGAATGTCTAAAAGTAATACGAATCGCTGTGGCAAGGGATGGCATGATGACAAGGGGGGGAAGAGAAGAAGAAGAAGAAGTCGAAAATAAGGAGGCGGGGCAACTACCATATTGTGCCTGCTTTTGTTGCCTGGCGCCATTGTCAACATATTTCAAGCCGCCTTAGACTCAATAATAAGCTGCGAATGTTGACTACACTTTGCAGTTGTAGTGCGAGCAAAAGTATCCACAAGATACATAGATACATTTATATTTTTATAAGCTCTTGTGGCGCCCTCAAAATTGGTCAGCGCCCAGTAGAATTTAATGACTGGAAAATGAGGCATTTAAGCTGAGTGCCAGCAAGTTTTCCCCACCCATCTTCACTCCCTCCCCTTTGCACACTGTCCCAAGACGAACGTGCCTAGCCACCATTTGGATATTTATGGTCCGACAGTCTGTGTACGAGTGTGTGTCTCAGTGTGTGTGTCTCGGTCTGCGTCTTGCGATTGCTATCTGTGGCTGCAAAGCGTGCCAGTTCGTTGGGTTGTACATTAAATGCTGTGATTAACACGTAGTCGCATTAAATTACACAACAAGGCCGCATCAATTATCGCTGGCGATGCTTATGAGAAGCGCGTTGCAGGCGCAGTTGAAAAGTGCAGCCTGCTTTTAGGCTCACGCACAAACAGACACAGTGTCAGGCATAAATCATTTGGCTACCGAAAGAACTTTTTCGCCTTGCAACAACCGAAACAAAAATAAAAACTCGTTAACGAACTAGAAAGGAAAACAGGGCAACGGCAAAGGGCAATAACTGTAGAAGGAGTGGGAGTGGGGAGTGGGGGGGAGGGCAACTGGCAGGGCAAGTCGTGCTCGAACTACGTGCCTGGACTGGCCGGCGAGTGCAGAGTGTCAAGTGTAAAGAAGAACTACTAATCAGCAGTTAATTCTTATCTTTAATTAACTGCACGTTCCCACAACGCAAGCAGAGACGGTCAAGACAGCCAAGACGACGGCCAAGACGGTGGCAGCCCTTTGCGTTTATGGCAGCCTGGGCTGGCCTGGCTTGGTCTGGTCTGTTCTGCTCTTGGCCAGCGTTGGTACTTGTCTCTCAACACTTTTGTTTGCCCACGCTGCACGCGGCATTGTTCGGGCACAAAGAGGTTGACGGTTGACGACACTGACTTCTGCTCGGCGCGCCCTTTGTCGCAACGGGGCGTGGTCGAGGGCGATTTAATGAAATAATCTAAGCAAACACTCTCCAAAATTAAGCAGTTTTTTGTTGTGCACACCCCTTTTCGGCGCATCCCTTTGTTTGGCAGTTGCTGAGAATTAAAAAAAAAAACAAAAGAAAAAAGAAAATAAAAATTGTTATGTCCTTTTTGGCACATAATTAAATGCGGATTCTGTTGGCAGAGTCTCGGCCAATTAAAAAGGCCACGCAACAATGGCCAAGACTAGCGAGCGCCCATGCATCGCTTATCAGAGAGACCTCCCCCTTCCCCCCTCCCTGCCGAAAAAGGCTTTCCTAATGAGCTGCATAACACGTTGCAAGCCCGAAAATCGCGCGCCAAACTCTCAAGTGCTTGGCAGCACTTGCACTCCGGTCTCATGCTCCTTGCACCTTCCTCTTCCCTTCCCCCTCCCCCCTCCAGCAGGTAGCCATAAGTCATTACCCCCGTTTAAAACGCCTGCAGGGAGTTGCAGCTTCTGCGTCAAGTTCTTTGACAAACAATACCCCAACATCAAGAACAACAACAGCGCAGCACAGCACACAGGGCGTGGCACCGTTGGGCGGCACTCAAGCGTGCCCGTCACATTTTTGCACTTTTCTGCAAATGGGGCTGCACCTTCGCTGGCCTCCCCTCCCCCTCTATCCACTCCTTGGCTCCACTTGCCAGCAGCGTCCAAAAGTTACATCAGATACATGAAAACATTTTTCAAAAGCTCCACTAAAAACAAAATAAAGAAAATTTTTATTGAAGTGCCAAGGTGGCTGCTGCACTGCGGCTCCGGTGGTTGTGTGGCCCAGAGGGAGGTGAGGAGGGCTCCCCTCAAGTTCTGGAGCCATCAAACCGGGAGGCGTTCGCATCCCGGCCACACAGATTAATTATGCATCGCAAAATGCTAAGCCAGGTAGCAGCAACACCAGCTTGCCCCTCCCCCCCTTCTTCATCTCTTGGCACCTGCAGGCACAGGCACCACAGCGACCAAAAAGGGCACACACACGTCGATGTGGATGTGGATGCGCATGTAAGAGCCAAGTACAAGCCACATAAAAATTAAAAATAAAATACAATTTTATAACATAGAATAAGAAAAAATAAAAGCCAAAAAGAAGCTAAAAATTAATTACAACTGCATTAAGCGAAGATTAGATACTCTAACTGAAAGGTATATAAGTATCTAAGGTTATCTCGCAGTGTTGCAGATCTTCTATAACCTTTTTCTTGCTTAATAGAAATAATATAATATGATTACAATAATTATTAATTAGATTAGCTAGTTAATTTATAGTTTATTATTTACATATATTTATTATTAAGTGTTATTAACATTTGATCTGATTTAGTCATTTAATGTCCACCTTGCCGCCACTTTCGATGAATCATTAATGAAACCTAGCAATAAGTGTTGAACAATTTTAAATGACAACAAATATTAGTTATAAACAAATAAATCAAATAAGCCAGTCAATGACTTACCAGATATATCCACATATATTTTTTTTAATTTGTATTAACTCTGTTTCATATTTTTAAAAATTTTTAAATTTTCATATGTGAGAATTCTTTCTTTGTTTAATGATTTTGGTTTATTTGTTAAAGTATCATCCTGAGATATATTCCTTTGTGAACTGTATGTAATGCATCTTAAAGCATTAAATATATATAAATAAACAATTAATATATTAATAAATAACTATGTTCAATAAAAAGACGTTTTTAAGTGATTGTAAACATTAATATTGAAATAATAAATGAAAAAAGAAGAGGAAAAACGAACAAAAAAAATTATTGCACAAATATCTTTTTTGATTTTCTATGTTTAATCAGTTTGAATGTGGGAACAACTATCGAATCGTTTCTAACTTAACTTCTAACATCGATTAATCGTTAACTACAAGCGTTAACTACTGCAGGTACATTAATAAAAATATTAAATGCATATATACAGCTAGGAAGATATCACATACGTGTATGTCTTCATCCTTCCCCTGTGCTAAATATAATTCTGTCAACATTTGTCTGATTAGCACGACAAATTCGACAGGTGAAGTCTAGCTGGTGCTGCTGTCGCAAACAGAGCGATGGAATTAACATATTCGCCCTCGTGTGGTTGACATAAAAATGCGCATATAAAAAATTAAAATAAAAATTAAAAGCTGCTGCTAAAAATCAAGTCCCAAAGTCGACGTTGACGTCGACAGCGACAGCGACGACGACGGCGACGACGTCAAAAGCCAAAAACGCGACGTTGTCGTCGCTGTTGCTGTCGCCGTGTCACTGCACCCAGCAAAGGGGGGAATGACGGGTCGAGGCACTTGGAGGCACACATGAGGTGTTCCGCGTTGCAGACACACACAACTGTCACACGCCCACTAGAGACACACAAACACACACTCTCTCTCACACACACACAGGCGACACAGCGACGACATCGCAGTACCCACTTGAAACGCTTTTTAACAAAAATTCTTTTAATTTTTTGAGCTTCTTTTTTTTGGGCATCAGCATAGCGAAAAAGAAGAGAAGGAGAGAGTAGAGAAAGAGAGGGTAAAATTAAAGAAAAATCCGGGAGTTTGGTTGAAAGAGCAAATGGAGCTGCTGCTGCTGCTGCTGCCGCTGCAGATGTTGTTGCTACTGCTGCTGCTGTTGTTGTTGTAGTTGTTGCTGCTGCTGTTGTTGTTTTTGTATATTTGCGCAACCCTCACTGAAAATGAAATTTTCCTACAAGACGGCAGCAGCGACGACGACAACGCCGCATTGTTGATGAACATGAACAAGCGGCACGCTAACAAGTTTCTCCACTCCCCTCTCCTACCCTCCTCCGCCCGTGCACCCTTCTCCTTATCTACAGCTGCGCCTGTCTCGCTGCTGTTGCTGCTGCTGCTGCTGGCGATGCACCTTTCAGCGCTGGCGTTGGTACGTGGGCGCTTACATTGTTCATGTTCTTCTTGCTCTGCCGTTGCCGTTGTTCTTTCTCTTGTTGTTGTTGCTGCTCCTTGCTGCACATGCTGTAGCCCCTGCCTCTATCCCTTTTCCCTTTCCCCCAGCCGCTTGTTCGCCTCTAAGGCACCTAGAAATTATGATGTTTGAGTTGTTTTCCCCCGTTTTGCGCTCATTTTAATTTCCATTTCGAAGTCTTTTTTTTGGCCTTCGAAAATTACAAAAAACAAACAAACAACAACAACAAAGCGCTGGCAAAAAAAAAACGGATTAAACTGTTAGGAAAATAGAAAAATTCAAGTGCGTTTTTCACTTCACTTTACGGTGCATTCACATTTCCGTTGCATTGCATCGCACTGAAACCGTTTGCCGGATCAAAACGAACCTCTGGATTTTTGCAATTTGTCCTCGTGGCTTGCAGCGGGAGGAGAGAGTAACGGGGGTTGGTGGGGTGAGGGATGAGAAGCGTAGACCAGGCCTGCCCAGGGACAGGTCTTTGTTCTGCCTGCGCCTCCGCCGGCGCCTCCGCCTCTGCCAAATGCTTAAAGGTATTTTTACCTATGCAATTTTTTTGTCATTGTCATCGTTTTGTTGGTGGGGTCAGTCTGCAGCCTGCTGCTGCCGTCTGTGCTGCACGTTGCACGTTGCCTGCTTTTAGGCGTTCTGCAAGAGTTGCACTTTTAGCAGCGGCGTCGCTTCTGCTGCTGCGTGTTGTTTGTTGTTGTTTAATTTTTTATAAAATCGGCATGAAAAGTGCATTTCCCTTGCGTTACGTTTTTACTTTTCTTTTGCGCGCCTTTTTTTCACTCTTCTCTCTTTTTTCGGCATTTTATTTATTTTAATTTCTTAATTAGTAGCCTTTGTGGCAGTCAAGGGTTGTTGCAGGGGGTGAGGGTGTGGCAGAGTGGGGCAGGCGGCTGCAAGTGCAACTGCAACGAGGGTTGCTGCAACTTTAAAAACTCAGAATTTGGGCAAATGAAAATGTTATATATACATATCATATATACACACATATACAAACATACCATATACATAATATCTACACACATATAGCCAGCTTTATATACGCTCTTGATCCGCACGCAATCAGTCTAAAAACTATTTAAAATCTAATTTGCATTTCAACTTTGCCGCACACACACAAACGAAGAAAGCGCTGAGCATTTCAGCAAATTTCTTAGGGTGTCTTTGTATAAGACACCCCCTCCCCCCTACTTAACCCTGCCCTGCCTTCCCTGTTCCCCTCTTCTGCCCACACTGTGGAACGCATAATCACAAAATTTGTCATAAAACTTTGGCAGACAAAAAAGTTTTTAGAAGTCGCCGCTGCAGTTGCGCCAGTTGCTATTCATGTTGTTGTTGCTGTTGTTGTTTTTGTTGTTGCAGTTGTTGTTGGCGGCTTTATGCAAAAATTAGTCAAAAATCAAGAAGAAGCAGACAGCTCTGTCGCAGCTGCTTGCACAAACAGAGCAAGTTAATGTGTCTTATTTATGCTCGGCATGATGCATGTCGATTTTCTTCGCTTCTCCTTTCCGAATTCCAAATTCCGAATCAGACTTATGCATTTATTACGTTGCCCCTTTTGCAAACGGGGTGGGCAGGGGTAGTTATTGGCCTAGACGCAGGCGGGGGGAGGGTTTGGCTGACGGTTCGGGTTCGGCTGCGGTTCTAAAACTTTTTAATTACCCTCATCAGCGAAATGCAATGTGCACTCGAGAGCCGCCAAAGCGAGTGGCGAATAGCGAGAGGAGGCAGGGTGCTGGCAGTGCGAAGGGGGTCTGGGGAGACTTTGTGGTTCTAGGAGCAGATTTTGTGCAGCAAACACAGATGAAAGTTACCCGAAAGTGGCATGAATTTGTGAACAGTTTGTTTATTTTATGATAATTGCATTTGAAAACTAAAGAATATTACGCATACGACAGCGACGCCGTCTGCAGCATATCCGTTTGTTGCTAATTAATATTAATCTGCCTTGCAATACATTGCACATTTATTGGCCAAGCTGGGGGTTCAACGACACCTGCCGCACCTTGAGCCTTGCACTTCCTGTTTTCGCACCTGCGGGAGAAGCGGGATAAGCGAGTAGCAGCTGGCGACTGTGCCAGGCGTAGAGCTACCCTAGGTAGTTGCTATGCGGCGTATATTGTGTGCAGTATATATGGTTAACTATTTTGTAGCAACTAATATGTATACAGTTAAATACAATAAATATATTAAGGTAAAGTAAATTACTAAATATGTAAAGTAAATTATTCTGATCAGTCTTGACACCCATTCGAATATAACTTATTGTTTCTAGGTAACTTCGAATAGTTAAGGAGGCGTAAAACACATCATAAACTTAATTACGTATTTGGTATTATTGTGGAAATTGTCTGGCAACGCCGAGTCGACGGAATGGCAACGACGAAGATGTTAAAGGCGAGAAGAATGAAGACGTCAGCAAGGCTGACAATTAATAAACGAAAATCATATTAATAAATAAAAAGATTTACCACAACGACCTTATTTAGTTTTAAAGAATTTAATAATTTAAAAAAAACATACATGAAAGTTTAATGAAATCAAACCATTCAATCGAATATTAAAAAAAATACAACCGTGACAGTTTACACAAGCCCCACAATACTGTCAGTACTGCGATCTATAAATCTATGGCAAACCTATTGAGCTTTCAGCTGTATAGTATCAGATTATCAACTATATATTATGGACTGATAAACTTACCTCTTTAACTTCTAGGAAATGCTTATCGAACATCGGCACTCTAACTAAGTCACTTCCAGAGATCGATTGTAGTTGATTATACTTACTTTTGAATTGAATTGCAATGTTCCACAGGTCGTTAGGCTGATTTGGGCACTCGATCTACAATAGTTTCAGAGATTTATCAGATTACATTTAACAAGTATATACAATAAATTTCTATATTCATTAAACAAATCAACAGATCAGTAGAAACACTCTTCTAGAGATCTAGTTGATCAAATTGTATATCATACTCGATAATTTGAAGCACAACTCTGCTGCTGTATATGAGTACTTTCAATCTTAACCTCCCCTTGTGCACTTCCATTACAGGGTCTAATTATGAGACAATCCGTTATCTGTGGGCGCAGCATCTAACTGTGTCAGTAGTGTGCAACAAACGGAAAGCGAAACTCAATGCGCAGCCAGGAGGTGCAACAACGCTGCACTGATGCCAATCTCTGTTGCAGAAGTGTGAAAAGCGAAACTCTCAACACACTTGGCAAACACAGCTGGCCACTGTGTGCGTGTCTGTGTGTGTGTACATCTCAAAATGAGTCGATCTTATCTGTAATTGCTTTTTGCGAAGAGCAAACGAATCCGCTTTCTTGAGATAGGCATGAGCAGCATCTTTGGTTGCACTTTAAGGAAATGACCCAAATTAGGCTCGAGTCAAAACTTTTTGCATTAGCATGCGGCGTGCGGCATGTGGCATGTGGCAAGCCACTGCCACTTTGTCTTTAGTTTTGTGGCAAACTTCAAGAAATCGACATTTACTTCAGTTTTTTGTGTGTGCAGCAGCGGCAGCAGCAGCAGCAGCTGAAGAAATCACGTAGCTGCAGCCACACCCACGCTTCCAGGTGTGCGTGTGTGTGTGTGTGAGGAACGCACACATTTTATCTGCAAACATATCTCACTCACTCATACACTGACAGAGCGAGGGAAAGAGTCAAACACAAACAGCAGATTCGAACTTCCGCTTTGTCGTTCGCCCCGAGGCCAGAAAATCAGTTTTTTTTTTCACTCTTCTCTCTGCTGATTTGTCGCACGACTTGAATTCATGATTATGCCGTCAGCCGGGCATGAAAAGTGTTTTCAAAATAAATGCAAAACAAAATTGAGCAATAGAAAAATTAAACAGAAATAGAAAAATGTTCACAGTCACATTGAAGTGGCATTAATTATGCGTAAATGAGCTTAATGCATCAATTAATCAAATCAAAGGCTCGACCTATGCCACGACTGCCCCCACCCCCTCCCTCTCTCACTCACTTTCGCCCGCAAATGCAAATGCAGTTTTCAGCCTTTGTAGTGTCACACAAAAGCGCGAACTCGTTCGTCGTGAAAACGCAACTCGGACTCTCAGTTGGCTCAACACGGGTGGGTCAGTTCAGCAGTGGCAGGGGTGAATTGGGCGGCCAGAGTGGGGTTAAATGTACAACAAACGATGTTTAAATCGATAATTTCCGATGTTAATAGTCAGAACCAGCGATAAACGAAGTTATCGCTCGTAAACAGCATAAATTATGCATTTGCCGTTAATCTGACCGAAAGATGGCGCTAGTTGTTCCCAGCGCCACCTGTTGCTCGTCTTGCCAAGCTGTAGCATCGTTGTGTTGTGTGTGTCTTGACTAGGCGTAGTTGCTGCTATGTGTTCGTGTCTTTGCTAAACGAAATTTACTCCACACTGAACGAATGTGCATCTGAACGACGGCCGAACGTTTGTGGTGCAGCTAATTTTAGACTTAACGAAAGGCTGTTCAACTGCTTTGCGCTACGCCCACCCATTTCCTGCAAACAAGGGGGGTGGGGGCGTTTTTAAAACGTTTATTGTCATGAACAAGTGAGAGAAACGAAAAAGAAAGGGCAATAATTCGGTGGCTCCTCGAGGGTGGTTTGTAGACTTGAGAAACTTATGCACTGCGAAGAGTTGATGAAAAGACTTATATGAAAAGGCTTAAAAAAGGACTTAATAAGCCCGCATCTTGCTAACTGTTCTGGTTTAACCGTTAAAATTGAATGGAAATTCCAAATGATTCATTGTTTCTCTTTCGCTAACACAGCTCTCTTAGCCAAGACACGATCCTATTTGTGTCGCAGATGATGATCGCAGAGGATTCACACCAACTGCATTACCGACAACGATGCGGCTTCCCGCGACATTTTTGCAGGCCTTTCAGACAATTTTCAACTTTTTTACCTTTTCTTCCCACTAAAAACGTCTTCTTTCATAACAAAACCAATTTTAAAACATTCTAGCAACAAGAAGAATCTTTATCATTGAAAATTGAAATCAAAAGCTGCAAGAAACAAACCCAAAAAGTCCGAAAAATCTTAAATCAGATTAACATAAGACAAAAAAAATTCCTTAAAGCCAAACTTGAAGCTATAATAAAGGACACGTACAACAGTTTAACTGTCTTGCCCAAAATAGCAGACCTGAAATGCTTAGCATATAAAAAGAAAAAATCACTTTTCGCAATCAGTTTCAATTCCATTTAATGTATAATCAACTTCAATTCAATTAGGAAATCAGCAATTCGATTTGAAATTCAATGACATTTGACACCAGCACGAACTGTTTTTTTTTTCGGGATTGCCCTACCACCCACCACCCCCACTTGAGGTCGAACCACATCGTTGACACTTAACACTTGCGCGGCGCATTAAAACAAACTTTCTGTGGCCCTTTTCCCTCAGACTGACTGACGGACGGAGCCTTTGCAAAGTTGGCGATAAAACTATGCAAACATTTGAGGCCTTCAGTGGTAGACGTGGCCTGAGCAGTTAGAGAACAGTAGTTCATCATCACAGATGACCTTGAGTGTCGACGCTCATCTGACTGTCTGTCTGGCTGTCGGACTGACGGACTGACTGACTGGACCACTAAGCACATTCATATGCAGAGCGCATTGTTGTTGACCATAACTAATGACTCACTTGCTGCTTGTGGGACTAGGTAACTATATCCAGCTGCACACACACACACACACATGTCTAGGCACACACAGACACACAAACTCTTAGTCGGTTCAACGTGCTATGCTTGTAGTTTTAATTACCTTTAACCTGCAAATGATCGACAAGTTCAGCCTATGTCGCTGCCAAGTTTGCTAATTATAGCAAAAAAGTTGATAAGTTATGCGAATTTATCACAAATGTATGCTACATATTCTACATATATTATACATAGATCATATATCAGACTGCACATATATACATACACATATACACACACATACTATACACATATTCTATACTTATTTCAATAGAAAACCTCGTCAATGGCCAACTCGGTTTATTTATCGCAGTCCCAGTTCGTTTCAGAGCTCAGCTAAATCTGACGACATGACATAACCAGCTTTAATGCTGCAAATCGAAAAGTAGCTTGCCATAATTCCAGTTCTCCCCCTACCCTCCTCCCGCCTACTTGCTTCCACTTCAATTCATTTGAGTTTGTCTCTTTCTCGAACTAAAAGAGACGCACTTAAAATTTAAGCAGCACACAACATCAAAGTGAAACTTGATTACCTCTTTGTTTTCGCACACTCACTCACACAAACACACACACCCATGCACGTGCACAGGCAAAGCACTAGGCACAGTGCTAGCCGGATATCTGGGTCATGTCCTCCATTGCTAATTACTTTGCCCGAGCAATAGGCAAATTTCATTAGTGATTACTGGAAGTCGGCTCGAGCAAGTTGTCTGCTCCCTTTTTTTACACTAATAGCATTAGCGACGGAGTACTGTACTTGTTGCACATATGCTAAATACGCGAGTACATTGTGTCAGTGCTGGCTGCAGTTGCAATCTAATAAATTTATTAAATATTCAAGAAAAATGTGGAGCGCACAGAGACGATGCAGCGAGGCAACAATGGATGCTAAAAGGAAAACGCGACTAGGAAAAACATATGTACACATTCACTTATGTAGATATACACTTCTCAAGTGTATATACGAGGGTCGTTTGATAAGTCCGTGACTTTTTGTATTTGTATGTATGAGTGTGCATAACGTGCTATATATATAATCACACATAACAGCCCACAAGGTCCTGTTAAATCACAGCCTGAGCTTCGGTGCGTAAACAACAAACGTAATAAGCCGCACACGATTAGCGATTGGGGTGCCATAAATATCGCCCAAGTTGAGCGTGACATTTCGATTTCTTAAATAACCAACATATGCTGAACAAAGGGGAACAATATACAAAAAGTAAGGTGAACTATTAGATACTCTTTGCAACCTTTGTATTCAAGGATTGTGCATCTCAATTCTTTCTCTCGCTCTCTCCTGACAACTGATCAAGATTATACTGTATATTACTTTACTCCTCAAGTCAGTTTCCCGCATTATAAACTAAACTAACACCCATCTGAGCGTATAAAACACATGTGCTACGGCTTAAAAACCCTTGATGACACTGAAGTTGGCCAAGTTGCAAGTAGCTGGGCCAGTTGCGTGTGCCGCTAATAGCTTGTCAACCTTCGGACAGCGTGGGAAAGTAGACATCAAGTTTTTCTTCTTCATGTTGTTGTTCTTGAAAACTTTTCCGCTCAACCATCTTACGGCCTGCACACACAAATTGGGTGAGATAAACAACAGCTTAGCACACACACACACACTCACAAGTCGATTGCACTGAGAGCAAATACATTTTGCAGAATTCACAAGAAAAAGAAAAGGTAGCACGAGAGACAGTTTGCGGAGCAAGTTACGGTTTTATTTATACACTTGCAGGGGGTATATTAGTTTTTAAACAGGAATTTGAAACACAGCTTAGGAGACATCTTAGATTTTATAAAATGTATATATTCTAAATCAGCATCAACTAGGAAGTCGATGTAAACGGACAATATTGAAACGCCAATTGTTCTATCATAATAAGACATAATAATGAATATACGCAACATTATATACAACTGATATAGGAACAATCAGAGTGCAGAAAAATATGCAAGGGCATGAAACCTTCGGCAAGTCGAAGATATCCTTTCATGGTACTTCTATCATCTGCTTGAACAAACAGGTGAAACACGTGCAGACACCTGTTTAAGGGAATTATATCAGCCGTGTCCAGTTCAGCACTGTCCCTATTCACAGACACACTCAAGTAATTCAATTTGTGTGACAGTTGCTCTGCATGTGTCTGTAGCTGTGTTCAGTATTTGTCGAAATATAATGGTCATCAAATCAAATCATTCACACATTGTCGACTTGGCAACACGAGCAAATCATGTGGAATAAGCTGCAGCAGGCAGAGAGCGTACATTTCTTAAGCTTTTAATTGCAATTTAAGTGAAAGAAAAGTGTAAAGGGAGTGGGAAGGAGAGCTGCTATGCTAGCCAAGTGAGTGCAATTGATTTATGAATGCCCGCACTGAGTAGCATCATTGAAACAGCAGATGGGGAACACACAGACTACGAGTTCATTGCCACACACTGACATGGAGGCAGAGCGATGCTTTGTCTCTGTGGCACAAACTAGCTTGGCAGGTCGTAAACTTTTTTGCGACCTTGACAAAGGACTCGCACCTGCCACACACACAAACACACACACATAAAGCCAGCAAAGCACAACCATATTTGTTGCTGTAGATGGAACAAAGTAATTAAAAAATAAAACAAACTACGAGAAATTGTTATATAACAAATGCACGCAGACATACAGACACATGCAGCAGAGCAGCCTCTCATAATCACATTAGCCCACCGACAACACAATGGAGCAGGCAGCAGGCAGCACATCATATATAGCAGTAGTACCATAGCTGTTGCCGGGGCTTATCGGAAGCTCTACGGAAATGCATAATTAACAACGACTTACATTGTAGAGACACAGATTGATGGACCAACTTGTCTGTTAATTAGTCATTAGTTATGTTTGTATAATTAAATGCCAAATTGAATGTGGAAAGTGGGTCGAATTTATTCAGTACTGCAACAGAAGCAGACTAACTCGAGCATTGCGCATACGCCGCGTGCTACGAACTACCATTAAAAGTTCAACAACATTCCAAAGTCAACAGTGACAAAGTTGTAATGGAAAAATTATGTTTAAGTAAATTTAACATACAAATTAAATGCAATTATGCTAAATAAGTGACGCGTTGGTCAAACGGCGTGAAAAAGTTGGCTAAATGCGACATTCTTACTCTCATTTTGGAGCGCACTTTGAAGTGCGATCGATCGATAAAAACATAAGCAAAGACTCTCAGTCACAGTCTAAACACACTTGTATTAACTTTATCTCATTAACTTGACTTGCTTTAAGGCTCGCCAGGTGGGCCCATTCAATTAGGCCGTGTTGCGGTTGAATAACCAAATAAATAACTTTACCTTAAGTCCTTAAAAATTACGTATACGACCCAGAAAATTTCACAGTGCCCCGAACCGGAGATACACACACACACAAAAATTTAAAAAAAGCAAAAGGGAGAAGGAGAAGAGGGAAAGAGAAAGGTGCGAAGAACATGAAGTTACGTCAAGCCGAACACTGCGAACCGGCATGATTCTCCCAATTGCCACAGGCTGTTGCTGTAGAGCACAAAAAACGTTTAATTTGTTGGGCCAAAAGCAAGCCAAACTGTCAAGCCAAGTGCCCTCTCCAGAGCCATTCAGCTCGAGGTACTTGTCGCTTGGGTGGCCAAACAAAAAAAAAAAAACAAGAGAAAAACAATTCCCAGTGCCAAATCACTTGGGAAATACAAGTGAAAATAAAATTCTCTTCTTTGCCACACACCGACAGCAAATAAATAAATATACGATACGTGCATACTTATTTATGTATTTTTCGGTATTTCGTCGCAACAAAGGATTAAATCAGCAACTTTTGTACATTGCCACAAAAGCAACAGAGTCTAAAAATACTTAAAAAATACTTTGTTATTGACAAACAGCCGAGTGAATTGTGCAAAGTGGCCCATTGATTGCAAACAATTGAACAACATTTTGGGGCGACCGTCTCCCTGGCATTGTTTACTTCTTCCCTGAATAAACTATGTACGTACAATAGATGACATTCCATGCCCAAAGGGTATTTTAGCTTTAGGGGAGGAAGAGCAAAGCATCTGCTTACCCATAAAGTGATTTTGTCCCTTGGCACCCAGTACAGGTAAGTTGCCCCTTCACTTCTTCTCATTTCTCGCTAAAGAATTCAGTTCTGAGGAACTTTACAGGTGTGCTCACTTGACTGAAAGATACCTATCACCCAGTTTGTTGAAAATAACAACAGCAAATTGGTTGCTTACTCTTACACACGTATGCAGGCAAGCACAGCTCGTAAGTTAAGGTACTAAGGACTTGAATACCTTCTGTCGCCTTCACAGAGTGATAGGCATACAGACAGAAAAATAGACTGATGGGCGTGGCTCATTCCACTAGCCTTGTGATCCTGGTCATGAATATATAAATGCTGTTTGTTACAGACATTTCCACCCATGCCCAATGATTGAAGGGTATGGAAGTTACTAGAAAATGCAAACATTAAATTCCCCTAAATCAGAATATTTTCCAACTTATGATAACATTCTGTAAGCTGTGTTGGTGATATTGAAAGCCAAATTAACTGAACAATATGTGCATATAAATAAATGTGCCCTAGCTGAATATGAACCTCTATTTTCATTCTTTATACAATACAATATATTACTAGCAAGGGCTCAGCCAATCTCGGAAAAATCTGCTTCGGTTGAATAACTTATGAAAATTCAGGATAAAAATGAGACAACAGTCAGTCATGTTAATATGTAATTTTAATTTGTTAATTTAATTCCTTGAACTCATCCAATTAAATCGCATGTCACATGCTAAATAAAGCAATCGGATATCAAATTAAAATGTTCATTTACATCATTTACATTTTATTTTCCATTCCATTTAAATATTTGTTTGCTTCCGATACGCTCGGAAGCGTTCTGTCAAATGTTCTTCAACGTTTTTCAACTCTCAAATCAAAGATACGTAAGAGTATTATATCACAACAGCCTGAGACTCTGAATAGTAGTTGCTGCTACAATCTGCGCACGTGTTGCCCATTCAGAGAGTTTCAAATACCCCGCAAGTTTTTAAATGCAAGGAATGAGTGTTGCAACTCTATGAAACTAAACTAGTTATTTACCATATATAAGTAGAAAAATCAAAGAAACTCTATAACGAAACTTTGTATTTATATTCCCTGTTTCCCCATCTAGTTCTCTTATGAATTCTAACATATTCAGCCTTAGAACAGTATCTGTGTGTCGACTGCTTTCGCCTGTGCTCAGTTTTTATACGTACATGCAATTTAATTACTCATGCCTCAGGCACATGCTGAGAGCTAAGAAGAAAACACACAAAATCAAAGAGGATACAGAAACGAGTGAATCCACTTTGCAATGGTTACCTTCCGTCATCTGCATGCGATTTTAATGTGGTGCGCATATGCAAATGGAAAGCGATAGCTTGAAATTGTCTTTTGGTCCCCATTTTATCGATCAACTCACATAAATTTCCATCTACAATTGAATACAGAGTCCGCAACAGGACTCTCGTAACGTGACTTTAAGAGAGAGTAACTTACGCAACGGGAACGGAAAAAGTGACAACAATAAATCACCGTTTGACCTGGAACACACAAATTGACTCTAAAGAAAGAAGGCAACAAGGCAACACAAACAATCGAAACAACACGAATAAGCACAAAGCAGAGCCAAAAGCCACGCCCAGCTCAATAGCTTGGGCCGCAGTGTGCTTTAAAGGCCAGCGCAGTTAGGCCCAACAAAAGGAAAAATTGAATTTAAGTGGCAGCCATAGAAATGAATGAATCAAATTACCGAAATGAAATATTGTTTGTTTCCTTTTGATATGCTCGCAAAATATTTCTTATCTATTAAAGGTATTCGCTTAGCTAACATTAGCATTGTGCATTTCCAAGAACCGTAAGTCAAGGCAAGTATCAACTATAATTAGACAGCTCAAGTGGGCAAATTTACGTGCGCTTTGCGTCACTATCACGCATACGCAGCGTCGCACGTGAGCAACTCATTAGCCCGCTAAGAGTGCATTAATACGCTTGCCTTTCGCCACTTAAGTCGATCAATTAACAAAGTTATATTATATGCATGCAAATTGGCTTAAGGTTTATGTATACAACCTCCTCTTCCCGCCCACCCCTTGTAGTAGTTTGTGTCTTTATCCCGAGCACTTGACTTTGACTTGATTCAGCAATTGTGACGCATTATGCATGCAGCAGTTGAGTATTTTCCTGCATTTCTTTGTTGTTGTGCGAACATTTTCCTTCAGCTAAAGCCACTCTGTGGCTGCACACACGCGTGCAACGTAGCATTATGGTCTCGACGGATTTCAAATCGTTTCTTTACTACTCCACAGTGCGCTACTTCTTTGAAAGCTTGACTCCCAGTTAGGACATTCCGCAAGTTTGTGACATCTCATTCGCATTTTTTTTTCAATTCTTTCATTTCTTGCTTTTCTTTCTATACCCTTCTAGCATTGAAATTGGTTCAAAAAGGGTATATTTATTGTGGGAAAATGTATGTAACAGGCAGTAGGAGGCCTGGCATACTTTACGAGTCGATTAAGCCATAAAATCTTAGTTTTTAAAAAAGTTATAGACATCCAATTCGGCATGATAAGTTTTAATTTAAATTACAGAGATCATAAATCAATAACTTAATTTTTAAACTTGAATTGTAGGCTTGATGTATTAAAGATTAAACTAACTGACTTTAACATATACTTGGCTAATTGTAAAAGTCGTTTAATAAATTATGTTCAGAACACTTAAGTCTTGTGTCTGTTAACAAGTGAGGCACTCGAGCGCAAGTCTAATCGAAGGGTATTCTACTATCGCTTGCGCTAGACTGTATCTCTCCCGGCGGTTTTTTTCTTTCTTTCTTTTTTGGCTACCTGTTGTCTGGCAAATAGCATTGTCAATGAAACTTCCGTCTGCGCGTGGAATGATGATGAGGGTAGAGAAAACATTTCAAACTCTGAAAAGTAACCCCAATAAGGTGCTTTGAGTTTGCGTCTTTGTTGTCGGTATAAAATGCAATTTACGTATCTGGTCAAACAATGCGATGTGCTATTAATAGAAATACCCAAAGGTGCCTCTCTCCGTGTCTCCCACTCTATCTCTCCCTAATACCTGATTGGGTTATGTGCGTTATATCATTTGCCAAATTGCGAGGCAAATAATTTAAAGAGTTGTCGAATAACATGGAACATTTTGTGTGCACTCAATTGGTTTCTTTATTTCCCGTTAGATATCGACATTACATATTTCACAGCGTCCATTGACAACGGTATTTCCGCCACGATGATAGACCGTAGAACTACCACGATTACCATTCGGAGGACTAACAATTACATTGCTGTTCGGTGTGGAGAAACTGCGGTACTCCTGGCCACCAATGTATACCCTATCGCCATCGGGATTGTCACCTAGTGGCAGTAAAGAATGGCTAAAGAAAGAAATGCCAAAGGTGGCAAGGTGTGAACTCACATGTCAAGCAGCGACCATTAACCACAACTGTGCTGGGATAAGCTGCAAGTGAAGCGTCGTCAAAAGCGTAAGGGATGAGGGGAAAGGGTACAATAAGTGATAGGTAATTAGCAGCGATCAAGTCAATTAAGTATTTCTTATGTTCTTACCGCTAATCAACGCTGACAGCAGCCCGAGCACGAGAAATGCACACGTCAAATAGTTCATATTGGCTGCAGTCAACTGGCCTCCGCCAGTTGTCCATGTTGTTTTTATATGCCATGCAAATCGCTAACTATTTGCATAATCTCAGTACTAAGTGTTATCGCTAACGGTTCAATAAGCTGTATTAAATATATAAAGGCCAACTAAACCGACTATGAAATGCGCTGAAATAGAAATAGAATAGAATAGAAATAGAATAGAAATAGAATAGAAATAGAATAGAAATAGAATAGAAATAGAATAGAAATAGAATAGAAATAGAATAGAAATAGAATAGAAATAGAATAGAAATAGAATAGAAATAGAATAGAAATAGAATAGAAATAGAATAGAAATAGAATAGAAATAGAATAGAAATAGAATAGAAATAGAATAGAAATAGAATAGAAATAGAATAGAAATAGAATAGAAATAGAATAGAAATAGAATAGAAATAGAATAGAAATAGAATAGAAATAGAATAGAAATATAATAGAAATAGAATAGAAATAGAATAGAAATAGAATAGAAATAGAATAGAAATTGGATAGAAATAGAATAGAAATAGAATAGAGATAGAATAGAAATAGAATAGAAATAGAATAGAATAGAAATAGAATAGAAATAGAATAGAAATAGAATAGAAATAGAATAGAAATAGAATAGAAATAGAATAGAAATAGAATAGAAATAGAATAGAAATAGAATAGAAATAGAATAGAAATAGAATAGAAATAGAATAGAAATAGAATAGAAATAGAATAGAAATAGAATAGAAATAGAACAGAAATAGAATAGACATAGAATAGAAATAGAATAGAAATAGAATAGAAATAGAATAGAAATTGGATAGAAATAGAATAGAAATAGAATAGAGATAGAATAGAAATAGAATAGAAATAGAATAGAATAGAAATAGAATAGAAATAGAATAGAAATAGAATAGAAATAGAATAGAAATAGAATAGAAATAGAATAGAAATAGAATAGAAATAGAATAGAAATAGAATAGAAATAGAATAGAAATAGAATAGAAATAGAATAGAAATAGAATAGAAATAGAATAGAAATAGAATAGAAATAGAATAGAAATAGAATAGAAATAGAATAGAAATAGAATAGAAATAGAACAGAAATAGAATAGACATAGAATAGAGACAATTTCACCTTCCTATATCCGATTAAAACATAATATAAGCAACTCTAGAGCACCAATTGTCGGCTTAATGTAATGGAAGTGCATTGCCAGGTAAACAATTAATAATTAAAGTACTTGCACAACTGTATTTAACAGTTGCGGACACTCCCTCTCACACATGTCCATTAAATAAATAAATCAAAAGCTACGTAGAGTTATTCTAATGAAGCTTAAGCCGTATTTGCATAATCACTACCCACAACTAACCGAACATGAATGACAATACATATTTAATTCCCGAGAAGTCGGCATTTCCCACAGCAATAAATAGAAGATCTACCGGGGAACGGATTCCATTTCGTGACTCTGTCAGAACATCCATTCAGTCGGCACTGGTCCATCCGACGTAGTGCATATCGATTACGTTTTCCATTCGGGGGAACAAAACATCAATGCTGGCAGCTGTAGATGTTGTCTTTGTCGGCGAGACGATTAGACTGGGCATTTCCCTGCTTTGATTAATAATGTCTTTTCAACGACTTGCGGAAAATCATAGTATATGTAAGTACTATATAATACACTTACACTGACGATAAGGGGTTTGTTGCAAAGTTGAAAACAGTGAGGTCGAGCTTGGTTGTAGCAACTCGACCAGTCAATGCCCTGGAATCATTGTTCTCATGTATTCAATCTTTCTTTCAAAAGGTTTCAGAATGTTGGTTTCGCTTCATTTAACTTTTATATATATATATAATAATTAGGATTACTAAATTCACTATGTCAGACAGGGATTTTCCAACTACCCTCCTGACCCCACCTGTTTACAGGGTAGCAAAAATCACACAAAGTGCAAATATCGCTATATAAATGTAGCCGTCAGCTCTGACATTCAACCAGACTTGTTTGGCACCTCTCGCAGCGTCAACAACATCGGCAGCTCTACCAACAACAACAACAACAACAACAGCAGCAACAGCAAGAACAACAAGATGATGGGAAATTTCGCTGCGGTCATTGCGGTTTTCATTTTGTGCGCTGTGGCAATCGCTCAGGCGGCAGTTTACATTGGCGGCGGATGTTATGACTGTAAGGAACACTGTGGAACGCAATACAAATTTTGCTGGCACATATATATAATTTATTGTGGAATAATAACAAATAACTAACGGCACTTTCAGGTAATCCCCCTGCTGGCCAAGGGCCCGGCGTTTATACTGGCAATGGCGGCGGCGGCAGCGGCAGAGGAAATGCTGGTGGCTACAACGGCGGTGGTGGCGGCGGACGTCCGGTTTATTCGGGCAACTTTGGACCTAGCGGAGGTGGTGGCCGTGGAGGCGGCGGTGGCGGCGGTGGTTATGGAGGTGGCGGTTACGGAGGTGGCGGTCGTGGTGGAGGAGGCGGCTACGACGACGACTTCACGCAAATCATAAGCGGTTAAAAACAGTCAAGGACTGTGTGTGTGTCCTCAGCCAGATAGTTCATTTCAATTAGCTTGTATTGTGTTTGTTATTTTACACATTGCTCATACGCAGCATGGTCTCCGCTGCCATTCAAAGTTTTGCAATTAGAACAGAAGGGCTTCAAATAAAACTTGCTTTACTAAAGATAAAATTAACTCAAAGAGAATTTAATTAAAAAACCAAACAAAATTAGTTTCTGCATGCATTCAATTTTCATTATGTCAGCTTCAGTCCCTTCCCACTTCGTTGTAAGTTTGCATGCCATAAGCAAAACAAATCCAATCCAAGCTTCTATAAATTATATTTTCACTGTATGTGCAGTGCTGCCAACGCTGGCGTGTTATACCCTGTACTCTTGGGAATGTACAAATAAAAGATATACTTTTTTTTTAAAAATTTATAGAGTTCTAAGATATATAGCTAGGCATTGTGAGTTTGTCGGGTCCGCCACGCATGCATCTGCCTGTTACATTCATTGCCAAAATGTATGAACACCCCTTTTTTAAACATTTTCAATAGTCAAAGGGAAATGTTATCAAGTAGTCTTTGACATTGCGTGGTGTTAAAAAGTCCATCAGCTTGGCTTCCCTATTAATTCACTCTACATCTATTGTAAACTCTCTCGATATTTATTACGAATTCTCGGAATTTTGCAATCTCTTCATTCTGTTATGAATATTTCGCTCACAGCACAATAATGAGGCAACTTCTAAAAGCTTGCACCTGGAGGTGTTAAGATGATTTTCAATATTGTTGCCGGGGCAAGCAGTGAAGACTTACACAAATGCCACTGGGCTTTAATAACAGAACAGAATTCACAGCAAATTTCAATGTGTAGCTAAAAGGATTTGCAGACTGTTGAACAATTTAATTAAGCATTTTAACATAAACCTAATTGCCTAAGTCGCTATGCTCGCAACGAATCTATTTGTGTAGTCAAGAGCAACTTCACATTTTGAAATCAATATGGATTAATCCTTACCAATTAATGAGAAATAGTCGTACTTGTTTTTTTTGTGCAGTTCCTTTACCCTTTATGCAAAACCAAATAGCTGCCACTAATTAAGTATGGAAAGTTCTTTGTGCTTCGCGCCAGAGGTCAACAAACTGAAGAGGCTGCCAGTTTGCTATCCGGCGGCTGAGAGGTTGCTATGCTAATGAGAACAGTGTTCAAACTGAAGAGTGAAGCCAATAAGCCGCAGCGCAAACAATTAACGTTAGCCGTGCTCGAGTGCGCTCGATTTCCGAAACGGGAAATAGTTTGACGGGAAGTTGAAAGAAAGAAAATAGAAGTAGAAACTTTTAACATTTTCCCTCTACAAATAAAGTTGAAAAGGCAGCGCAGATGGGGGTAGAGGTCAAAGGTGTACCTTGAAAAATGAAAAACAATTTCAATTTTAAAAATAAAATAAAATATAAAAATATTTCATGAATATTTGTCAGGTACACCAGAATCTTTTTCAGTTTCGCCTGAAAGTATGCATTGCTTTCAGAGCTGGGTATAAAATGAGGAAAAATAACTTATGAAAAAAATAAATGCAAATTTTTTTACTTTTTCCCCAATTTCCAGTTAACTGAATCGCTTTATATTTTCAGAAAACATAGTAAAATAAAATGGCAACAAAACAAACCCAAGTTTACTATGCTGCATTAGAAAGTAATGAAGTTGATGACCGCAACATTAAGAACATGCAACTTGTGTTGCTGTTTTTCTCGTCAGTGTAAGTCGATGGGGTGCATCTTTATGTGTGTGTTTTTATCTCTCTCTCTGTGCGTCTCAATCAATTCCGGCTTTTGCAATCAGCAATGGAAATTTGAATTCCAAATATGCTGACCAATTTTTTAATTATTTTTACCTTTACCCTGTTAGCCCGAGAACCCTTTGGTCACTGCTTTTCTCACACTTGCCCCTCAGACAGAGTACTGGGCAGTTTACCCTCATCTGCGAGTGACAGCTTGTCAATTTGCTTGTAATTTGATTTCAGCATTCACCGCGATAAAGGTGGGGGGCCCAAAGCTTTTCAGTTTCAGCTTGAGGTTCCCACAAGACTAATTACACTTATTAAAAGCGTTGACCAATTAACAAATTAAGTGAAACTAATGGCAAAGGGGCACAGGAAGGCTCAAAAACGGATCAGTAACCCTAGGTTGATGTTGCAAATATTATTTTTAGATTAAGTGTCATTTCATGCAATGGATTGAATATGAATTCATATGATGAATGAATTGACAATTACACTTATTAATAAGATTCAACAGAAAATAAAATTTCAAAGCCTTTTCTTTCATTCGATCATACAAAGTATTAATTTCAAATAATGCTTTATTCATTGCTTAAACTGATCCCAAAAATATGAGAGTTTTTATTTTTTATATACACGTGTAATTCCAAGGAAACGCATTGAGATTTATCTTTCTTGAGCACTTTTCGACTTTTACTTACCCTTTAACTAACTCCCCCAACTTGTGCACTTAGCTGGAATTCCGCAACCTTTCAATTCTCTTAACGTTGAATGAGAAATTCTATTAATATAGGAGATATTTAATAAAATTGCTTTCCGCTTGCTCTCTCTCTCTCTCTCTGGCAAGCTTGGCTCGGCTCAAATGGCAGCAGCAGGCGGCAGCTTCTAGTATGAAGCAAGGGGTGGCCTTTGACATCGTAATGGGGAACAAGTGCGCTGCACAAACGGTGAGTGCTAACTTACATTACATGCAACACACTGCGAAATCAGTATCGATCTACCTACCTACCTACATATGTATGTATGTGTTTGTGCGTGTCTATTATTGTGTGTGTGTGTGTGAGCACTGAAGCCAACAATGCGTAAAAACAGTTGCACAGGATGCGCTTAAATTTCATACACTGCCTCTGAAAGTTGTAATTTTACCATAGAATATCCAAGGCAAACAACTTTTGCAAACATCCTGAGCTTCTTTCATGCCCCTCCCCTCCCCTTGCAAGGTAGTTTGGTTCTCGGCAAGTTTCGTATCAGACTTCAAAAGGAGAATGCAGACGCAGACATTTATGGAAAGCATTTAAGGGATAAATACCTGGAAAGTTGTTGAGCACGTGCCGAGTGATATCGCTGCGTGACCAATTCACCGTACTTAACTGACGAGTCGTTCAACCTCCGACCTCAGAACCTGCAGAACACTCAGCGCAGATTACGCATACGCCGTGTGGCATTTTCATAACAAAATAACTCGCATTTTTTACAGGCCAACTAAAGTCGAAATTTATTTATTAATTACACACACCAAAATACATATGTACACATGAACTGGATTACAGGATACATAGTGTTTTATATATACGATATATATATATATATATATTTATAGATGGGTCTTAATACAAAGTGCCGCTGTCCGACCCAGTACCCAGTAGCCTCCCTAGAGAATCACACGCCCATTTCAGCGATACGCTTAATGCTATGCATTTTCAATGGGACAACCCATTTCCCCAAACTCACTCACACACACGCACATCCATCCACACGCACACACCGCATACATACAACCTGCCAGATGGCCGCGTTGCCAACTTGCCACTACTTTACGGTCGAGTCTTGTATCGCACGCAGCGCTGCAGCATCAGCACAGCCATTGGCAGCAGGGAACTCCACAGCCCGAGGCTGTTGCGCACGGCAAGGGAGCAGGCCTCCTCCACGTGGCGACAGTTGCTGAAGTGCTTCTCATCTGATAACATTTTGGCGGTCTCCCGGGCAAATTCGGCTGAGTGTTTGTAGCATTTGTAGCGTGCGCTATTATAGATGCAAGTCTCGTATGCGTATCGCGCGCTGTTCCAACGCCACCAGGAATAATATCAACAAGCAAGTAGAGCAAGGGGAGCAACGGGAGCAAGAAGAAAGGCAATAATTATTGGTGCTGTTTGTTGTCACGCTGTGTACAATGCGACAGATGTCTTTACCAGCAGAATTCCACAAATTTATCGCTCGTATTGCGTGCGTTGTCGTGCAAGTCGTCGGTGAGGATGTTCTCGAATGATGTGGTGCAGCTTATCCAATCCGTCTGAATATACGAGAAGCATTCCTTGTGCCGTAGATAATCTTGAAGAGATATATGTTTATGGTATATGATACGGCACCGGTAAACAGCCAGTGGCTGTTAACAATCCGAAGAGTGCGCGTGCTTTAGATACATCTCAAATAAAACTGCACACTGAGTGAAAGAGAGCATGCAGAGGCCATAAAATTCAATCCAAAATTACTTCAAAGAAAATCACATAAAACATTTTTAAACAAGTCGAAGTGTTTCCAAGAACTCTCAATAAAAAATGTATTCCGGTATTTGCAAATTAAAGCTACTTAAATTAAATTAATTAAACCAATTTGACTTGTTGAAAAATTTGTCGAAGAAATAAAAATATATTTTGTATTATAAAATGGGTAACCACATCGCGAATGCGTTTTCGTAAGTGTTACCAATAAAACATGAACTACGAGTTTTTGCTGTTGCACATTTTATAAGCTCCATCTATAGTGCAAGAAACACCTTATTTGCATTTATATTTTTTCATATATAGAAAATTTAAATGGCCATCGCGCACGCATACTATGAAAGTCGGTCTGTGCATTCAATTAAGTGCAAAACTCAGCGAATCGAAACAAGTTATTCCAAAGCAAACAAATTTTTTTGAAATGCGAAAGAAAAGTTTTGTTGAAAAAAAGAAAGAGAAAGAAGGGCTACCTTCGAGATGGTGCAATTTGGAAATGACGGTCTCTTTAATATGCATATTAAATATATAGAAAAACTACAATGTATTAAATTTGGTTGAAATATCGTAGCAAATAACAAAAATCGGCCGCTAGTTTGAATGACAGCTATACGATATATCGGTCAGATCTGGCTCCTTCCAACATATTTTCAGCGTGCAGCAATATGAAGCATGTGTGGCAAGATTCATCAAGATAGCTGAGAGACTTATTTGTGTTGCAACAGACAGAAGGACGGACGGACAGAGGGACCGACGGATAGAGGAACTGATGGATAAAAGGAAAAACGGACAGATACGACTAGATGGACAGCCCGGCTTTTGCTTAATGGGCGGCCAAAATGAACAAAAGTATAAACACGCTTTTTTAATTTTATCCTTTGCAAATTATTTTCAAGATACTTTTTAGGAACTTCCGGAGACATCAAGTTATTCTTGAATACATTTAAATAATGAACTTTAAATAAATTTAATATTTTTATTAAACAAACTCATAAAGCTCCTGCAACGGTTGTTAAATATTTAAAGAGGCCTTTCAGAGCCGCCAAAAATATATATAATAATATTACGAATATATTGTGGTTTTTTTGCACTTTGGATAATTGATTAATTTCTCATTCTAACTCAAAATGTTCATGTTTTTGGCAGTTTTCTGATTTTGTGAAATTAAAATATTTATGCAAAATAATCCACCAATAAAAATAATAGTTTAATGCAATTTAAAAAATTTGTTTTCACATTATTCTGACAGCACATTCATTTTCCATGCATGAAAAACCAATCGAATGAAATTAAAATACATAAAGATTTTATTTTTCACGCTCACCTCGCTGAAAGTCCTCGTCGGAGCAGAATTTGTTGAAGAACTTGCGGGCACCTTCGACATTATTTTTGAATAAGTTGAGTTTGCGATTCTGCAGACAACGCGCCGAATACGAATCGAAACATTTCATGCCGCGTTCGAAAACACTAGAAAACATCAATTTGCATAATTTAAATAGCCTGAATATCATTAGGCCAAAAGTATTAGCCGTTGCCACGGCCGCCAAGGTTATAATTTCAATTAAAATTTGATTTTAATTCGAAATACCGTAATTTGCGAAAACTTGTGGAGCTCGGCAATTTTAATTGACGATCAAATTACGGCAGCAAGAAACAGAACAGAACAGACGGAATACCAACCCCGCCGAGGGGGGAGGTGGGATGGGAACTTAAAGCTGCCCATTAACTCATATTTTCGCGAAAGTCAATTATGATACTTATCTAGGGAACCGCTTTAAATGGGCGCAAATAATCAAAGGGAATCCATGAGTAACTATGGCAGCAGACTTATTGTTTCACAACGGAAATGAGGTTCATCATTTGCTCATTTCGTTGACGAAACTTACTTGCACTTGGCCAAGATTTCTTTCTTGCTTATCACTACTTTGGTGTTCTGCAGGAACTCCATTAGATGTTGCGGCAAATCCTTAAAGCACTCGTCAACCATTTTCTGCGTGCTGCCGCATTTCTCAACGTGAGCGAGTGGCGGCGGTGGATTCTGGAGTGTCTCGTTCCGCGAATGAACAAGAGTGAATAACAGCACAAAAAGGAGGGAGCGCGGCACAAGTGTTGTTGTCGCCATATCCATTATAAACCGAATCCGCTTGTTACTTATTGCGATAAGCCTTTGAATTAAACCAAAACTGAGTTCGCTTCGAAATCAAGGCCGGATGTCCTCGAAGTTCGCCAGCTACCGAAGAACTGAACAGCTTCGCACGATTCTGTGTTTATTTATAGCCGACTTTACAGCGCACTGTTAACGCGCTGTTAACTAGGGCGCATGCGACATGGCGACAGCTGCACGTGCTTTTCGGTTTGTTTACCATACAAAAGAAAACCTGTAGGAGTCGCTGATAAGTGCAGACGTTCATGTCTGCACGAGTGTGTGTGTGTGTGTGTGTCTGTGTGCCTCTGTGTCACTTACCGTATACTTAATTAGCCTGTTGTATAAACTGACGACCAACGATAGCACTTGATATAACGCGAGAAATACTTACAAAGTTTCACGTGTTTGCAGAAGAAGGAGAAAGTAAAAAGCATAAACAGTCTCTGTGGCAAGTTTAAGTGCAACCCGTGCAAATTGTCGCTGTTGCCTTAGTGTGCGTTGGGTGCATGAGTAACCTAGTTTGGGGGAGGTATTACGTGCTCAGCCACTCGCTTTCGTCTGCCATTGTCCAGTTGGCCCGAATGAATAGACTGCCGAATAAGTGCTGCCTCCCCTGCATGGACCTCAATTTTAGGCAATGCAGACACGGCTACAGGTGAGCATTCTCATGGTAGTCCCTTCTCCTGCCTACCCCTTGCTTACCATATGACACTTCAGTATTTCACAGTATCTATTGTTTCCGAGATCCTGAGAGCATCGTGCGCGGGTATTGCCCACATTGCCAACAATGACAATGGACAACCACAACGTATTATGTCTATTTCTGACGAAGACGTCGAATCAGTGGACCTAATTAACTTGTGAACAATATGCAACCGTTCTCTGACGTCAACTTGGATGCAAAATTCACCGATTTCATCATAAGATTGCACGTCACTCAGAGCTATAAATAACTGGTAGAGACGTATTATGGCATATTTTCATAACTGGCAAAAATAACAAATAATTCAGCAAATTCGTTAAAATTAAATTAAATTAAGCTGCCTGCCCGCAACCTGAGGACATCGCTCGGACTCCGAAGCCCTTTCACTTTACGAGAAAAAAATAAAGAAAGCAACATCCCAACAAGCAGAGAAGAAGATCTCTGTCCAACCGATTCAGCATATGTTCTGTGCGTCATTAAATCATCCGCTTATGTCAGCATGTTGTTGCTCTTTGCCAAGCCTTTGGTCAGATTGCGTATACGCCATGTGGCGGTCGGAGCGTAAAGAAAACTGTTGTATGCAGCAAACATTTATTAATAACACATATAGACTATTATTTACATATATACATTTTACACAAACAGTTTAATACATTAAGCAGCCGCTATCCGACCCAGTTAATCACTCGCCCAATGCTTTGCATTTTCAATACCACAACCTTTTCCATTCAGACTCATTCGTACACAAAAACCATCCAGTTTGGGAGCTTACCAGCTTACGATGCGCAGTATGAGCACCGTCACCAACGGCATCAGGCTGCTCCCCAGCCAGGCAATTGAACCAGCAGCAGCACACGCAACCTCCAAGTGGCGACAGTTGTCCAAGTACCTCTCATCAGTAAATATTCTGGCCGCCTTGCGCACATATGTCACGGATTGTTGGTTGCACTTCAAGCGTGCGCTATTGTGAATGCAGTTCACAAACGAGTAACGCGCGCTATTTCCAACAGGGGAAAAAAACAACAAGGAATAGCCAATAGGTATTGCGATTATCGTATGCCACTATAACAGATTACCAGCAGCATTCCATAAACTTGTGGCTCATAGAGCCAACGTTGTCGTCCAAGTCGTCCTCAGCAAGAGTCTTCTTGAATTCCATGGTGCAGCCAATCCAATCTGACTGAAGCTTTGAGAAGCATTCCTTGTGCCGCAGATAATCTGGAAGAAAGAACAGAATAACAGTTTGCGCACAATGAGACGCAGAAGAAAGAATGTAAAATGTGCCGTAACGAGCACTTTAAATGTCCTCAACATGAGGTATATTGATTACCTTTCTGAAACTCTTCATCTGAGCAGTATTTCCTTAAGAACAATCGAGCGCCGTCAACGTAGAAATTCAGCGACTTTTCCTTGCGCTGCGTCAGGCATCGTGCGGCTCCATTAAAAAGGCTGTGATTAAGTAGGCTATTGTTAAGATTTATCCACAACACCCCATGATCAGAAGGGTATGTCTGTGTAGACAACAAAAAATTATAAGCACTTGGGCTACTAAATTTGTTGGCTTTAACTTTGTGTTAAATATTTTTCAAGGTATATTAACCATATTTAAATAAATACATTGGAGTTTCATTTGAAAATTTCATCAAAATCAGACAACAATATAACATAAAGCCGCCAAGGGAATAATCGGTGGAAATGAAGTTTTTGTGCCATTACTTTACTCATTAATAATCACTATACTGCCAACAACTAATTCCCATTTATGGAATACCTTATTTGTGTGTATTAATTAACTTATTGATCCTTTGTATGACAACTCACAATGAGATGAAACGATTGTCCAACAATTAGAAACATTGCGAAAGGCAATTGTGGTATTTATCTAGAACAACTTAGTAGTTATGGCAATAGATACTTTCATTGCTTTCGGCTTTAGCAAATGACTGCAATTTGTTGTAATTAATTAGCGACCAACTGTTGCTCCATGGCAACAACGCAGCGCTGCTTTCTGCATTCTTTTTATAGCTACTGTACAGGAAATTATACCATATAGACAATGGTTATGGGAAACCTTACTTGCACTTGGTCAATTTCTCCTCTTTAGTAATGTTGATTTTGAAGTTATGTAGAAAATTGATTAGATGTTCCGGCAACTCGTTCGAGCACTCTCCAACCAATTCCTCAGTGCTGCCGCAATGCAGGTCGCGAGCTAAGGCCGACGGCGGAATTGCATCTATTGAGGTGCATCCCATGTAGGACATGAGGCACAGCGTAACCAGCATACACCGCAGATGGTGAAACATTGTTGCGATATTATGTTTCACCTCTTGTTTCTGTTTTCACCGTTTATTGGCGTCCGTAAATAAGCCTCCACCTGCTGTCAATCAACTGAGCCGCATAGCAAGCAACTGTTGATATTTATAACCGTCATAACAGTGCTCTGTTACCAACAGCGCATGCTCCTAGACAGCAAAAGGCAACCTGTGGGTGTTGTAGGTGTTAAGCCTTCGTTTAGAAAGGTACCCTACTAATCCCAACAAGTTGGTTATCGCTGCAACTCCATGAGCCTATGATAAGACCGAAATGTTTTACAACACTTCGATGAACCCGTTGTGCACTTTCCGAAATAAAGCCTCTCTCTCGACGAACAATGCAACGGACTGCAGCCACCAAAATGAGATTATTCGTTGCCTCAGTGCGAAGTGCATATGGGCAATAGTTGCACGGTTGCCTCGGGTGGGCGTCGTCCTTGTCCTTCAAATTGTTTACCATTTCGTTCTCTATTGTTATGCCAAAATGCCGACAACGTAAAATTTTAACCCAAAACCGAGTAAACAAAGGGCCAGACCAAATGTAGTCGATAATGAACTATTGTTGGTCTAGAAGTGCCTACTAATTTGTTTTTCAGCGCGCGTGGCATGCAACATACTGATAACTGGTAAATTCAAAAACATTTCATTTGGTTTTTTATAAACATTTATTTTATGCAAAAACTTGTACATAATTTAGTTTGATTTCGTGTTACACTTGCGTAGATATTTTTATATTTATATTTTGTATTATTATTTTGAACATAAGTGGAGATAAGCTTGCAATGATTTCTTTCAATGTGAGTGTTCGATGAGTGCATGAACGAATGGATCAATGAATAATATTTAAATTAAATGTTTCAAGTAACACAGTACACAAACAACATTCAATTTGCCGTGTGCACATGAGCTTATCATATCGTTACGCACTATAATATATATAGATTCATATTATATATAAATACACATATTGATATATATATATGCATATTAATGGGAAGTAAGGGAGCGGGGTGGGGGGGTGTCTACTCACAATCATCAATTGAATTGAATTTCGAAATCGATGAATTAAAAACTTAGGCAGCACACCGAAAGATTTCGAAATTTTGGCTTTTGCTACGATTGCACGATTGCCGTTAGACTAACATAATAACATTTAGAAAGAGTTTATTATTATAAACAGGTTATCGCCGTTAACTGTTATATCGGTTAATCAATAACTTATTATCGCTTGCATGAGTATGTTCTGTGTTCTGTGTGTTTCAAGTTTCATTATTATATTATAATATATAGTTAATTTCATTATGTTTGGGTGGCTGCTGCCTAGCCTGGCCTAGCTTAATGTTCTCTCTATATTATTCCCTAATTTCTCAGCTATTTGCCAATTAACTTTGCCATCGAACTCCAATTAACTTAGAAGGCACACTAATTACATATTTGAATCGGGTTTCAATGTAAAATTCTTTAATTTCAAACAACGTTAAGGTTTCTCATTCTTTTCATTTGTACCATAATTTAAATGCAATTTCATTTTCATTTCCATTTACTTTCCATTTTCCATTCACAATTCACACAATCTATTTCAAATTAAAGAATTTTGACTTTCTCTTGGACATTTTTCGAGAACTTTGTATGCAAATGTTTTTCGATTTTTAATTTTTATTATTTTTTTTTTTTAAGTTTTTGTGTTTATTTCCGGTGTATAATACATTGTGCTTGAGCTCAACTTTAACATTAATTAGTTTATTAAATAGATTTATGTTTAACTTGTACATTATTAATGCATGATATTCGTTACTTCGTTCATTAACTAAATATGGCTGTTGCGTACATTTCTCTTTCTTTTTTTCTTTCTTTCGTTTGTTTATGTAATGTAAAAAATATTGTATAGCACACGTATTCAACGTGAACTCACAGCTTAAATACCTAATGATGTGTGTGTGTGTGTGTGAGTGTGGTGATTTGTGTAGGTGTGTGAGTATAAAGTATATAACATAATCGTTATCGAGAAATACCACTCAATTAACAAGTATCTTGCGTCAATTTAACAAAAATAAATGATGATTCTTCCGCATTATCCTAAGCCATAGCGGAGCCTACAACAATCAAATGTGCTGCCCAATGGATGGATGCGTGCGTGTGCGTGTGTGCGCGTGTGTTAACTTATAATATTGTATATATATATATATATGCATTTATTACACAAATAAAACAACTGTTTTGCCTTAGTGAACTACAAAAAGATTCTTCTTCACGTTTGCAGATTAAAATGTGATAGAGAAAAACAAATGTTTTCGCAGATGAGATTCCGTTCAACATGATATTCTTCTTTTCTGTTTCTGGTTTTTTTTTTTTTTTTTCAATATTATAATATAGCATATGGGCATAACTAATGGCTCCAGGGGCATATTCACAATTGGATATGCGCATCGCTGCAGTTTAAGTAAGTTTTGTTCGCTGAACTTTTCTGTTTTCCGTTTCATTATGAACTACTTAAATTGTGCTTTAATTTAAACTAGACGCTATGTTTGATTTGTTATTTTGTTGTAATTGTAATTGTAAATTGTTTACTTAATTGTTGTTGCTTTTTGTTTGTTTGTTTTCTTTTTCAAATGGCCACAAAATTCAATACATTATTTGTTGTTGTAGCAAAAGTTGCAGGCGCAAGCAACAGGCCACATACGCTCGTGTGGGTGTGTGTGTGTGTAGGTTGTGCAAGTCTTGCTGTACGTGTGTGTGTATTAGTAGTTGTCAGTGACAAGTGTGAGTGCTGTTGTTGCGGTTTTTGTTGCTGCCTCCAGCCACACACTTTTGTTGCTGCTGTAGTTGTTGCGGCCCCTCGTGATGTTGTTGCTGCTGTTTTTGTTGTTGTAGCTGCTGCATCTCGACTGTGTCTCATGATGCAGCTCATCTGGCAGCAGGCGGCGTCGGATTTGTTTTGATTGTTGTAGTAGTGTGAGATGTGTTTTGGTTTTAGATTTGATATATTTATAAATATATATATATTGTATTTTTGGTTAGCATGTAAATAAAAGAGAGTCATAGAAATGGAAATTGAGTTTTATTAAATGGTTAGCGTTGGGTTAATTTACTAATTTCGATTCGATACGTTTCGATTATCGAATTATCGATTATCATTATCGCATTGAAGAACACTCAAGTTTCAATTGATGCGAATTGATGAGCGCTAAAGTTACTAAATGAATGCGGGCAAATCGGATGTATATAGTATATATATTCATATTAAAGTATATATAGTATGAATGCATGTGAACAAAAGTTGAATCGATTGTTATAATCGAGAATGGGCGGCAGGGCGGGGCACACAGGACATGCAGGCCAAGATACAGTTTCGTTTTTTTTATTTATTTTTTTTTTTATTTTGAGATTAGCTCACAGACGTTTAGTAACTTTTTCGAATATACAAAAACTATGCAAGAGAACTCAAATTTGGACAACGAACTAGAATATATAGTCGACCATACTTCAAGAGTTGCGCGTTCAACTTGGGTTCTTTTGGGTTTTAAGGACAAACACATACGCAATAGAATTCGTAGATAGTGCAAAAGATACGAATATTAAGAGTTGTTTTTTCTTTTTTTTTTTAGTTTTATATAGTTTTGCATATATTGTATATAGAGAAAAGTAAAATTGATGTCAAACTGTTTAATACGTTATTAATGAGACATTTATTGGTTATTCAAATCAAGTATTGGGAATTTTTATCGAGAATAATTTACAAAAACAACGTAAAAAAGAGATTGCAGTTTTTTTTATTTCGATTATTTATTTACTAGTTTTGTTGGTTGGTTGTTGTTGTTGTTGTTGTTTTATACTTTTATTTTCTTTGTTTGGTTAACTTGGCCTTTGGTTAGTTAAAATTAGCAATAATATTACATCACATATCATTTAATAATTTGTTTGTTTTTATGGTTTTTATAGTACATATGTATTATGTAAATGCTAGAGAGTCATTTAAAGATTAGAGAAAATATAAAAATAAAATTGCAAGTGCATTGGCTGACGAAATAAATAACATCTTGGTTTCTTTTTTTTTTAATTTTAAAAAATGCCAAGGTAAAGCGTTATTTACAGTTTGGTTTTGTTTGTTTTTTGTTTTAAATTTATACAAATATGGGAATTTCATTGTGCAAATGTATCTCGAGTTATTTTATCTAAAAATCGTTTTAAAACATTCTTCGGCATGGCATTAGAATCGATTTAGTAATTGTATTGCTATATAGAATAGATCTTTATGTGTGTGATGCTCAGTGTTTGACTGTGTGTGTGTTTGTGTTTGTGGATGTAAGTACTTCAAGAGTTGGTAAGCAATGCATATGCAATTTTATAGAACGTTACACAAGAAATCGTCTTACTAGTCTAAAGAGATATTAATCATATTGTTTATGTATTATATATAGAGTATATATATATAGATTACTGTATATTACTGATACCAGAACCGGATAAGTAAGCTTATTTAGAGTAAGTCTGTTAAATACACATCGGATGAGGGGCAATATTAATTTATGTGTGTGTGTATTGGTATTAGCGGCACTAAGACTGGGTTGATTTTTGTGGGTTGCTTTTTTTTCGATTTGCTGTCGACTTAATTAATTAATATTGTAATTAATACGAACGCTGGTATTAAACATGGTGTAGAGAGGAAGGTGGTGAAGATTATCGAAGAAGGAAGGGATGATGAAGGACACAGACGTTAAGCAAAGAGAATTGCGCCACCGAGGATTATATTGAAGGTGTAGGAAGTAGTGGGTGGGTGCGTAGGAGAAGGTGTTGCTTAGTATTTGTAGTGGAAGGATACGCCGGATACGTGTGCGTGTGTATGGGTATTTATAACTAAAGTTAAGTTCTTAGACATCTAGAGTTGCAGACAAAAGTTAAAGTGTTCGCTTCCCTCTCTCGCTCTCGTTATCAGGCGTGATCAATGAGTTATGTGAGAAGAGTTTAATTAGGTCGGTTTGGATTGGTTGGGTTGGATTGGATTGGATTGTGTTGGTATTAGGTTCATAAAGCGTTAGATTCAAACGACTGAAATATTGAGATGTTGCGCCCCACGACGAGGGCGATCGCTTTGTGAAATCATAAGACTGGGTAATTTTTTGTTTCTTTTTTTTTTGCTTTTGCTTTTTGTTGGTTTTGTTTTCTGTGTTCGGATTGCACTTCAACAAAAGTCATTGATCTTTATTCTGATACACTTTCGGTTCAATTGCAACATACATGTTTCAAGTGATATACAAGGTAAAAGTTTACACACTAGAAGGGCCTTAGGTACTAGATACACGTATATAAAATTCATAATTCATAATAGATATATGGATATATGTATAGATAATAATATGTAATCATAATTGTATGGCTTAAGAGAGAGTAATACAAAAAGTACGTTTGCTTTCGAAATATTATTCGGATTCGAATTTCCTACCCATTTTCGGTTATTCTTTTTTTCAATTTTTGTTTCTTAATCATGTTTTATTTTATTGCTGTTTTTGTAAAACATCAAAGGCACAAGTCAACGTCGTCAACAAAGAAATAAAATAAACTAACAAATATAGATAGAATTTTAAAAATAATAATAAAATAAACAACTTTTGTATTTATTATGTTTTTAAGCAGCTTAGCTTTTAGCTTCTTTCCTGTTCTATTGCACTAATATTCAGCATGTGTCTGTTTCGAGTTGCAGGGTATTTTCTCAAGTGTTTAAGGTATTTTTAAGTATTTACTCAATTTGCAATTTTCATCAATCAAAACTCGCAAACGAGACGCAGCTGCCACCGCTGCTCGACTCGGCTCGGCTTGGGGGGGCAGCTGCATCTCGCGGGGAAACAAATAAAAGTAAAATAAACAAAATTTATAGATGAGTAGAAACACAACTAACCTGTGAGGCGCTTGATTTATTTATTGGACTGAGTTAACTGAGTTACGGAGCTGCACAGACCGGCCTGGCCAACTGGACTGGCTAGGTTTCATTGCACACACCACACACACACACGTGCACAGTGACTCACCTGCACACACACACGCGCAGCAAAGAAAATGTATTGGTAAACGTACGTGTATTATAAATAGGAAATTGTTAACATAATTGAACTAATTTGAATAGTGCCCATTTAAGAACATAATAGCGGGCAGAGATTATAATAATCCACATGATTTACTGCTCGAGGGATAAACCAAAAATCGTTTATCGTGCATTGTGAAAAAAATTGAAGAATTGTTTTTTTTTTTTGTTTTTTGTTTAGTTTTTTTGTTACTTTATATAAATATAAAAAAGAAGTTAAGCAGACATGAATTTTGTCTGTCGTTTTTTGTTTTGCTATTTTTGTTTTGTTTCGCAATGAAACGAATTTCATTATATATATATAAACAATATATATGTGTGCATGTGTGCGTGGTATAATATGCTGTACTCTGTGTGCTGCAGTTGCAGTTGCCTGTGTTGCTGTGTTTGCTGTGCGCTGCAGTGTGTGTTTACTGTATCTCAATGAAACCCGCCGGCTTGGCTGGCACTCCGACCGTTGCACGCTGATAGGGGTGTTCTCTGTTAGCCGCCAATCGACGTTGTTGCTTAAGGGCGCCTACTAAAATATACGATACGATACATGTAAATATGTGCATAAGATATAGTGTTGTATATATATATATTGTATAGGTAAACAGTATGTATATTCAAGGCAATTTAACATATATATATCGTTTCAACTGCATATATATATATTGTCTACGAAACTTAGTCGCTATAGATATTCATTTATGTATTTATGCTTTACGCGCTTCGATTTCCATTTTGATTGTTTTTTCTTTCTTTTTTTCTGTATCAATTTTTGTTTTAAACAATACAACATTTTCACTCAGACACTGTGCGGTTTCTTCTCGTTTCTTCTCCAATTACCAATAGAGTAAAAATTATATATCATTATCAACTGATTAACTGTATTTGCATTTCGATTTACATTTAAATTCTGTTTCTTTGGAATGAGTCGTATATATGTTTATATGTTATGGATTTCTGTTGCTGCTGCTGCTGTTTGCTGTTATGACTGGCAGCAAATAAGTGATCTTCAGGCGGCTCGATAATAAATTCTATCCTAGAATAACTAAATTACCTTGCATATAAGTACATACTATGGGTACAGTCATTACTCGGGCTAAACGAACGCCTCGACTGAAGAGTGTTCCATATGCTCTGTTCGATATACAGTTTACAGTTTACAGTTCTTCTTTAGCATTCCTCCAGCTGTCTGTCTAATCTATCCATAAGTCTGTCTGTCTGTCCATCTGTCTGTCAGTCAATTTCTTTGTCTGTTCGTCAACTAGTTGATACTCCCTTTTGCTGACTAGCTTCTGCAAAATATGATTGGACGGCTGCCTGAACCTCAAAACTAACTTATGTCTACAAATGTTTTTAAGCACCAACTCGATTCAAGGCTCCCGCATAGGTTACATAACATAGCGTTACTAACTTTTATAATATAATATGTTTTATGTTTGAAAATGCTGTGAGGCTACTGCTGATTGCACAAAAAAATGGCACTGGCTGGAAAAAAATCAAACGGTTCGCGGTTCTCATCGGTTCGGATATCAAATCGTATGTGTATAACTCGAACTTGTCGTCCTAAGGTACATTTGTGCATAAATACTGCGCTTAATTGCTACACAAAAAACTAATTAGCTACCAGCTATGCTATAAATTGCACTTAGTATAGATTCAAAATAGAAAAAGAAACTAAAAAGTGTAAAAAAACCGAAAAAAAACAAAACTAACAAAAAAAGGAGTTGAAACGAAAAAAAAAGAAAAAAAATAAACAACCCGAAACCGAAGTAAAACAAAAAAGGGGAATACATAAATATGTATAACTATATAAGACCTAATAGAAAAGTAACTAGTAAACTAGCTAAATACCTACAAGCTAATTAAGTCAACAACTGAGTTGAAGGCTTTTTAGGTTATGTATGTATGTATAGAATAGAATACTCATTGTTCCCGAACAACAACCGACAATAACCGATTCAATAATTGCTGTTGCTGCTGCTGTTGTTGTTGTCAACTAGAATATACTCATGAAATTTTCGAATAGAAAGCAAAACACACAAAAAAAAAAGCGAAAACACATAAAAAAAAACTAAAATATATGTAAATTCAATGTCAAGGCGCCTAAAAATCACTTATTTCACCAGTCGATTGTCGCCTATATTGCCAGTTGCCAGTGTTGTTGAAATGTTTTGCGACCTATGAACTAACAAAAAACTTTGACGAGCAATAATCATCATTTATAGTACTTAAGTATTTCTTCTTCTTCTTTTTCCTGCATATTTTCAGTTTCATTTTTCTTCTTGTTCTTCATCTTCATCTTGTTGCTTGTTCATTACTTTGAGTATTTGTTGTTGTGCCATTTTGCTTATGTTGTTCTTGTTCTTGTTTTTGTTGTAACTATACATATGCATCTATGTGTGTATGTATGTTTGTTTGTATGTATCTATAATTAAGTATGTAATATACTACATTCAATAAATTTAAATATGTTCTCTCAGTGAGTGTTTTTTTTTTTTGTTGTTGTTGTTTTGCTTTTGGGAGGAGGCAGACAACTTCGACTGCTGCAACTAAAACTAACAATTTTATGGACTTCAATAAATTCTTGGTGCACGCAAATTAAAAAAAAGTTCAAAAGACGGAGCCGGCATGCATATATCGACCAACTGTAAATATTTGTTTATAACAGAATTCAGATAGAATAAAAAATTGTAATTCAGGAATAATAATTGTAGTTAAATGTGGTTAACACTTTACTTGTAAAAGGCAACAAGGGGTTAAGATCTTTATTAGCTGGCTGTGCGTGTGTGTGTGTCGGGTGTATGTGTGCGTGTGTATGTGAAAGAGATACAAAATGCATGCGTTGTAAAAAAGATAAGCAGGCGTTGCCACCAAAGGGTTAAGAGCGTGTGTTGATCAACAACATTTTATTGCATACTTTATGGCACTGAATCAAATCAATTCAAAACGAAAGAAAATGCGCTTTCTTTTCGGCACACCGAAGTTCACATACGCTTTGTATGAAAATAAAAAGCTCTACAGTGAAAACCTGTTGGGTTTTATAGCAGACAGACGCGTATAAATGCATTAAAATAGGCACGGAATCAAAATAAAATATCTAACAAAAAATAAATACTATTTATGATACAAACTATTGCACTTTGGTTAATACGTCTGAATAGAAATGCTGCCTGCAACAGTAACATTATATTCTGTGTAAAAAATACCATTTAATGGATGTGTATTGGTGATAAAATTGTAAGTGGTTTTATAGTATGTATTATTGCTCGTTAAACATAACTCAACTGATCGCAGACTGGCTTAGATCGTTTCTTCTTTCTCTCTGATATAAATTGTGATACGATTTGGATAAGTTTGTGTGTGCTTGTGTAAGAGTGTGTGTCTGTGTATGTGTGTAAACAATTATGGCGCATTGAGTTAAGTGTATATACTCAGCATATAATATAATATGTATGTGAGCTTGTCATATAAATATTTAGCTGATCGGAAATTATTATCGTTATCGTTATCGTTCATGTTTTGTATGTTGTATGTATGTATGTAAAGATTAAGTATTCGCTTCATATATATAGTAGTATTGTAGTTATATATGTATGTATGTATAGTAGTTTATCTAGCAAACAACCCACCGCTATGATCTGCATACTCCGTCAGCAGAGGATTACCGGTGAGGGCAGCATAATTCGCATAGTCTCCATAGGGGGCAAAGATCATGCCGTGTGCGGTCTGATCGAAGGCAGCCGACGGCGCTGCCTGTGCGGTCAATATGCTGGCTGCTGAGGTGGGCACTGTCATGCGTGGATTCAATATCAATGGCTGGCCCAGCGGCGCATTGGCAGGTGAACGTATCTGGGTGGCCAGACCCGATAGTGTTGGCGTTAGCAGGCGATTATCCGCACTAGCCACCAGACGACGCCAGTCCTCTTCGCACACTGCGGGATACAGAACAGAAGCAGAAGGAGAACCAACGCATGAGAAAGCTGTCCCCGTATAGAAAATCATTCATGTAAATTCAAAGAAGTTGCAATTTCATATATCATTATTGGTTAGCTGTATTAGAAATAAAATCTCTTCAGCTCGTTTCGCTTTGCACTCTCAGGCAGTCGGTTAACTGGGATTAGCTGTTGGATTAGAATTTGTTATCGATTTTCTGTTTGTTTTTTCTTTTTTGCTTTAATTTTTTTTTTGTTTAAGTTGAGCATTAATTGAGTAAATTTAGATTGTTGTTCGTTGACGTACCTGCGACTGATTTCGCTGTGGTGTCCCTATAAGTGCCGTTAATAATGGCTAATTCCATGAGTTGACGTTTCTTTAGTTCATCTTCGCCTTCGGCTTGCTGTTAGTACAAGTACGTTTGTGTTTGTGTGTGTGTGTGTATGTATTGTGTGTATATTGTGTTTGTGTAGTAGTAATTGTTTGGGTTCAATGTATTAAACAAAATACATTTAAGCAGATTAGATTGGTAAGAAAAATGAAAATAATATAGAAAAAAATTATTATTAATAAATTTGGTTAACAATTTCTTTTTAGCAATGATTGTATCATTTTATATATGTTTTATACAGATAGATATGCAGCAAATGCATTGGATTAATCGGCAACAAGGGGCAGCAATTGAGCATACCACGCCAATGTTCATATATTCTATACACTTTCCAATGCATGGTATGCTTTGTAAACTTGCAGATACATTTGTATCTAATGCACATACAATAGCAATCACTTACCGGCACAAGTAACTTTTGCACTTCAGCAACAGCCTGGGCCAGCTTGACTTTGGCACGATTCTCCGTATCCTCGACAGTAATCAGTACATGCAAATCATCGGACAGATGCTCCCAGTTGGGCTTGCCACGATTGGCATCCTCCTGAAAAAGTGGCAAAGAAGTAAAGAAGATATATTTAGTATAAGAGGATTAAAGAGTAGGCAAAGGAAGGTGAATGAATTACTTAATTTACTGCTTAGTCTATCACTTCTTCTATAAATCTCTCACTCTTTTTCTCTCTCTCTCTCTTTCATTGCGTCGATTCAGCGCATGTTCACAAATGGGCGATAACAATTAAATGTGAACAGCAGAAAATGCACTTTGCATTTTTGAAATATTCTGAAATTTCACTGCAATTTGTTACTTGTTTCGGCCATGGCAAATGCCAAAACGCCCAAATGGCCAAGTGGCAAGTGGCAATTGGCAACTGGCAACTGGCAACTGGCAAGTGCCAAATGTGCTTTGGCCGCCACGCTCGGAATGCGGCAAAATATGTACTTAATAAGCGCGTTCGCAATGAATGACGCCTACTTTACCCTCAGCCCCCATCAGGCACTGAGGCGCACATTAACTTTTGACCCAAAAAAACATTCACATGTATATGTGAATGTGTGTATGTGTATTTGTGTGCGTAGGTGTATGCTGTGCTGTGTCACGTTTAAATTTAATTTCGCTAAATTTCTAATCAATTAAGCTCAAAAGTGGCCAGCTAGCTGTCACATTGCTTGGCTTTTGAAGTCGCCTCGTCAGTGCGTGTCCACATAGTCCAGTCCAGACAGGCACAAGGCAGCCGCGCTATTGGCCTGGCTAATTCCGCAGCAGATGTCAAATTAAGAACTGTCAAGTCGTTCTCCTTGCTGCATTTAGCTGCGTACTTTACGCCAGCCTGACTAATCTCCTTAGCCCTCTCACTTTCCTTTCCCCCCTTCCACACACTCTCTCTCTCTCCCTCTGTCTGTCTTCCTCTTTTCCACTCTCTCATCTGTCTTGTCGGAAAACAAAACAGATCACAAGGTTTGTCAAGATGGCAACTCATGCAGTGAGTGACTCAAGCAGCATTTTGGCCGCAGTATTTGGCCGAGTGGGTGTCATGTGTGTCAGGTGTGTGTGTGTTTGTGTGTGTGTGTTGCTACTAAATTATCAAAATATTGCAACGTTATAAAAGTGAACATTTAATTATGTCTGTCCAACTGCCCCCACCCCTGCCCATACCCCGCGCCACGGCTCGTTATATTTGCGTATTACGAACAAAGATTTTGGTTTTTGTTTGCTGAACGCCAAAGGAAATTAAATCATCAAGAGCATTGGAGTGACAAGCTTTCAGTCTATGAGTGTGCATGTGTGTGTGTATGTGTGTGTGTGTGTGACTGGGCGCAGCAGCAATTAGATACACACACTCAACTAGAAAATCTATATACCAGCGTGACGATGATTATATGCACTGACTATACTCGGTTCCTTCCACTCTTCCTCCCAGATGATTCGATTTTATCTCGAGATTGACTACTATAGTAGAGTATATATAGATCTTGAGCTATATAGCTATAAGTAGCTATAAAGTGAAATCTGTTCGCTGTTTTGAATCAAAGTCAGCTCTCTGCATCTACATTTTCTTTAATTTTCAAACAACTTAGCACTTTAGTCATCGCACATCTTGTGACAAAAGCATTCCTAAACACACACACACGCAAACACACACACACGCAAACACACACACACACTACCTTACTTATATGGTGCATTAGTAAGGGAATTTATTTGGACTTTTAATTGACTATAATTTTCATTTTGGCACGGAAAGCGAATGTCAACCAAGAATTAATTCAGTCAAACAGCAGCAATGCCAACGTTGTTGTTCTTGTTGTAAATTAAAATTTTAAGTAACCGCATGTGTTTGCGCGTGTGTGTGTGTGTGGGGGTGTAGATTTTGGGGCTTTTAGCTTGTCGTGCATGGAATGCAGGCCAATGGAATGACGAGTTTCGTTTGGTATGCGAATTTTGTGAGTGCGAGAAAGATTACCTCAAGTGAATTCCCTAAACAGAAATCCTATTTAGTACACATACATACATGAGAGTATGTATGAGTATGCATAATGTTGTACGTACCTTCTTCTTGTCCCGCATGGATCCCTTGCCGCGCACCATTATCTTGCATCCAGTCTCTTGCTCCAACTGTTTGGCCGTCATGCCACGCGGTCCCAAAATGCGACCAACAAAGTTGAACTGAAAGTAGAGAGACACAAAATCACAGGAAATAAGCAACAATTAAATAATATCAAGTATTGTATAATATACTTATAAATATACGATATGTATACGTATGTTGTATAACAAATTAGAGCGATGTCTTAATGCCAAAGTTGATTTGATGATCTGATGAATTTAAATCGCATTAATGCTCAACTAATTTTCAACTGACTGACTGACTGACTGACTGAGCTAACCAGGTGGGTGGTTGGCTACACACAGACACGCTTGAGTCATGGCGCATTCTTTCAAAGTCAAAACCATTAGACGACAAAGTGCACAGCACAAGAGAGAAACGTAATACGAGAATAGCCTGCGGCGACACGCCTGAATTTGCCACGATAATCCAATCACCAATCAGATTCAATCAGCCAATTGCAGGCAAAACAAGCAAAAGAAAAGCAACAGTCAAATGTGCTCGACTGTTAGTCACCCGATAACTCTTTCAGTGTCTTTCTAGCTTTATGATTGCATATAAAATTGATTTTAGCATTTCGATGTATAGCCTACATTAATAAGACATACAGTCAATAATATCATAGCCCTACATCTTTTACTCTCAGAGATATAGACGGTCATACCTACACCGACTCGCCTCTTGATGTTGTGTTATTGAAGATATAACCTTCTGCTTGTAACGTACATATTCAGATTCTACAGAGTTATAATACCCTTCTACCCCATACAATAAACCGGCGGCAGCTTATCAAAGCAATTCTGACCAATAACAACAAGTTTGGTCGCATCTCGTTGGGGGAGTCGCAGGAGTAGCGTGTGTAATTGATGAGGTACACCAATTATCATATGTTTCTCCACCTCCACCCTCGCTACCCTCACTCCGTTCCAGCCGCAGGCACAGTTGGCTGCTCGTAAATTACGTGGGTTATGATAAAATTGTAGATTTATTAGCCACATCATAGAGCCAAAGACGCTGATCACAAGCAGCAATTACAGCCAGAGTTATAAATATAATATATAAATGACTTGCCAGGCAGCTAGGCAGGCAGGCAAGCAAACTAGTTCGATGCTTGCCCAGGGGCTAGAAACAAACGAGACTGGCCACCCACCGAATCTAGCACAATTTGCCTATTGTTTAGCTCGTGCTTCCTCTATCCCTCTCTCCCTCCCTTCCTCACTTTTTCTCTCTGTCTCTTTCTAGTGAAAATCTATTCAAGCAGCGATGATGTTATGTACTTAACTAACGATGATGCGAGCCACAACACACAATAACAGTCGTTGTTATTGCTGTCAATATCATCTATTTGTATCTGCATCTGCAGCTATGTATCTTTCCATCTGTATCTGCAGCCGTTAAAATTGCAATCAATTGAAATTGTGCCGCAAATGCAGTTGCTGAGTTAATAGCAAAAGATAATTATGTTTCTTCAGATGCCGTTGCTATTTTAGGTTCTCTGCAAAATGCAATTTGCATTGTTGTTTCTGTGGCTTCATTGCCAAGTTGTCTGTGAGTAAACAAACTTTACATTCAGACTTGCTTTGGCTTTGGCGCGAAAAGTTATTAATTAATGCACGACAGACAGAGAGAGGGAGAGTGGAAGAAGGGCATGAGGCAGCGAAAGGGAAGCCTGTGCTCTTTGCAATTAAACGGAAGCGGAGTTAACAACGCATTATAGATGTACAAATATTGAACAGAGCCAAATAAATTATAGGAATCAGATACTGCTTATCTGTCGTGCTCCCTCTGTTCAATCCTCTCTCCTCTCTCTCTCTCTCTCTCTCCATATTTTTGCTCTTACATTAACTTCTTTTGGGGCTTATTGTAAATCAATAAGGTAGCAGCTGCAACAAAAGAAATTATGCGACTCAAGTGGCACGCGTGCCTTCCTAAAAGACAACAACAACAACAAAGCAAACAAATCGTATGTTCTTCTTGCTGTTGTTGTTGTTGTTGTTGTTTACATTAACAGCGTGTACACTCCAGCTAGAGACAGTCTAAAGACAAGGCACGGTGGCTGCAAGTGAACGCCCCTGTGTGGTGCTGCCTTATATTACAGATTGTGACCGGCGATAAGAAGGCACTCAATGCGAATACGCACACTTACACATATACACAGTATTATATATAATAATTTATATGTACATTATGTGTTTTTTTTTTTTTTTTTTTTTTACAATTGATAAGCGCAAACAAAATAAAAGGCGCTCACAACGGAAGCAAAGAAGAATGCACCGAAATTACGAATTTATGTGAACAAAAAATCAAGAAGAACGCGTTGCCATAACAAAGGGCCAGCATAATGGTCAATTGGCCAAAAGCTGCTTATCGAAAACGGTTTGCAAACGTTGTTCCCACACACACACACACACACAGACAGATGAAAGAGCACGAACACATAATAAGCAGCTAATACAATTCGAAATGGCCATAATAGCTGACAAGTTGCTTTTGGTTATTTTGTATTTTGTTTGTGCTAAAAATTTCTCAAATAGTTTTCAACTGCAAAACATCTTTTCATATTAGCCGACAGTTAAGTGGAAAAATGCAAAACTGAGCAACAGTCGGCGCAGATCAAATAGATTACAAGTCTATATAAGTACAAGCATACATACATACTTGTATGTATATAGCAAACTACACTGTATATAGTCCTCTCAGTATACAAAAAGTGTGTCTATATTGCGCGGAAAAATAAATCAAAGTTTGACATGTAACACAGGCAGTTGCTTTTTGTCTTTTTGTCTCTTTCTCGTTTTGTTTTTGTCACAAATTTTTGTCTAATGCGTTCGCTGTACTCGTATTAAACAACTCACTGTAGCTGCTGAGCTTGGCGTTGCAGGTAATTAGCATTTTATGCTCACGCTCTCTGTACATTTCAGATTAATTGCCGTTTTATTTACGAGACATAAACTACCGAAACGAATGAGTTTTTTTTTTTGCTGTTGTGGAAAACAATTTAGCATAAATTTTCCAGCAATTCGTAATGAACGTTAATGGACAGCAACAGCAACAAAAAACATTTAAAAAAACAAAAGTGTTAGTGACTGAATAGATTGACGCAATTAATTTTGACTGTTGACTTGAAATCGAAACTGGAAGTTAAGTACAAAAGTTTATTTGCTGTTGCAGTTGTAGTTGACATGCATCCGATTAGCTTAAGGTTGTGCCTAATCTGTATTTCAGTATTATTATGCCTTCGTAATCATCTACTCAATCTACACAATATTTATAGAAATTCCAAACAAATCAACTCATGCGGTAGCCGAATGACCGTGCGTGGCCTGGTGTGGCCTGGTCCAGTGGGTCAACTGTCGCATTTTTGCTGTGCGCCACGGGGCGTATGAGCAATGCGTTGACAGCCAATCAACAGAGATACGCACACGCAGACACAGCAGACAGAGATAGATTAACTAAGAGAGACACACAGAGAGAGAGGGAGAGAGGGAGCATCACAAAACGCATCTATGGGCGCTAATAGTTTCAGCGTAATTAATTGTAAACTGTTTAATGCTTTTGTGGCCATGTCCCTTTCTCTCTCTTTCGCTTTGTCTCTCTCTCTCTCGCTTTGTGGCACTGACGCTGACTTTAATTAAGTTGTGTTCATGTTTTGGACACAGCTACAACAAGCAGCTGCAATTGAGCGCATTAAATGGTTGCATTAATGCCAAGCGATATTTCTTCTCTCCCTCTCTCTGTTTCTCTCTCTCTCTCTCTCTTTGTCTGTCACACACTCCATGCTCGGCTGTTTGGTTGACAAATTGTCATCTATTTACATGGTGTGTGTTGTTGCCGGTTGTCAGACAACTGACAAATCATTATTTACATTGTTGAATGCAATATAAATTATATCCAACTATTATTTCTCTCGTGCAACGTTGTGGCAAATCTTGCTACGCTTAACGCCTGACAAATTTATGGCCAATGACGAAGCTGGCCAAAACACAAGCGAACATCGTACAAACATATCGCACACGATCACTGCTTTCGACAATAAACATTTCGGTTGAGAACTTGTTGCATTTTCTGGTATGCGATTTGAAACGCAATTTATCTTGCTTATAAACCATTTGGCTTTGGTCAGCCAAATGTCAGAAATATTCGCGCGATATTTGTATTTCTTTCTAGCGAAATATTGCAATTAAATGAAATGATTTATCGCAATGCTGAAACACCCGCAACACAACAGCAACAACACAACGACAGCAACGAAACGCTGCTACAGCTGCTTCGATACGATAAATAGACACACCTGAAGAAACATCAAAAAATAGAAATATAAAGAAAGTATAAATATAAAATGGAAATAAACCAAACTGCAGAACGTAAAATATATATGTACAAACGAATAGATAGATAAATATATAGCATATGTATATAGAGCAATATCTGTAAAACCTATGCCCTGAGGTCGTAAATCTCAACTGTGCCGTGCCAATTTCCATTTGGAAAGCATCTCAGCAACGACAGCAGCCAGCAGAAGCAACAGCAACAGCAGCAGCAGCAGAGTAGCATCAAAAAGCCACTTTGAGTCAGTTTTTGCTCTGTTTTTAATTTATGTCTCAACTCATTCATATTCAATTCGCTGTGTTCTTTGCAGCAGCAGCAGCAACAGCAGCAACAACTTTGCGCATAAAAACGAACTTTGCTTTAATGAGTAGAGCTGCTTCTGCTTCTCTGCTAGCACAGAAGTTTCGGACTTATGCAACATCTAATAGTCGCTTTTTTCAGTTTTAGTTTTAGTAATTAATTAACCAATTAACAAGTTGACGCAAATGAAAAATGCTCTGGCCCTGAGTGTCTCCACAAATGCTATTGGTATACACTGTAGAATGCGCACAGTAAAATTGTTTTTGTCGCTGATTATGTGAAATTATTCTAGGGTAAACTCTAGTTGAAGTTGAAAACTAATAAACAAAAACCTTTAAACAACTCTGCAGCTGATCATCTTAGCCTTAAAGTGTTCTTTAACTAGAGCAGACATTTCCCTAGCCAGGCAGTGAAAGAGGGGGAAAAGGGAGTAAAAGAGAGGGTAAAAAGGGAAACCGTGTCAAGCTATGAAATAAATTTACACAGTTTCCCGCATCGGCAACGATGTCGCCCATAAATAAGCCCAACAACGCCCAAACAATTTCCAAAATAACGAGCAAGAAAGCTGCAGACGTGTGTGCTCGACTGTAACATACCCTTTATATAATTTTTATGTTATATGTATTGTTTTCTGTTGTACGCTTGCAATTCGGGCTTTTACAGACGGACGAACGGACGGACAGACAGAGAGACAGACAGATGGAACGGAATCGAAGCCTCCCTCTGCCTGTTACAGACATTTTCGATTGACACAAAGTTATAAAACCCTTTAACCGTCTAGGTAGTGGGTATAAAAACAGAAACAGAAAGAGAATCCAACAAAAACTAGAAAAAAGCAACATTTAAATTGCATAAAATTAAATCAAATTCCAATTTGCCGTGGCGTTTGTCTAGGCGGCAAAACAAAACGCCTACAAAGCGACGACGTCAAGCGACTTCCTAAAACGCTTCACTGATTTTGTCTAACCCATATACACACACACACACACACATACACACACAATAGTGTATGCATGTATGTGTGTATGTTGTTGCAACTGCTACGCATTTTGCATGCGGCAAGTCTTGAGGCAAGCCCAGGCCGTGAGGCAGGCGGCTGATGATGCCGCGGCATTTTGCCATGTCTTGGACAAGTTAACGGTCGACTGACTCCGTCAGCTGTCTAAGGTGTGTTTTCGTGTGCCCGTGTGTGTGTGTGTGTGTGTGTATCACTGCTAGTGTTGCCTAACCGCCCATTTGTTGCAGCAGCAGCAACAGCAGCAGAGCAACTGCGTCTCGTATTCTTCGCGGGCTGTTAGAGGGCGCACCTTAAAGCGATTTCCGGTGTACCAGTTGCTCATTGAGGCTCATTGAGCAGGCGTGCTGTCAATTCTAATTAGCGGAAGCGCTTCAAATGTGCTTCGATTCATAAATTAGATCATCGTCTCTCTAATTCGAATTCGATTTCTCATCATTAAATGCTCATTTTCGATTCATCTACTTAATATTTAATATTAGACGATATTCCCTTTATCTCAATGGAGAAAGTACAGCAATAAAAGATCTTCCTAATGAAGTCTAACAGAAATAAGCGGATTCCCAACTGCTTTCTTTGCAGAGAATATGTTCAATATGTTGAAAGGTAACAAGGCACTCTACTTACATCTGGATGCTCACGCACTGGCACATAAACCTTCTCGTTCAGCGTTACCATGGCACCCTCTGGCTCGGGCAGCGTCAGTGGTTCCTTCTTGACGCCATTAATCTGGAATAGGGAGGCGCGTACACGAGCAATTTCTGCAATAGTCAAATAACAAATAAAAGAATATTAGGAACATTAGTAAACTACTAATATAACAATAAACTCTATTCAGCAACTGTTTTAAACTCAGTTTCCTTATTTGCCAACTTGCCTTGTGCATCAAAATCAACGCAGACAATTTTATTTCACGATGCACATATAAATTGGCAGCAAAATCATTTTTGTACCGTTTTAAGTTTGCCTAATTTATTTCAGCCATAAAATAAAGTTTAAATATTTATTGAAATTCGTTTATTTAATGATGATGCATAATTCAGTTTAGAAAGCAAACCATCTACAAAATGCAATTTTATAGGAGAATTTTATGATTTTCGACAATGTTATGGACTATAAAGAGTTTAAATCATTAAAGCAAACGACTAGTGAAATCCCCCTTCACATACTCGTATTCATATTTAATAATCGTAGCACACTTATAAAAAGTGTTGAACATCATCAATATCATCATCAGCTTGAATATGGATTAAACTTGCCTGCCAGTGTAAACAAAAACAAAAGTGTTGCACTCAAATTGCTCTGCTAATCGTCGTAGCCGTTCGTAATTACAATTTGTCACTTAGTTAAATACGCGTATTAAATTACACTCAATTTACGTATTATGCACACTGAGTGTTGTTATTGTTACTGTTGTTGTGCCAGCATATGCCAATAATAACAGCGTGTGAATGTTTACTTTATTTTAATGTTGCTAATTTATTAGAATGCAAAATGTAAAATTCAAAATAACCCCAACGACGACAGCTACGACGACAACGTCGAGTTGGCCAACCATTTTGCCACCTAATGAAATCATTTGGTTTATATATAAACGAATTATGGCATGCATTTACCTATAAAATTACGAACAACACTGTAAAGCTCGGCTAAGCTGGCGAAAGGTAGAGGGAGGGCAGCGTATAAAATGCACTGCCAGATTGTGCATACGCCTCATTGTCCGCCATAATTCACACATTTGGCATTTGGACTACCGCAGCGACAACTACAGCGACTACTGTCTGTCTGTCTGTCTGACTGTCGGGGTGCCTGCCTGCCTGCCTGTTCCACTGTCCACAGTTGACAGCATCTGTACAATTGATATGATCAACATTTTGTTGTTTAGTTTTGGATAAACTTAGCTGCATTGTTTGCCTGTGGCATGTGCCTGTCTGGCAGGCGGCAACAACAATGGCCACACGACTTGGACAATTTGTCACCCCACCGTGTGATATATGTATTCATCTCTGTATATATCAAGTAAAATGAAGGGGGCGTGCACTAGGCGCACATGTCATTCGAAATGACTTAAGAACGTGGATGACATCAATTTGATGCATGAGTTGGCTGGCAAACAAATTGTTAATCGCAATTCTTGTTATGGCAATGCAATCTACAGAAGTGCACACACCCGCACAACCGCACACACACACACAAATATACAAACTTATATTTATGGCGCCTTTGCAAAAAAAAAAAAGATTGTTTATTGTTTTTCAAATTGTATTCGAATTCGATTTGCATTCGTTGCCTGCAACTACAAATTGAAGAAGGGTTTGCAACATTTTATGGTGAATTATTTATGAATAAAATTCATTAGTTTGCTGTCAACTGATGTCACTAGTGGCCTAGTGTTGCCATTATCTTTGGGTCTCTGACTTGTTGCTCAGTGAGCCCCACACACTCCTCTCCCTCTTGCCTTCAGCTCTGGGGCTGATTCGAAACTTGTGCCAAATATAAAACCGCAATGCATAAAATTTGACAATTTATTGACGCTCTGCTGCTACTGCTGCTGCTGCTGCTGCTCATAAACTGCAAGACAGCGCTACGAAAAGCACACAAATCTATATTTATAATGCTTCTAAGTACACACACAGTGTGCCACAGCAGAAGGGCGTCGTCGTAAAGCCGTCAAATTATGCGCCGAAAGTGTTAAAACTGTTAAAAGGCTGGCAGGCAGGCAGGCAGCGGCGAGATGTTGGCCAGGGTGATTCCCCAACGTCTATTTATGAACTGCCAGAACTTTATGAGGCATTTCAAAAATCAACACGTCTCACAGAAATTGCCATATCCTTTGCCAGGCCAACACATTCTTTTGGGCTTTGTAGTTCAGAAAAAGAAACCCTCGACAAGTTGCTACTTCAAGCAAAGTGCGGAGGTTGGCAACAACATCGCAAAAATTCATATAAAATATTATAAGAGCAGAATTCATAATAATAATTCTTGCAAACAACAACACCCCACACAAAATCAGCATGAAGTTTTTTAGAAGTTCTAGGCGCCAAATTTGGAAGAACACCGTATATAGAAGTTTGATCATTTGAATATCCACTCACACACGCAGACATGTTTGCATGTAAATTATGACTAAAACTTGACTTGCATTAGGCGGAGAGTGCGGAGAGCTGCGGCATTTAAATGAATGGAACAAACTGCCTTAAAAGCACACACAGCTCGAGAACTTGTTAATGAATAAAAAGATCTTTCATTGATAATCATTAGATTGGCCCGACAACACCTACATACATACTTTATAGAGTCGCTCTGACTGACTGTGCTCAACCTGATCTCGACGTCGTCAAACGGTTGCCCTTAAATGGTCAACTTGCCAACTAGCCAATGGCGGTTTAATTATAGTATCCAACAGATACAATCTATATACATACATGCATGAGAGATGTAGAAGAGAGATACATAGGGAGAGACAGAGAGAGATCTCTCCGGTTATTAATTAAACCGCCTTCGCATATGGCTGGCTTAATTATTGTAATTTATCTAAACGTTGCTATCAATTCAGTTTGACCGATGACTAATTCGATTCGATTCTATGATTAACAAAATTTGCACAGCCCCTCGAGCACCACAATAATCGGCTTCGTCATATGCAAATGCAATTCGGCGCAGCAACGGCGGCGTCGACTTATTCATCTAATCTGCTAGCGCAATCTTTAGTCATGTCCATCACAAGTTGCCAACTGACATTTGACCGATTAATATTGACAGCTGTCATGATTGCGCGCATTGCACGCTCTGGCTCTGGGGTTAGCTAAGGCATAAGATCGCCAAGCGCAGATTTCAAAGATCTAAAGAATTTTGGATCTGCGATCTGCGTGACCCGAGAAATTAGCGAGCACAACTCGAATACTCTAAACTGCCCTTAATTTTTCCGCTATGAAAATCAACAGAATCATTCAGTATACATATAGTATATATAACTATATATATTCATGTTCGCTGCTCATTTCTTTGCTTGTTTATTGCGACAATTTCCATGCTGCATTCAATATTTCACTTGTCGCTCTGCGCTGCTTAATGAGTTCTTTGGCCGACTCTTAATGTTCTCGGACAGCTAGAACGAGCCATGTCTTGTTATTAATTATGTTTTTGTTCCCCACACTCCTTCTCACTCTCTCTCTCCCCCTCTCCCTCCATATTTCGTGAAAATAAAAACAATCTGTTTGTGTGCCAAAGAAATTAATATATGTGCATTTTTTGCGTTTCGTTTCGTTTCTTTTTTAGTAAACGACTCGAAAGGTTTTCCCATTTATTTCTTTGTTTACTCGTGAAATTATACAATTTTATATGAAAAGATTAATTGAGGAGATTTTCACATGAACAGTATTATTTTTATGCTTTAATTTGGTAAGGAAACGAGCCAGATTTCAGTGGAAATCGTGTGTAATCAAGTAGCTTAAGTGAATTGGGTTATGCATATACAGAGAGCGCTTCTGTATGCGCAGTATCTGACAGTCTGTAGTGAATTTAGCACGATTGCATTTGATTTTGTTAACAAGATAGCAAGATTCCCCCCACACACACACACACAGACCGCAGACAGCCTTGTTCACGCCAAACTTTAATCCCAGCTTGTCAATCTCATAAGATATGCCGGGCAGGCAATCGACAGATACAGATACACAAACAGATAGGCAGGCAGGTAGGCCAGGCCAGTTGACACCTAAACCAAATTAATACCAAGCTCAGGGTGGGGGAAGGAAGCTCAGCTGATTGATTATTTGAGCTGAAGCTGGCAATTTGCATTGGCTCACGATTTGCTTTCAAGAGCAAGGCACACACACACTCACACACACACATAGATACATACTCTAAGTATCTGGCAGCTAATTTATGAATGCAAAAGCATTCATGACTCGAATTAGATGACTCGCTGTGGGTTCCGGCGTGGGTGTTGTGCCACAGCCTAAGCAATGCCAAAACGAGTGTGTTCGTGTTTGTGTGTGTGTGTGTGTGTGTGTGTGGGTGACACACAAGACAAGTTTAACAAATTGTCAAAGCAATGACAAACCCGCAAACAGCAAACAACAATAACAATAACGAAACGAAATGAAATGTTTTAAACACGGCTTACCAATGAAGCCAGCTGAGAGCCGTGAGCCGTGCCGTGTTTCAGCCACTGCAATTAAGCCGTTTTCGCCTGCGGCCATAAACCAACTGCAGGCACATTTGGCATGAACCCCACACACACACATACACACACACACTGGCACACACGCAAATGCCTTAGCTGGCCTTGAAAAAGCTCGCAAAATCACTTTGCAAAAATACAAAGCTGAAAACGCGCTAAAAACGCGCACAAATTTTGCATATTTATGCACATGTATGCGTGTGCCCACACACACACACACTCGCCTGTATGTTTGAGTAATTTTATTTATTTATTTTTTAAATTCCCCAGCAAGCATTCTTTGGGTTAACTTGCGGTTAGCCTGCTCTGCCCCCTTTGATATGATATGACGGCGGATAAAAATAAGAACATACACCCAAAAATAATGCTAATTTTTTGTATATTTTGCGGTTGTTTTCTTTTTATTTTTTGTGTGTGTATTATTTAAATAAAACACAGCAAGTGTGACACTTGATTTTATTTGTTGAATTATAATTTCACAAGTTGTTGGTTCACACGCTCCAACAACAACCGAAAAGATGTTGTTCGAGTTTTTTCAAACATGATTCACAACGTTTTATTTTAATCCACACGAAGTGTAAAATATGCCTTGCATTATTAGCATTTTACAAAATAAATTTAATAAAAAATATGCAAGCGCAGTTGTCAAGACAAAAACAAATTGCGGAAATTTGTTGCTGTATGTTTTAAGTATATACGAGGGTCGTTTGATAAGTCCGTGACTTTTTGTATTTGCCGCGCACCTGCTCTAAATACAACACTGCTCCTGTCAGCAGTTATCGATTAACAGCTGACTGTAAAATTTTGAGAAAGCTGCGTTTTTTGGTTTGCGTTTTATAGGCATTGAAAGCAGACGATCTCGTGAATTTTAACGAAAATGGAAAAAAGTGAATTTCGTGTGCTAATGGCAAAATTTCATAAATTGGGCTACGAACTGCTACCCCATCCAGCATATTCTCCAGATTTAGCCCCCTGTGACTATTTTTTGTTTCCAAACATGAAGAAATGGCTCGGCGGTAAGAGATTCGGGTCAAATGAAGAGAAACACAGAAACAAACGACTATTTTGAGGGCCTTGAGAAAACCTATTATTTGGAAGGAATAAAAAAATTGGAAAAACGCTGGACTAAATGTATAGAGCTAAAAGGAGATTATGTTGAGAAATAAAACGCTTCTTTGACGAAAAAAAATATATTTTATTCAAAAAGTCATATATCTTGTACTTTAGCTGGGAAAAATGGGTCATAGACGAAGCTTTAAGCTATTGGGATAATTTTAAAAGCGAAATGGAAGTCATGAATTCCAGTTATCCTCGATAAAAAAAAAAGAAATTAACAGAACGAAAATCTATCTTGCAGGTTCTTATTTTTCCACGATTGTACCCATACTTGTAACATATAATAATATATAAGTAATATAAAAACCGACCTCTGATGGGTATAAATACGCATTTTTGAAATTTTTCGTTGAAGAAATTTAGAAATGGAGAATGGAACTTTTAACGAATTTCTTCTTGATAAATGTAAACATTCTCCAAAGTTAACATCAATTCTCAGCAAAGCAAATAGACGAATAGTTTAATGCCACCTGGCCAGCTGTCAGGCTTCTCTCTCTCTATGTACCTGTCTTTCTCTATCACACTTTTTTCTCTTTCACGCATCTGATTTAATATGAAAAATTCGCATATTCACCTTATAATAACATTGCTAGTTAAACAACACAATTTTCCAATTTTTGCCGTTGATTTCGGTGCATTAGAGATAATAAGTTAAGCGCGACTAGAAAATACCATATAGTGATGCGTTGACTATCAAAATGCTCCAGAAGACAAAGAAATGATAAACTGTTGAATGGTTTATTTACTATTATATAATTTCTCTAGCTCAAAATTATCGTTAGAAACGTTCCAGTCTAGTATACACCTTCTGGTGAAGTAATCACAAAAAATTCGCGTTTAAATTGTTCTCTTAGAATGTATTTTAACTCCAACCGGCAATCGAAATGCAATTTCATCGTGTTGTATAATTTCCCCATTAAACAGAGCACAAAATTACATATTCAATTTATGGTAATACTTTTTGACAGCTATCACAGAGTTCGATGAAGTAATATGTTTTATTATTAGACGCATGCCGTCAAGTGTTCTTGCCTCTATACACAATGACTAATTATTATCTGCTGAATTGATGATAGTTTTTAAAGCACAAAGACATAAAAACCTCTTCAATAAAGTTTGACTGACAGTAGCCTAAGGGGTAACGGGAAGGGGCAAATGCCCTCAGCCGAGCTTCCCAACTAATTTAATTGTTAATTATCACAATCATTGCCCTCAATAAGCACAACGACAGTCTCGTTAATTTGCTAGATTTGACAGTGAAATTGAAATGAATTCGGCACCTTGTACAAGCGCTGAAATTAAATGAAATGTTGCTTATAATTTGTTGCGATTAAATCGAGAGATTACGACAGACTACCTATGTGAAACAAGAAACGTGACTAATTCCGTTTCGGTTCTTTGCACCGTTTATTGCTTCGAGTTTTTTTATTTCAGCGTAGTCGGTGTCATTTAATAAGCTTCAAATGTATTAAAAATTTTAATGAGATAATACGAGGGACGGCAGCTGCGTGCCAATCGGCCTGGCAACACTCACACACACACACACACAGTCAGTCTTGGCAAATGACCAAATGCCCAAATTGGCCCCCCACAAAGGGCATTAAATCTAATGCTATTAAGATGAGCCAAGTTAAAGATCAGACAGTAACTGCTGGCAAGGGAATTGTGTCAACGACTCTGGGAAAACCAGACGAGGCGAATGTAATGAGAGTTTTTCACCTAGGAATTTTCGCATGCTGCATGTGAAGTAAAGTGAAGGTGGTCGGACACGCCAGAATGCCCCAGAAGAAGAGGAAACCACGCAGCGAGTCACGAATCTTTACGGGAAAGGAAGTGAAATGTGGCAAAGGCGGCATGGCGTGAATTTTGTTCAACTTTCAATTTCAACAATGGACCAAGTGGAAAGCAGGTTGACTGTCAACAACTGACACACACGCACCCAAACACACACACACACACACAATGGAAGTGTAACAAAATTGATATAAAAATGCAAATGTTACTTTGCAACGCGTGTGGGCAACAGCAGCAGCAACAGTGATATTAAAATTTTTTCACACGCACACAATATAAACAAATAACCGTATGTGCTTCCTCTCACTGCCCCTTATCTCTCTCCCTCTGACTGTCTGTGCAACAGCGGGTCAACCTTGCAACTTGACATTAAGCTACAACATTACAATTAGCCAACAACAGCAACAGGAGAATATCAGCAGCAGCAAAGGCGGCAACAACACACGCGTGGGGCGTGGCAGTACGCTAGGCTTAACAGCGACGCTTGACAAACAGACGCAGTAATAACAACAGGAACAACAACAACAAGACAACAACTACATCAAATTACTGACAAAGCGACAGCAATGCAAACAATTAACATGTAATAAGATATATATTTTTTTTTGGGGAATGCCCTTGTAACATAAGTATGTGAGCTACTTCAAATTATTTCCAAAGTATTTACTTTGTTAATACTCAACGCAATTCGAGAAGGTTTCTCTGTTTATAAATAGCGCCTGCAGACACAAGAAAATGTGTCAATTTTTTTGGGGTAATTAATTGAGCAATCGATACCTTCAAGGCAATGCACAAGCGCCGCAGACAAATCCTCTTTGAGTTTAATAATAATCGACACAGAAAAAAACAAAAAATATATATACTACATATAATTGCAACAAAATCGAAACGAAACGAACGAAACATGTTCGCAAAATTGCAAACAAGTTCGCAAGCTGAGAGCCAATTTTCCAAAATAAACAAAAAAGAAACAAATCAAAAACTGCAACTTGTCATTGCCAAAAAACGTTGCAAATGTCGATTTAAACAGTTAAACAGTTGTCCCAGCTGCTGCTGCTGCTGTTGTTGTTCTTGTTGTTGTTGTTGTTGTTGTTGCTGTTGTTGTTGCTGTTGTTGTTGCTGTTGTTGTTGCTGTTGTTGTTGCTGCTTTTGCTGTTGCTGTGGTCAAAGTGGCGCAAGGCATCGAGCCAAGCAAAATTGGCTGCAAATCAAACAGTTCCCATGTGCGCAATTTCGCACAAAATGCCGCCACGTAAGCAAGAAAAACCCGTAACCGAAACAGCCGCTGTCGAGTTCGAGTTCGAATTCGAACTGTTGTCGAACTGCATTAAGTGCGTAAATTGGTGAAATTGTGAAAAACGCGGGCGGCAAACCTCTTTGGGGCACTTTGGACACAAAAAAAAAGTAAGAAAATCTAGAGCTCGACCGTGAAATACCCCCTAAAATACTTCTTCTATGTTAATTATACCATTTCGGGAATCAATTCCTTTATTTCGATTGACAGGAACAGAAATGGGAGAATTTACAGTCCTAGGTTTTATAGCATTCGACACACAGACAGAATCAAGCATATTTATACATTCTGGTATCGGAAATGACTTTTTCTGCATTTTATAACACCCTTCTGCCCTTTGGCTATCGGGTATAAAACTGCTGCTCCTAATGAGTCGCAAAACAAGCCAAGATAAAAAGCCAAAGCAACGCACAGGAAGCCACACCCCGCGTACAAGCGACCTTATCCGAAAGTGAAAAAGAGAGAGAACCCTCCAAAAAATGGAAAGAAAAAACTAAAGTAAACCGAAACGAAGCGAGCCAAACAAAATAAAACAAAACACAGCGTCACGACCTGACGAGCTGCGGATGCTTTGTGTGTTTCGTCAATATTTCAAAATTAATTAAGATTCATACAATGAAAGCAATGAAGCGCAGCAGGGTAAAGGGGCAGGGCCAAAGGGGGAGCGGCTGAGTAGCTTAGGGTTCTATAGAAAAATCTTTAAAACCTTTTTCTCTTCAGCCAATAAGTTGCGAACGGCACATGGCAGTGACAAGCAAAGTGCATAAATTTTAGACTTAGGTACCCCTGACCACAGTCCATTACCCTACCCTACTCAACTATACCCCACCCCCATTGCACCCTTTCTCTTTCATTCAGGCAGGCAGGCGTGCAGCCAGTTGACCAGTTAATCATTTCAGAAACAGTAGCCAGGCCAGTCAGTGGGTCTCGCGGTCGTTCGATCGTTCCATGCGCGCCCATTTTTATAAAGCAATTAACCGAGCTTATTTTATAGCTTTGCTCATAAAACTCAACGCCAGACATTATCGATGAGTTTCCTCCCGCCCCCTCCTCTTCTCCACCTCCCTCTCTCTCTGTCTCTCAATTGTTGTGGAATGTTTACTGTGTGTGCCTCCCTGCACGGTTTATAGCAATGGCTGCTTAAACCAATTAAAAATTAACAGCATATAGTATAGATAATAGACAATATGTGTACTCAGCCAATCGGGTCGATTTTTAGCCCACAAAGCCGTCGGCAAATGCCCGCCTGAACCAATGAAGTAACAGGCAGCTACTGTTCGCGCCTTATCGCATCGACCGATAACCTGATAATGCCGTTGTGTGTTCAGCAAACTCACCTGAAAGAAGCAAAGAAATGGGGGGAAAAAGATAAGATTAGTTATAGTTTACAATACATATACATAATGCTTCGGCTGGATTCGTTTGTTCGTTCGGTTCGGTTTTGCTTCTCTTATTAAGCTTCATTTGTAATTTATGAAGCTGTTGCGCATGAAGACAAACTGCGACAGAGATAAACAACCAAGAGCAGCAGCAGAAGATAACGAAGATAAACGATAATAATAGATACTCATATGTTATTGTTACAAAGGCCAAAATGAAGCTACAATATAAACGCAAAGAACTGCAGTAAATGATTGAAATAGCCACATCAATGTGTGCTTGAAGTGTTGTTGTTCTTTGTGTGTGTGTGTGTGTTGCGTGTTCGTTGTTGCTTTTGTTTTCCTTTTTGCCGGTCAGCTATTTTTAAAGAAAAATCCAAAAGATAAAATTTCTGTCAGGCCCCCCTCCTTGTCTAGGCAAGGCAGGGAAGGGGGGGCCGAGTAGGGGATGCTGTTGTTGCCACGCTGCCATCACTTGTTTATTTCTGGAGTAGGCGAATGACTTTTCCGGAGCCCCTGCTACGTGTGTGGAACATAAACAGACAAAATGCGCTGCCCGCCTGGCCACATAGACGACGAAGTCGACGACGGCATGGACGACACACAGCACCAAAGAAGGAGGAGAGAAAGAGAGAGAGTGAGAGAAAAAATCTCACAAATCACAAGCAGATTTGTTCTGTTTGTATGCGTTTGTGTGTTTTGTGTGAGCCCCATGAACAACCGCAGAGTTCATGACCTTTGCGCAGTGTGAGTAAATTTTGTATCTGAATTTTGGGAACAATCTTTCGATGCGCTACCAACTTCACCTGCTTCTATCATTTGCTTATCTGTTGCTCCATCTCTCTCTCTCACTCTGTCTTTCTCCCTCTTCTTATTGCACAAACTTTTGAAATAAGCCAAATTGTTACGACCACAAAATGTTCCCCAAAAAAACTTGTAAACATTTCGTGCGTTCTGCAAGCTGCGTTCAATCAATCGACGAAAGAAAATATTATTATTATTTCTTTCATTCTGAAAACTCGCAGCTGTTACAGCGAGAAAACATAAATTACGCATGTATGTGAATGTATCTTCTATATATTTACAGAGATTTTGGCTTAGTATGTACGCAATGTTTGTGTTTTCGGGGTGAAAGTTTTGTTCAGTTTGTCGCTGAGGTCACTTCGAATTTCAGTGTAATTAGCAAATAGTCAAGGCAAAGTTACCAACAATCATTTCAAAAGTAATGTCAATACGATTGTATCTGTACTTACAAATGATGTTTGAGTTTTCGGGGCTTTCTGTGGGCGTCTTAAGCGCTTTAAATGGGCCATGCAATCCATGTCTGTTGATCGTGTGGTGCTGCCTTTTACTTGACGTGCGTATAATTAATGTTTTTTATCGCGCATACGCAACGTGGCGCACGTCGCAGCACACAGCCCCCACACACACACACACAAACACACACACAACAACAACAAACCAATGCCACTCGAGGCTAAAGACAATACATGAAGAGCTCTACTCCTCGTCGCGAGCTCTCCCTCTCTCTTTCTCCACCTTATCCATATTGCTATAAATTATTACTGAGCCCGTCTTCGACGCTGCCTACCATTGTCCACCTACCCACTGTCACACAGAAGTCTTAAGACGGCACATAGTATGCTTATGTGTGTGTGTGTGCTGAGAGTGTGCGTGTATGTCTGCATAATTACACATATAACGCAATATGCTTGACCAAAATTCAAGTGTCCAGCAGACTCGTTTTGAAACAATGAGTCAAAGAGTTGCCGACTTTTCCCTTTTGCTTCGTTTCCCTTTTCTTTTTCTTTTTTATCCTGTAGCAACTGTGGCTAAAAGGTATGATAGGTTTCAACAACGAGCAAATTTTAAGCAAACTGAAACCCAATATTGATAGATGAATCAACTAATTCTTCTCTTTTTCTCACATCCTTTTCAGCAACAATTTATTTGCTGTCATCATAAAACTTTTAAAAGGTATTTCACGCGGCGACTACCTCGCGTTTTCTCACTCACTGTACATTGTACAGCTACATATGTATGTAGCTATTTATTAGTAATTATTATAGCTTTTTCTACATTGCAGGTTTATTTTATTTATTTTTTTTTTTCTTTTTGTTTTTGCTTTTTGTGGTTCTGCGTTGTGCAACTTGTTCTTAACACCTTTGAGCGCCCACGTTTTTTGTTTATTTTTAGTCAAACTGGCAAACGATGTCTCGTCAATGTGCCCCACTAGTTTCTCCTCTCTCTCTTTCTCTCTCTCGCGCTCTCTTACTCACACTCGCCTCGCTCGGTTTCTAAATGACAAAATACAAGAAATTTTTGGTGTGGGTTTGTTGTGCGTTGGAAAACCGGAAAAGCCCACGCTCGTTTGTTAGTAAAGTTGTCAAGCCTAAGAGGCACTGGAATAGCATTTTTGAAAATGCAAGTGCACTCTGTGTGCGGCTCGCAATGACATTCATGCAGCAACTGCCCAACCAGACCAGGCCCAAGCCACAGCAGACCAGGCCACTTGATAAGCCACAAGATGTCCTTGAGATGGACGCACTCGAGTTGAGGTTGAGACTTGCATGTCGAGTGGGCAGTTGATGTTTTGTTATGCTATACGAAAGTGAAGCTACTCAAAATAGTAGAAAAAAGCATTTGCTTATTGAACTCATTCTATGAACTTGTTATATTATCAAACATTTAATAGGACAATAATTTAACAGTCAAGAACACTCGAACATTCGTTACTTGTTATTGATTACAGTTGTTAGAAAACTACATTTCACAACGGCCAAAAACCGATTCCAATTCAGAAAACCTTGGTAAAATAAACACTCTCAAAAGTTTATTAAAATTCACTCGAAATTATTGCTGCTCCTTGTCATCAAAGCATAAGACTTGCAACGCAAATTTCAAAGGAAATTAAAATGAAAAATCATTGGAGACTTTCAAATCTTACCAACTGTAACCAATATCAAAATTCAAACGAATATTGATCGAACTTTTCCTAGACTATTTAAGGAGAAAAAGTAGGCAAATAATGGGAGGGAAGAGGCAACAAGTATATTAAGTTTCTGTCGAATGCATTGAACATTTTTCTGCAATTTTATTTTTCCTTGAACTTTTGGCCAATATTGCTGCCACCTACGCACTTCAAAGTCGTAGTTTATGATTCCACATGGAGCGAAATGACATTTAACCCAAATACGAAGTTGATGCGAAACGTGCGAGCACGATTCATACAATTTTATGTCATCTCAAAATGAAAATACTGCTATAATGAAGACATACAACAACAACAACAACAACAATAAGAAGGCGCTCATACACATACACCAACGTGGGCGATGCGAACAGCTGATGAGAAATACAACAATTAAGGCGTCATGGGGGCGTGACAATTGTTAAATTTTCGCATATGCCAAAGACTTTCAATCGAAACAGTTGAACGACACGAAAGTGCGTGAAATTGGCTGACGCACAAAGGCGAAAATAGTGCAAAACTGAAACGGCTGGCGTCCCCAAAAGAAGCACATGAAATGCCAACAGACGCACACACAGATGCACAGATACACTCACACATCGTGACGACGACGACAACAACATTCATTCATGCTGCACAAGAAACTACGCGTCGTTTGGTGAATTTCTGAATTGCAGACAGCCAAAAGATACAGCGGATACTAAGATACAGATACAGCTACAGTTGCAGATACACGGATACAGATACAAGTAGCAGTGTACTGAGGTGACTCGCGTGGTGACAGTTTGCTGTTATTTCATGCCACGTTTTAATCGTCAAAATGTCTGCAACTTATGCACGTATTTGTATCTATGAGATACATCTCGTATCTGTTAATCGATTTGACTGACAATGATCTTGTTAAGGCATGACAAACTAATTTATGCATTACAGAACCACGAGGTTGTAAGTTCTTCTTTTGTTTAATATGTATCTGCAACTGTTAATTCAACTGTATATGTATCTACATCTGTTTATGTATATTTAACTTTGGTTAGTTTAAGAAACAACAAGAAATTCAAGCAAAATCTTCTCTGTCATATTATTCATTTATTCAACTGTATGTTTGACTTTCTTTAGTCTTATTCTCACCCTTTTTTCTATAGTTATAATGACAATTTATCAATTAATGGCACATTTAATTGCAATTGTTCTACGCAGGGTGGCAACTGAGCGACTGTGTGTGCGTGTGTGTTTGTGTATCTGCAGTGCCCGCATTTCACACGCCAGCTGCCGGTTCTGGGGTTTCTCACAGCGAGGTTCCTTCTGATCAATTGAATTTTTCAATTGATCAGCGATTATTGAAAATTGAAATTGGAAAAAAAAAACCAAACAAAACAAAAGTGATTCACTTGCCACAACTCAAGTGGTGGCAGCCAACTCTCTGCCCATATACGGCGCTGTAGTTCGAGCTGCAGTTGAAGTTGAAGTTGAGAGGAGCCAGCAAAGCGAATGAAGCGACCATATGGCACCACAGACAAACTTCAAAGCAAATTTATTGCCTTTTGCATCTTGCGTTTTGTTATCAAATTGTTCAATTTGTGCGGCTTGGCTTCTTCTCTGCTGGCATATTAAAGCAATTGTCTAATGCCACATGGCTGCTCCGCAGATGAAGGAGAGGGGGAGTGGCGAACAGAAGCGGCTGCTGCCGTTGCTGCTGCTGGTAGTCGCGTGCCATGTAGAGTGGCTGTGGCAAAGGGGAAGAGAGGAGGTGGAATGCTTGAGGCGACACTGGAGCAACTTGAGCGAGTGTGTGTGCATGTCTGTGTGAATGAAGAGCACACATGAAACATGAGTATGCGAAAAAAAAACAAAATAATTTTAATTACGCGCTTTTTTGTTCCAGTGTACTCGTATATTCGCTATTTTTGTCAAAATACTTCACAACGAAAATTGTTGCAGACGGTTTACGTGTGAGTGAGTGTGTGTCTCTGTCTGGCTGTAAGTGTGTGCCTGGCTGTGCTTGTGTATCAAATGTCATGCAAGCTGAAAATGACGCCATCTAATTTTTATTAAGAACGCAGAAGCTAGCGCAGAGAGTGCCGAGGGTAAGGGAAGGGGATCCCCTTCGGGCAGGCACTTGAAAATGCTAATTGAAGGCTATAGATACGTAGACATATCTTTAGGATTGCCATGTGCCCTGTTGCTGAGTCATTTTAAAAGTATTGTAGTATCATGTTTGCCGCCTCCAGATGAGAGAGAGAGAGAGAGCGGAACAATTCCCTGAATTCCCTAAAACGTTTACAAAGTTGCTAATTGAGAAAAGTGCCTGAAAAAAGGTTCGCTAATGTTTTTGCCTCCAGAAGAAGCGCGAGTGTCAAATGACTTGAATTGAAATCATATAGAGGTAGGTAACTTTAAATCATATGGTAGTAACTTAAAGTTATATAAGCCTAAACCATGTACGGATCCACCCACTTTCCATGAGCAACCAAGCAAGCCAGGCAAAACCAATCAACGTTTTAGCCCACAACTTTCGCCTGTCAACGATCGATCGTTCGTTTGCTGATCGTTGATCGGTGGCGTCGTCGATCAATGCCCTTTCGAACACAATATGCACAATATGCATGCATGCGATAAATTGAAACATGCTAAATGCAATTGAATTGGCCAACTGATCATTTGGCCCCCGCCATGGCGGTCAATTGGCTTGTTGACGACCAGCTTGTGGGTCTGCCATCGCTACTGTCCATGGTCAACTTCCGTGGTTGCTTGCAATCTGCTCTTTTTGGTAGCAGCAGTGTCCATAAAACCAAAATCAACAACAACAAGCAGCAACAACAAATCAAAACAGTGAATGGTCGCCATGACAAAAGATTTTAATTGAATTTGAAAAACGCAATGATACGTGGTATACAAAGTGCCCTCCCACCCTGCCCTATCCTCACCCCCGACCCCTCACCACTCTGCTCTATGCGGGCACCGGGTGTGGGTGCCACAACCAACCGAGAGAGAGAGGGAGAGAGAGAGAGAGAGAGAGAGAGGGTTTGCCAGCTGTGCCCACGCGTTCCGCATAACAATTGTCAACAAATTTATGAGCACGACGTCAGTCAGTCACTCAGTGAGGCCCAACTACGATTCCGTATTATAAACATTGTCGATTGCTGGATCTACTGTGCCCGAGCCGAGCTGAGCCTCATTTAATATCGAATTGAAATTCAAAAGCGTTTCATTGCGAGTTCTTTATTTATTTATTTTTGTTTTAATTTCTAATTAAATTTGCCTGCATTGGCGGCGATCGATGAAGCGTTTAAATTGACGATGCATTTCAATACGAATGATGATGCTGAGGCGAGAGGGAGGGCGGGGTGGGGAGGCGCAATACAACGCCCCAAAAACGGTCAAATAGAGAGCAGAAATTCCAAGGCGGACGCTCAGAAACATTTCCAATCATCTAAATTTAGACAGAAATGAAACACATTTCAAATTTCTTCATGAAAACTGTCGAGCGTGTATGTATCCGAGCAGAGAGAGATAGAGAGAGAGAACCGCCGAGCATATAGCGTAGCTGATATATATATAAATATATATATATCTGTATCTGTATATAGACATCTGTGTTGCTGTGTGTGACTATATAAACATTTGCGCGCTCTCAATGTAGCGGGTGTAGTCCGCGTACGAACGTAATTTGATTTTTTAAATGCACAACGCAAGATACACACACACAGACACGCTGCCAGTGTGTGTGTATCTATAAGATCGCGGCAACCGCTGCCAGAGATACAAAGCAAAGAGCAACAAACAGAATACGTTCCTTGTTCTTGTTGTTGCTCTTATTTCGGCCAATGCGTGGGCGAAAATACACCTCAAGTAATAATTTGATTAGAGGCGCGGACACAGATACACAGATAGAGATACAGATCCAGATACAGGCAAACAAAAGAGTAAAGATACGGACACTGATACAGGCGCTGATACGGATACAGAACTGATACAGATACAGATACAGTGTCTTGCATGATCTACGCAGAAATTACTTTCAGCGCACTACACAGACGTCATGCGGAAGATACAAACAGTCCACAGGTAATATGTATCTCTAAGATACGTAGTACGTGCAGTTATGCTTGGACTGCGTCGCATCGTAATCCGAGCTGTTTTGACGTCGTCTTTCCACAGTCTAGGCACACTTCAACTGTGCAAATCGCTCGGCATGCATCAAGATACAAAACTAGCTAGAAACGTGCTCTGTCGGCATGTGTCATATGTATCTAACAGATACACAGATACAACAAAACACCGCTGATGCTGACTGTGCTGCTGCTGCTTTGGCTACTACTTTAGATCTCTTTAGCTTATTCTCTGCTCAATTTTGTTATTCGACTTTTTTTCTTTCGTTTTTAGCCATGAGTCACTACCCCCAACAAAAGCAACAAGCAACAACAAACAGTAAAATGAACAGCGAAATTTATGTCAGCAGTGCCAAAAGCGACGAGCCGCGCGAGTCACACAAAAAAAATAAAAACGAAAAAACGACAATAAAAACAAGCGGCAAAATAAATAAATAAGACATTCTAAATGCGAAAGAGGCAACTATGCGAAATAACAAAAGCCGAAACATAAAAGAATATACACATACACATTAATATGTGGGGGCACGAGTCATACACTCACACACATGCCAACTTTGTGTGCATTCTGCCAACAGGTTGCAACAGAAATGCGTTTAATAAAATATTCACAGATGCAACGAATATCCGCCAAAAGGGATACGAATTGTGCGATTTTTTCTGGCTCTCCCTAGCAGCAGAAATTCTCTTGCATGTTAAATTGTTTATATCAATTTTATAATGTTTTCTATTGTTACATTTCATTGGAAATATATATTTCATAAATTTCTTTATGATATCCACATGGAAAACATTCTTTCTGCCACCTTCTGTTTGTTGAATGTATTTTTTAGTTCTTATCCTATAAAAAGCAACCTATTTCGAAGGTAATAATGATGTTTATATTATAAATAATATAAAATTATGGCCAATTTCAAACATTTCTAGCTCGCATAAGGTTATAAAACCATTTCTACCCTATAGATAGCGGTATAATTAAATAAACATTATTCTACTCGCATTGCTAATAATATCATAGATCCAACACACAGTTAGTCAGAGCCAGACTTATAATATATTCCAATTTTTTGGGATACTTTATGCGGATTGCCTGACCGACTTCGTCGACCCGCATGTCAAAGACAGACACTGCCGCTGCCACTGCCACAGAGGCAGCAGCAACAACAACAACTAAACAGAAACCCAGCGACGACAACAGCAATTGAAAAGAGAAAGTCGCAAACGAACAGCAACAACAACGACAACAACAAACAGAAACAAAAACAACAACGATAAAACTTCTAGTAAAAACATTCAGCATCAAAAAGTTGAAAAGTCGAAAGCCGTTAAAACAGAGCGACCCACAGGCCTGGTCCCAGTTCGAGTCCGAGTCGAGTCCGAGGCGAGTACGAGTCGAGTTGAGTCCGGGTGTGTTTGCGATCGCATGTGCGAATGGGCCAAGTAGTTCGTTCGTCCGGACGACTCCCACAGCTGCTGATAAGCAGAAGGAGACGCAGCAGCAGAAGCAACGGGTGATGGGTGGGTGTTGCTGTTGTTACTGTTGTTGTTTGCTTAACTGTTGTCGTTGGGCTTAGGTGGGATGTAAGAGAGGGAGGTGTCTTGTAGCTGGTCGAACGAGTTTTTTTTTTAACAAATTGTCAACGCTTTTGCTTTTGGCAAATAAAATCTGTGCACGAAAAACTAGTTTGCAGCTCTACGTACCATAGTACATTAGCTCTCTATATCTGTATCTATGTGTATCTGTATCTTTTGGGCTGTGCAACATAACTTTGTCATTACCAAAGCTACGACACACATTCGCATGTGTACACAGAGCAAAAAAAAAGAGGCAAAAGAGTTGAGAGCAAGATGAGTTTACTTTAATAATTCTCAAGATTTATAGTTGGGAAAGCAGGAAATCCCAACGGACAAAATCAATATAAATAGCACGACAAGTTTCCACGTTAATTAACCTAATTTATGGGGTAAACAATAAAGTTCAAAAATGTGTCTACAACTTTTCTTTGATGCCGAAACTACAATATATATTTGTATATATTTAATTCAAATTTGATTCATATGCACATAAATAAGTGTGAAAATAACATCTAGACAACGTGGTTTTTTTCCAAGTGTACAGACACAGACGCACACAAACACATACACATGTAGGTACATTGCATATGGCCAACAGATGTTGAACAAACAACAACAATAACGACGGCGACAATAACAAGGCATGTAACGAAAACGAGATGCGACCAGGCCAGAGCAGAGCAGACCACATCCATTCAGGTAGTCGCCGCCTGTGATAGTTGTCGTCTTTGTTGTCCTGTGTGTGTGTGTGTGTGCCACGCCCTCGCCCTCACCTCGCGCCCAGTTCACTGGTTGTGTTGATTTTTGGCTCTTCTTCTGCAGCGCTATGTTGATTTTCTCTCCGTAATGTGCAAACGGAGGCTAGCGGAGGCGTGGGCAGCCAAGCGAGCAATTGCTTCACTTATTACGCTATCGCGGTTGTCATCAAAGAAAGTCCTTTCTCCCTCTCTTTCTCTGTGTGAGTATGTGTGTGTGCGTGTGTGTAAATCCCTGCACACAAAAAACATTGGTGGGGGTCCCGTTCGACGGAGCAGAAGAGAAACAATAACAGCGCCACAATGCGGCAGCAACCAACAGACAATCAACAGTGTGCACTCTTCAAAAGAACAAGAGAGAGAGAGAGAGAGCGGGAGAGAGATGAGCTCAGAGAGCAAGGCAAAGATAGCGAGCACAAGAGACCCCACGACGAAGTGGCACACAAAAAGGAAGTAACTAAAAATAACAAACACAACTGGGCAGCGACGCTGACGTCGAAGCAGTGACTTTGGGTTCTCTGCAAGGTGGAATGAACTCGAGATCAACAAGAGAAGCGTCTTTAAATATAGAAAAAGACAAGAGAGCGAAACAAAGTAGCGCTTATTGGGGGAGAGAGAGAGAGAGAGCGCGACGACGTGCCGCGACGTTGCTTAGCATAATTGAAGGTGGCGCTCGAAGGAAAGAGAGCAAGGAGAAAGAGAGAGAGAGAGAGTGCGAACACAACTTAAATTGAAAACCAAAGAGACTTAGAAGGAAGTTGAAGACAGGATTTATCCAATAATGTCGCCAGTAATAAATAAAGAATATATTGGGCAATTTTTCGCATTATATTTTCAGGACTTACCTTCATCTAGGAGACGCTCCACATGCGTGAAAACATTGGGAAATGCTGCCAACTGCTTGCGATCCTTCAGCAATTGTGCCAAATAGTCGGCAATGCTTTGTGTGCTCTGTTGTTGTTGCTGTGGCGTCATATGCTGCGGCTGTGGCACCACCACTTGCGGGGGCTGTTGCTGCTGCTGCTGCTGCTGCTGTTGTTGCTGCTGCTGCTGAGCAACGGCAGCGGCTGCGGCGGCTGCAACGGCAGCGGCGGCTTGTTGTTGCAGTTGCTGTTGCACAACGGTCTTGTTCTCACAGACACTCATTTTGTTGTTGTTACTGTGTGTGTGTATGTATGTATGTGTGTGTGAGAGAGAGAGTGATCTGCTGTGTCTATGTATTTGTTTGTTTAAGCTTTTTACAATTGTTTACTTTGTTGCACAATAATGTTGTTGCTGTTGTTGCTTTTGTTGTTGTAGCCGAAATTCTTTTATGATGCGTATTTAACTTTTCGACTTTTGCTTTGTTCTACTTTCGGTTTTGCGTTTTTTTACGTATTGCACAATTGCTAAACAAAAGACTATTTTTTTTTTTTTCTTCTTCTTCCTGTTGCTTTAACACGCTTCGATTTGTTGCTTTTTCTATTGTTGTTTGTTTTTTAGTTACTGTAAAATAGACACAATTTCGTTGTTAGCTTGGAATTCTCAACAGTTCTCGTGGGCGAGAGGGAGCAACAAACAGAAGAGGAGAAACAGATTGAAAACAACTCCACCCAAAAAGTTTGAGACGAAAAACGAACGAAAACAGACGGCGAACAACAACAACAACACAGAAACAGAAACAGCACCAGCAACAGCAAGAGAGAGAGAGAGCAAGAGAGCAAGTCGAAAATGAAGACAGAAAAATTCCTCAGCGCAGCAGCGGCGGCTGCCTCTGATCGGTAAGAGGAAGAAGAGACATACGGCGCAGTCGCCGTCTACGTTTTGCCATCACATACACTCACACACACACTCACACACTGAGACAGTTAATTTGTATGCGTATGCGCGTATGTGGCTGTGAGCGTAATCGTGAGCAACGGAGATGAATGAAAGCAGAATGTCAAAATACTCGCTCTCTCTCTGTGTCTGTGGCTGCTGCAGCTCCAAGAAGTAAAACAGAAAAGAAATTAATTTTCTATATGCAAATTAATATTCCTTTGGTTGGAAAATTTATGTGAAATTCAATGGAAATTCAGTTGAAAAATCATTAACAATTTTAATGTAAACGTTGAAAATTTCGCATAAAATATTCACACATTTGCTGTTGCTGATTTCGTGTGTGTTTGTGTTGTTGTTGTGCCGTTGATTCTGTTGCGGGGTTGTTATATTCAATTCGTTTCACATTTATCGCATACATTGGCATTTGTTGCACACACTAACTGTTTGAGAATTCCTTTTTTGTTTATTTCAAATTTATTCGAGTCGGGTAAAAAGGAAAACGCACGGATCTCTCGCCTCTACTTGAACGATTCTTCCTATTTCTACAACTGAACCGCACGCAAAGACAGAGAAAAAGAAACTGAACGCAAAGCGCAAAGACAAAAACTAAGTAAAGCAGAGTGTCAATGTGCCATTTTGAGTATAACAGCCAGTTAACAGCAGTGACGATCAGTCGACAGTGTTGCCACTTTGAGTGTGCTGCGCAGCTGTTTGAGTAAATTGAAAATTTTGACTTAATACGAAACCAGGATGAAAAATAAAAAACAAAACATAATGAATATAATGAAATAACATTGATTTAAGTGCAAATTGAACGTTCAATTGCGCCAAAATATTCGAACGCACTCATTGCACACTTGGAATTGATGTCAGGTGGCAACCCAAGTCTGTCAATCATGCGCTGTTAACAGCAGCCATCTCGCTCGCACCCATTCATTTAGGCATATTTGGCGCGTTGGCGTCAATTTGAATTATGGAACACTCTGCGCGGAGGCATTAATTACGTACGGAAATTGTAAACAGGCAAGACGACGACGACTACGAATGCGATTAGAACCAAGCAGCAGATTTTGTTAGCAATATATGTGGGTATTTGACCAAAAGCCTATGCAAATTACGCCCGTACTGCTTATTGAATGGAAATTGCGGGCTCCCCCCCTCCCCCTGCTGGCCAAATGCTGGTGTTAAACTTGCCTTTGAGCCAAATGCTCAAATACTCAAAATGTATGTGGGAAAATTGGCATTCGTCGGCAAAGTTGATATTGTCGCGATGGTGCGATGGCGATGTCGGCGGCCCGGCGACGCACCATAACCATATATGAGACCCTGGACAGTTACAACTTTTACTTTCCACATGTTGCTGCCTCTGCCTCTGCTACTGTTGTGCCAGTGCTGCCTGTGTTTCCGTGTATTCCGCAAAAAGCCAACGACGACTTACAGCACCCGCACCCGCATGCACTTAAAAGAGACGTGAAAGTTTTCAATCTCTGCAGCCAGTGGAAAGCAGGCGCCCACCGACCTGACCAACGGCTTTACCTCCACCTCAGCCTCGGCCTGTGACTGTGCGTGTGTGGGCTGCGCATGGTATGGAAACATATCTGGTCATATTATGCATTTTATTGCCATTGAAAAATATGTGTCGCGCGTAAAGATTTAGACATTGTCTGGCCGATGTTGTTGCTGCTGTTGCTGTTCCGATTTCGGTGTTAACACCTACACGCCTCGGATTGGATAAAAAGACACGTAATTTCTGCCGTGGGCTGCTAAGCTGCAGGGCCTTTTGTATGTGGGCCATTTTGGTAGCACTTTCAGTTTTGAAAAGTGGCACACACTGCAAGTGGGAGGAAGGGGGGACAGACAAAGCTTGAAGCAACTGCCAAAGAGCCGATGAAAATGCACCAACTGGCTGTGAATGATTTTCACACTGCACTGTGAAATGTCAGTCCACTCCCCCTCCTGCTCTCCACATTTGCGGCCCGCTCGTGCGTGATTTATTGGCTGCCAGTGCAAGCTATGTCCAAATCAGAGCCAGAATGGAAGATGAAGAACCTACAGATTGATTGAGTTGCAGATGAGCCTGGGTGTCCTCTTGAGTACTTAATACACCCTATTGTTGGTACATATATTCCCGATCAGAGTCGGTCGTGAGCTCAATTTGGTTATGTACGATTTCAATATTAGAATCAGCAAACAGTTGAATAAGGTTAAGTACAATTTCAATCTATTTTTCAGTTTGTTGTTTCAGCACAGTTTACAGGGTATCTGGTAGCCACTGGTAACTTTGCTGCCAATTTTTGGCCGCGCAGTTCACACTCGTGGCGAGTCTATTGTGAATGCAAATTTGCATCGACCATCGCTTTGACGATTGCCGACATATTAACCAATCGATAGGAGGGGGGCGTAACCAACAGCAAACTTGTTCTTTTTGTCGCGTTGGTATAATTAGCAAGTACTCAATTGGCCAACAAAGAGTCGGTTAATGTTTCATTACGCATGCAACGTGTGCTGCGTGGGCGCCGCCGCAGTCTACTTGTTGTAGCAACAACAGCTGCACACCCACACGGCCTGCCTGCCTGGTGCACTTGGTCGCGTTAATTCAACATTAAGCGACTGAGAAAGAAGAAGACAACACTATGCACATGAGTGCGCACATCCTGCACCTGTGATTGCGAAAGAGCAGTGCAGCAGTACAGCTAATAATGTGTTAATTTCGATAATCGATAAATGCTCGCATGCATAATATGCATATGTAGATGAGTAATTTGATGTGCGTAGTAAAGTTATATATTCTACTCGTCAACCGTTAAATTTCCATTCATAAACTTGGTTTTCATAATCACTCACATGAATACACTCAAAGTCGCATGAATGGTGGCCGCAGCTCCATTCACAACCATTTGCTGGCACGATTAGCCACGCTCGAACAAGTGCGCCGCCGCGCTAGCTGCATGTAACCAACTCAAGTATGGATCGCAAGAGGGGCGGGGAAGAGAGACACAGAGAGGTCTTTACTGTGAGCAGTTTGCACACCCACGCCCACATGGAACAGTATTAATTTGTTACGATCCCAACACGAAGCCAGGCAAACGGACAGGCAGGCAGGCGGGTTTCATTAGGCCGCGCATTAGTTTGGTTTGATATCGAAATGAATTTGGATGTGGATACGTATGTGTCCCCGGAGAGTGGGTGTAGGACGACAAAACGAGTTAGATTAGAAAAAAGTGCGCGATCTCTCAATGGCATTTCAATTGACGGCACTGCTGCCTGTCGCTGTCAAACTGTTACAGTTTGAGTGGCACTGCTGCGTGTGGCCCGAAACTGGAACAGTTTAATGAAATATTGCCAAAAAGCCAAGGCAAACCAAATTTGGGCGAGCTGAGACAAACAACAGAGACACCGCATAAGGCAGATCCACATCCGTGTGGGCGGATCACAATGCCATATGGGATGAGTCGCAATGAAGTGGATTTCTGATTATCATTTTGTGAAATAAAGACACTCATGTTATGTATTTAAGGTATCTATATCGACTTTACTACGCAACCATAATGTAGTACAGGGGTTAGAGGGGGGATTTATCTTTAATGTGCTTAACTAAACTAACGCATAAACTTCTTGGCCTGATCCCGATTGACCTGCTTGAAGACGCGCTGCTTGGAACCGCTATCGTTCATCTGTTTGTAGTAACCAAATCCGCCGCCGCCCACACGCTTCTCCGGTCGCTGTCGCTTGGCTGCGCCCACCTTGAGGTCAACCACGGGCGGCACCAGAAAGCCAAAGCTCTTCGAAACCGCCTGCAGATCGAGTGTGTTCACATCGAAGATCTGTTTCAGCTGATGCGAATCATAGGCGCGCACATATGACTTGAAGGCCTCCTTGGCCGACTGATTGAGGAAGTAGTTCTTCGCTATCAGTTTCTCCAGCTGCAAATGCAAGAAGAAGATAATCTTTAGTTGAAGAATCAATTGGTACTTGGTGGTCACTAACCTGCTGCTGAATGTCGGCGATTTTCTGCCACGAGAACTCAAACTCATTCAGTGGCACCTTGGCTGCCTTCAGGTATCGCAAGAAACCCAACTCCTCTGGGCGCAGCATGAGCAACGCATGGCCAGATGTGCCCGAACCACGCGCAGTACGTCCAACACGGTGAATGTACTCGCGTGGATCATCTGGCGGATCATACTGAACAATCCAATCCACTTGCGGTATATCCAAGCCACGTGCAGCCACATCTGTGCAGAGCAGGATGCCCGACTCGGCATTGCAGAACTGGAAGAATGTCGTGGTACGTTTCGTTTGCTTCTGCTTGCCATGAATCGAGGTCACCGGCAGATCGATGTAGTTGAAGAGCTCATGATGATACTTGACCGACATGCAGGAGGAGAAGAAGACCATGACCTTCTTCTTGCGATTCTTCTTGAGGAAAGTGAAGAGCACCAGCAGACGCTTCTCCGATGGGCAAACAATATAGCCCTGCTCCAGGCCCTCAACGGTGGCAGTCTCCTGGTTATCATGCACGCCCACATAGATGGGTTCCTTCTTCAGCGCCAGCTTGGACAGTGCATCAATGCGTGCCGTTTGTGTGGCCGAGAATAACATGGTCTGGCGGCGTTCTACAAAGAAAAAAAGGAAGATGTTAGAGTAACTCTCCTCGGTTAAAGAGTTTCCATTCACTTACTGGGCAACAGGTTAATGATCTGCTTGAGCTCCTCCTCGAAACCAATCTCCAGAATACGATCTACCTCATCGATAATCAGACATTGCAAGTTCTTGTACAGAAAATCGGGCGAATTCTGCAAATGATCGAGAAGACGACCCGGCGTGGCCACCAGTATGTTGACACCCTTGCCGAGCTTCTCGCTCTCCACCTGGCGATTGGAACCGCCCATGACCAAGCCGTATGTATGATGATGATGCGCCATCAGCTCCTTGAGTACACCAAATGTTTGCATGGACAGCTCACGAGTGGGGGAGATGATGATGACGCCGGTTCCATTGCGTGGCATAAAATGCAGTTTGTTGATCAGCTCAACGGCAGGAATAAGGAAGGCGAGGGTTTTGCCTGAGCCCGTTTGGGCTGCGCCCACCAGATCGCGTCCCTTGAGCAATGGAGTTAGACACTTGGCTTGGATTTCGGTCATTTCGGTGAATCCCATTTCTTCAATTGCACGCAACGTGGCCTCAGAGACGCCTCCTTTGAGGGAAGCGAAGCTACGATCGTCCGAGTCACGATAATCCAAGGCAGCCAATGAGGACTCAACCGTAAATGGCACCTCCTCCGCCGTGGAGGCGCCATTCACCTTCTTTGCGGCCTTCTTTGTCTCTGTTGTTTCCTTCAGCTTTGATTTCTTTGCTGGCACGGGCACATCATCCTCGTCCTCATCGTCATCCTCATCTTCTTCTTCATCCGAATCTGCAAGTGGAGACACACATTATCAAGGATCTCCTTACAGTTAGCCTAGCTCAGTTTCTGCTTAAGTTCAGTAGTTCTTTTTAAATGCATCTCATGCCTGCCCAAGTCAGCTTTAACTTGCTTTCCAAGTGCTGCTCGAATTCGCCTTTGAATCATCCTCAGTGGTATCACTTAGACTATTTGGCATGTTAACTAACCTTCTTCTCCATTCAGCTCCTCATCGTCCTCATCTTCAGTGTCATCCACTGCATCTTCATCATCGTCTTCCTCCTCATCCGAGTCCGAATCTGAGTTGGCAACCTCAATTTGCGGCTTCTTCTTCTGCTGTGGCTTCTGTTTCTTTTTGGGCAGCTGTGGTTGCTCCTGGAAGTCGTCTTCCAAGTCGTCTATGTAATATATATGTTTATTTTTATTTTCTTAATCTTGAATTGATTCCAGAACATACCTTCCTCGTCCACAACAGGTCGCTTTGGTGGCGGCTTCTGCTTCTTTGCATTGCCATTGGCCTGTTTTGTGGTTGGCGGCTGCGGCGCTGTCTGTTTACCCTTTCCCTTCTTTTGCGTGAGTTCCTTCTTCATCTTTTCACGCTTCACAATCTTTTTCATTAACAGCTTTTCTCTTATCGACATATTGAGTAATATTAGTGCTTAAATTCAACTATATAAAACAATGTTAAATAAAACAACCGCGCACGTGTTGCCAGGCCACGATATTGTCATTCACACAAAATGTGAACAGCAGCTGAGCACGCTACTATCGATATATGTACTGAAGTTTCGATAACTTTCAAACGATATATATTGTAAGGCTTCTAAATTTATCAGTTCTTTATATGTGCATTACAGACAATATGATAAAATTAGTATAGTTACTTTTTTCATTAATAATAAATTCAAAAATTATTTTTTTACACTTTTATGAACTTTTATTATAACACTTCAAATACAGTGATAATTCACTGTATCTTCACTATTGCCATTCACACTTTTGCCATTCACAACATTCTTGTAGGCTGGCATAAAAACGCCAACTTGATGGAAATTTCTATAAACGTTTTTGTTTTCATATTGTATACTCTGATCGTTTTATATTTGCAACATTTCGTCAACAAATATACGGAATTCGTGCGCAGCCTGTAGTTGATGTTATGTTGGGACTGCAATCTTACGGAAGCTCCTCCGAGGGCGAGTCGGACAATGAGCAAAGCCAAGGCAAAGAGAAAGAGAAGCAGCAGCCCGAGGAGGAGAAGGAGTTACCCGCGCACTTAAGGCCGCTGGACAAGGAAAATTCAGTGACAAAGACGCTAGCAGTGTGTGCTGCACCCGATGTGGTGGCAATGGGTGCAGCTGCGGTCACAAGGTCCCTGGATCCAACACTAAAGGAAGTCACCTACAATCCACGCTACGAGGAAATGTATGCACCAGTACAGGGTCCGGAGCATCCCGATATGACCCAGCAGCAGCGGGCGCCACGCAACACACTGGCCGGCTATGTGGAGAAGGCGCATATAAACGCCTTCGAGTTCGAGAATCAACGACGTACCTTTCACACATACGGCTATGCCTTGGATCCCACAGTGGATGCCACTGCGGATGGTCAATCGTATGTGGGTGACCTGCAATCCGCGTACGATGACAATGGAAAGACCGTCTTCGAAGCGCCCAAGCCCAAAAAGATGCGCAAACAAGAGAAGAACGATAATCCCGAGGATGTTGAGGGCTTTCTTGGGCCATGGGGCAAGTTTGAGAACGAGGTATCGGTGGCCAAACCCAACGAGCAGGAACGTGCCGAGCTGGATGAGCTGCTGTCCAAACGACATAAGCGTGGACGCATTCCAGAGGATAAACCGCTCGAGGAGAAGTCCACACTGCACAGTGAGTACTCCTTTCATGTCCACATTATCATTATCCATATAATCAACTCTGTTTCATTCTAATTCCAGTCAAGGATGCCTACGATTACCAGGGCCGCTCGTACCTGCACGCTCCACACGATCTGGGCGTGAATTTGCGCTCCAATGCGCCGCCACCAAAGTGTTTCCTACCCAAGGCGCACATACACACCTGGACGGGTCACAACAAAGGCATCTCCTCGATACGTTGGTTCCCCAAGACGGCGCATTTACTGCTCTCCGGCTCGATGGATTGCCGCGTCAAGTTGTGGGAGGTCTATGGCGATCGACGCTGTATACGCACCTTCTCTGGTCATCGACAGGCCATCAAGGACATTGCGTGGAACAACAAGGGCAGCCACTTCCTATCGGCCTCCTATGATCGCTACATAAAGCTCTGGGATGCGGAGACGGGCGATGTCATCTCTCGCTTTACCACACGTAAAATGCCCTTCTGCGTTAAGTTCCATCCGGACAATAGCAAGCAGCATCTCTTTGTGGCCGGCACCTCCGACAAGAAGATCATTTGTGTAAGTAGCAGAAGTCAAGAAGACCGTGCAGAACTAATCCTCCTTTCTATTCTACAGTGGGACACACGCAGCGGCGACATTGTGCAGGAATACGATCGTCATTTGGGTTCCGTGAGCACAATTACGTTTGTCGACGATAATCGCCGATTTGTCACGACCTCGGATGATAAGTCCATGCGCATCTGGGAATGGGACATACCTGTGGACATGAAATACATCGCAGATCCCACAATGCATTCCATGCCTGCCGTCACCTTGGCACCCAATGGCAAATGGATGGCCTGCCAGTCGCTGGACAACAAAATCGTGATATTCTCCGCATTGAATCGTTTCAAAATGAATCGTAAGAAAACCTTTACGGGTCACATGGTCTCCGGCTATGCCTGTCAGCTGGACTTCTCGCCGGACATGAGTTACCTGGTGTCGGGCGATGGTGATGGCAAATGCTACATTTGGGATTGGAAGACGACGAAAATGTACAAGAAATGGCAGGCACACGAGGGTGTCTGCATCAGTGCGCTGTGGCATCCTCACGAGGCGAGCAAATTGGTCACTGCCGGCTGGGATGGTCAGATTAAATATTGGGATTAAAGACACACACACGCAGCACGAACACAAACACACACACACATGTAGTCAAATATGATTATGCATCTACAGTTTAAGCACGATTATAACGAATGAGTAAAGCAGACAGTGAGAATGAGAAAGTCTTTTTTCTTTGAGCAAGTTAAAGGTTTTGTGCTCTTGCAGCCTTAACCGATTGTTCCTATACTTATACTATACCTTATACTATAGACATAATTATATAGGGGATAACAGTTTCAGAACATTGTTTATGTGTTTAATGCCAACATATTAATATTGTAATAACTATCTTTATTTTCGAAAGCCTAAGGATAATTTTGTGCGACATGAATGGAGTGGAATAAAACATATAACGTAGAGTATATATTCATAAGGTATCATAGGTTTTGTTTATTCATTCCTATATAATTTATATGTCAGCTATACGATATAGTACTCCGATTCGGCTCTTTCTGACAAACAGGAAACAGGAAGTCTCATCACTATAATTCGACTACTAAGAGAATTCTTGCTAGTTTCTCTTGCTCGACTCGCCTACTGATGCTGATTCAGAATATATATAATATATAATAGAGTAGAGGATGTCTCCCACTCAATATACCCATTGCCAGGGTATCAATCGCACTCACCACCTCCCACACACGGCGTGTTTTGTTTACATTCTTTGTGCCACTGATAAGAGGGCGCATGCGCAGTGCTTGCCAAACTGTACAATATGGCGCTGTGCACCCCCACCCACCGCAGCCGCACAACATATGCGATTCTCAGTCAAAATCAATACTTTTCAACCAGCAGCAGAAGCAGCAGCAGAGAATAGTGCAGAAATTGTTTAATAAAATTAACGAATAATAAAAGTAAAAAGAATTCGGTGCAGCCAATGTCAGTGCACGCGCAACTGTTACAGTTTGAGGAGCATGCATAAGGAGATTTGCTTGTAGACAGTGAGAGAGAGAGATAGATAGACGGAGCAGTTGAAATTCGCAAAAAGCACAACGCACTTCCAGACAACAACAATAACAACAACAGCAAAACAACAAAGATGGCCAAACCGCCAACAGATCCCTCCGGCCTGGGCTATGCCTACCATCTGCCCTCGGGCGGACTTCTGCTGCGCCTGAAGAACTCCCTGTCGCAGTTCAGTGATCTGTTCAGCGAATTCAACAAATACATTTCACCTGCCTTCTTTCATGATCGCTGCGAGAGATCGGTTCACATGCGCATGTATTCGATGCACAAGCGCGAGTTTGTCATGGTATTCCTGGGCTTTTTCACCTGCTTCGGGCTGGGCATCATCATTGGGTTGACGGGTCCGCCCATTACCAGCACCGATGCACTGACTGCACAACAGATACTGGCCAACACATCGCTGGCGCAGAGTAAAACAGTGCTCGCCACTGGTCCCTTTGCCATGAAGTCGCCACTGATGACAACCTACTCCCAGCAGTTGTGGCTGATTGCCAAGCTGGTCACGGACAACAACGATGGTGAGTGGAAGTCATGACTAAGTTAACCCTTAACTAATGTTTCTCGCTCTCTTCCTTCACAGATGAGCGCTACGACAAGAGTTTCCAGATCAGCGTCACTATCGACGGCATCAGTGAGCAGCACAAGCCACTGACTGTGCTCGGCGCCAGCCAGGCACACAATCGCACGAGGCATCTGGTTTGCGTTCGCAACGACTGCGAGGAGTTCACTGTGATGCATCTGGGATTCCTGGACTATGCGCACTACATCATCACAGTGCGCTTCCTGGGCCTGGAGTCGTTTCACCAGAAATACAACATCAGGGCAATCACCTTCTATGTGAGTATCATCCGTCTTTCTTTCTTCACTCCTTATTCATGTGGCTTCTCTACAGTTCAAGACGTACAGTCCGGAGTTTACACAGATTGAGATCTGGTTTCGCTTCATCTTTCTGCTCTTCACCTTTATAGTCATTGTAAGTATCAAAACCGGGTGGACTCGACTTGGGCACAACATAGTTCTAGTTCTAGTTCTTAAGTGACGCTTTAAAATCAATTTTGCTCAATTAGCAGGGGCAAAAGTGGGCGTGGTCGGGTTCCAAAACAAATTGTATCTGCGCGCAATCATAAGACATATTGTCATCAAATTTAGTAATCCTAGCTGGTTTAGTTCCAGAGTTAAAGGTGTTCATACAGACAGAAATGGCAGTATTGACTCTGTTGTTGACGCTGTGAGGTCTGAGGTGCCTCCTTCTGTCAGTAACATACATTTTTAGCTGGCAATATGTTGTAAATCCCTAACTACAGCTTGATATCCCAGTTATCTAGGCTGTAACTCATCCTGATTCTTCTTCTTTCCTCTGCAGTGCTGGTACGCGCACACCCTCCGCAAGTATCCCGTCTACGATTGGTCCATCGAGCAGAAATGGATTTCGGTTCTGCTGCCGCTGCTGCTGCTCTACGATAGTGAGTATCGGAGTATTCACACTTCAACAATTGAGTCAACACTGCCGTCCCTGCTTCCCATTGCAGATCCCTTCTTCCCCTTGATATTCCTGATGAACTCCTGGCTACCCGGCATGCTGGACGCCGTGTTGCAGGCCACCTTCCTGTGTGCCCTGCTCATGTTCTGGCTATGCATCTACCATGGACTGCGACAGAATGAACGACGCTTTGTGAGCTTCTATCTGGTCAAGATTATTGTCGTGCTGCCCATTTGGTTGTGCGCCATCGTGCTCGCCACGTGGGAGAAATGCAACGAGCTGAAGGATCCCACATATAGTCACTTTGTGGACACCAAGAACTACAATGGCCTCAAGATGTTCTTCTACATTGCCTGCTGCATGTATGTGCTCTACTTGGGTCTGCTGCTGCTGCGTGCCTACACGGAACTGCGTTCCATGCCTTACTTTGGTAAGAGCTGATCTCAATCCTAGTTGAATCCTTTATTGATGAGTCTTTGCTCTTGCAGACATTCGGTTGAAGTTTCTCACACTGTTGATGCTCTTCGTGCTGTCCATTTCGATCACAGTGACCACTTGTCGCTTTGGTTTCGGCATCTTGGAGGATAATTTTGTGGCCACACTGAACACCACCTATCGCAGCTCGGCACAGTTTATGTGCTTCTACGGGCTGTTGAATTTCTATCTGTACACCATGGCGTATGTGTACTCGCCCGATGGCCGCTTTGCCCAGGCTGAACTGGCCGTTACCAAAGATAATCCGGCCATTTCCATGATCGATGATTCCGACGAGGATGTTGTCTATGGTTCCGACGAGGAATCACGTCGTCCACTCACCTCGGTTGGCGGTGGTGCCGGCAAGAATGACTACGACAGCGATTAACAGACAGAAGCGTATCATATTTTAAACGTTAATGTTCCATACGGCGTAGCAGGCTATGCAACGCCACATTGTTGTACAAAAATTGCGTATTCTAACAACGTGTAACAATTCCAAGCCAAGTGTTCTCAACTCCGTTTACTGACAACAAAACATTTCAAGTAAATTGAATTGCTAACTGATTAACAGCGATGCTATAGTTATTTGACAAGGGGGAACTCTGCTGGGTTCTTCTGGATCTATTGTATCTTTGAGGAGCTCAGAGTACTTTAGCCTCTGGTGAGCTAAGAGCTCATGCACCCCTTCTGAGCTAAGAGCCTCTTCATATGATGGTTTCTTAGGTTTCTTGCACTCCTTAGTCAGAAATGATCTTATGTTTATCGAGGACCATATTTTGTGTAGGTTTTGATCTGCAGATTGATTCTACAAAACTCCTAATCATATCAACTTCGCGAAGGTGCCTGCCCAGGGATGTGCAGTTAAAATGTGCTGTGGAATACAGAGATTCCAATAACTGATGCCAACTGTTGAGAGAACCTCAAGGAATCATTGAAGTTGCGGCATTTCGAGCGATAACCGATCATCGATATTTCTCTAGATTGTTTATTACATAATTAACAGATTTAAAGCCATATGAAGCATATGATGCATGCAGCTGGCCCGTCTAGACTGCCTCGTTGATGCCGGTCTTCGTCTTGGTCAGCAGACCACTGTCACCCACATCCGCATTGTAACCGGGGCGGAAATTCATGCCGGGCGCCTGAGCAAAGGGAAAGAGAATATGTTAGTAAAGAGATCAGGAAAGATAAGATAAAGTTGTTGAGCCGCTCGAGTCTTACGTTAAACCAGACATCGCGAAAGACTTTGCTGTCGTCGGCAGAGCGCAGCAGTTCGGGCACATCGTAACGTGGCACATTGAAGTAGTTCATCAGATCGGGCTTCTCGTGGCAGTATTTGATGCGCGCCTCGCACCAATCGGTCTCGAGCGGGAAACGCCAGTCGATCAGTTTCTTGTTATGCGGATCCGATTCGTGTTGCTCGAAATCGATGCGTTCGATATCCTCGACAACGACTTCGGTTTCGCCACCGGAAGACCAATCGTAGATGAGCAGCTCAGCATGTACAGAGATATCCTTGAGATACTGCTGCTTGTACAGTGTCTCCAGATCACGCAAATATGCCTCGGTGAAGACTTTGGAATCGCATTCACCCGGAATCTTGCGGGCCTGGATGTTCTTTTGAGTGCCAGCCACTGGAACATCCAGATAGATAACCAAATGAGGCTTCAGCAGCTCGTGAATGGTATTCTGACGCAGATCGTTGTAGACGGAACGTGCACCACGCGAAATATATCCTTGACGGTACATGGCTTCCATGAAAACGAAGTCCGAGTAGGGAGTTCGCTCCAAGACAACGCCCTGACCGGTGGACAGGATGTGCTGCAAAGCATCAACGTATTGGCTGTAGCGCAGCATGTACATACGGATCTGGAACAGAGCGGTCAGATCATGGCAGGGTTCCTTCCAGAAGTTGCACACATCGTAGCTGCGGCAGCTGGGCGGCAATTCCGGATCCAGTTTGCGCATATCGAAGCCATATGGATTGATATAGATCTGATCTAGATCAACAGCCGGAAAGTATTCCATATCCAGCTCTGTGGCCAGCTCCTTGGCGAATTTCGTTTTACCCGACGCAATGGGACCCTCAACGGCAATGACTTTTGAGTTCTCATCGAAGCGTTTCGATGTCTTGTCGAACAACGAATTGACGTAGCTATACTTCTTGGTCTTGTACGGATACGGAGCCACCTTGGGTTCGCGAGGACCTCCACGCATTGTTCTGCCGGAAATGTTGCACTTCTGCATGAAGGCGGCGGGCAGCGCCGTCGTCTGAGCCTTTAGCAGTGCGGAAGGCGCAGCGGCACTGTGGCTGGCTGCGAGCCGCACCAGTCCAACACGAAGCACGGCAGTCATGCTGAAAGTCCATTGGAAACATAAATCAAGATCAGTTATATTTATAATAAGTTTGTTGGCATTTTGTGGTGTCTGTGTCTGGTTACATCACAAGGAGCAGCGACTTTGCTCTGCTGCTGTTGCATTTTATGGCTGAAAACAGCTGATTTCGCTTTTCGCACTACATTGACAATTAAAATGCCGCAAACAATATACGTGTTGGCCAAAAGTTTAAACAATTAGACTGCGCTGGGAATATTAACTCACTTTTTATGCGAAAATCTAAAATCTAGCCAATAACAAATTCGGCCTGTGTTCGGTGTTGGTAGGCGGCACTGATTGTAGCGCTATTCAACACCGAAAACTGAGTTTGCAGGCTATGCGAGTTAAATGTTGTTTAAATTTACTATATTTATACATATACATTAATAATAGTAAGTTACCAATACTTGATGTCTATCATAATTGTTTATTTTTTGTTTTTGTTTTTATTGCAACAATTATTAATGTAATTATGATTTTAGAAAAGCAAAGTCTGGCAACTCTGACAGTAACCTCGCTTCAGTACGAGATTTGGCTTTCGAGTCGTCTACAAAATGAACAGTAAAAAGATAAATTAAAACATTCTGGAAAATTTTATTTACACTAAAGGAACCGTTAATATCTTATATTTTTAACAAATAAGAGTAAGTTCCATATCGGCAATGTTCTGGGTAACTGCAAAATCACAGTTCACGCAGTTACGCAACTGCGCCGAACCACAAGGAAAAAATGCGCTCGTGATACTGATTCTTGATTATTCCTTTTTAGAATCAATAATTCAATAAAAATGGGAAACACAGCTCTAACCAAAGTGCAATTGGACGCATCTAAAAGCTTGCCTGATCATGCCAAGCGTATGGCTAGCTCAGGTGCCACACCACCTCCCGAATGTCCCATGCATCAGAAACAGGGGGACGTAAAGTCTGCCTCAGCGGTGCCTCCACATCCCAAAATGGCTCAGGCCTCCGAATGCCCCGTACAACATGACAACAGCGATGTCAATCCGCTTAACATGATGCCACCGGCCAACCAACAGCCAGCTGCCGATCAACCCTTTCCATTGCCCACAGATCGTCAAACATCGACCATACCCAAAGTGACAGAGGACGGATCTGTGCAGTTCTGGCAATATCCCAGTCAACAAATGTTCTGGAACGCTATGTTGCGCAAGGGCTGGCGCTGGAAGACAGAGGACGTATCCCAGAAGGATATGGGCGACATAATACGCATACACAATGCGAACAACGAACAGGCCTGGCAGGAGGTACTTAAATGGGAGGCGCTACACGCCAAGGAATGCGGTAATCCGCGCCTCAAGAGTTTCGGCGGAAAGGCTAAGGATTTCAGTCCACGTGCCCGTTTCCGCAGCTGGCTGGGGTAACTACAAAGAGCTTCTTCCACTTTTAATATGGTTAATCTAATCCTGGTTCTAATTTACAGATACGAGCTTCCCTTTGATCGCCATGATTGGATTGTGGACCGGTGCGGCAAGGATGTGCGCTATGTCATTGACTACTACGATGGCGGCATTGTCGACAAGGATTATCGCTTCGCTCTGTTGGATGTGCGTCCGGCCATGGACTCCTTCGGCAACGTATGGGATCGTATGCGTGTGACCTACATGCGCTGGAGATACGAGCTACTGGAGAAGGTCAGCAACGACAAAGTCCCTGCGGGTAGCGAATAGAATAACATTTGAAGATTTAACAAGTTGAGACTTCATTATCATTTGCAACTAATCAGAAATCAGATGTTGAAAACGAAACGGAAATTTGTTTAAACAATAATTGCTTGTAGAAAATGTTGCTCACTTGTTAGGTAAGGAATATGGCGGTAAATCCTTGTCGAAATCAAATCACATTCATGTATCCTCAGAATAAATTTTGTACCTGTATTTATGAATTGGTAAAAACATCATATTTTCGTTTATTAAATGTGTAAATAATTTATTGATTTTAATTCAATTCGAATATTCCCAAGTTGCAGTTAACGGGTACATCTACTGGTACAATAGATGGGTTTGATCAATAACCTAATAAAAATTACACAAGAAAATTAATTATTATTGTTTGTGCATTTTGTTTGGATTGGTAAAGTTGCGATTGATCAAATAATGTTTATGATATCTTTAATGTGAGAAGTCATCAGTACTGCCAGCTTAAATGAAAAGCTGTTTTGAAATAAAATATAATGAAATATAAAAATAAAATAGTAAATACAACGAAATAAAGGGATGTACAACTTCAATTTCTTTTAAAAATAATCCGAAATATTTATATGCTTTAAAGTATGAATATTATTGTTGGCTTTGGCAGTTATTGATAAAATAATATTAATTTAAAGAATGTTTGCCATGCCTGAAAATATAAAAAACTTATCCCTTATAAAGAAAAAGTCTAGAATTTCCCCCTAAACTAAAATTTTTTCTATATGTGGCGAAAAATAAAACTTAATTGGCTGCGTTGGTTATCATTGGAGACACCTGATACTTTCCAGTTAGATCATTTATACAAACGGCTGGTCTCAGGAGTTAAGTACATATTGTTTTACTATATACGACAATATTTCCATAAATAAAAGTGGCAATTATTTAAAAAAGCTGCGTAAAAGAGCTTTAGTGCCGCAAGAACCTCATCCCTGGAGAAATATTCCATTCAGTGATTGCCCAACCTTTGCGACCAGTGTTGCACAGCGCGCATTCTCTTATTTGTTGTTACGTCGCGTAATATCACTTACGCCAATCGAGTGAAGTGGAGCTTTGTACGCGGATCGTAACTCATCGAACAGTTATAAATGTTGGCTGCGAGAATGCGCTTCGTGCAATATTTGCGTAAAGGTGACCTGGCCAAGAGGCTTGGCCTACTTGCCGATGATCAAAAGTCACTGGTTGAGTTGTCCGGTGTCGATGGTGTCCCCTGTGACCTGAAAACATTCATTGCACAGAGCCCCAACTTGGAGGAGCTGGCAGAGAAGGCTAAGAAGCAGCCAAAGCTAGAGTTGGAAAATGGCGTGACGTTGCTGCCACCACTGACAGATCCGGGCAAAATCATTTGCATTGGTCTAAACTACCAGGATCATTGCGATGAGCAGAACAAACCGGCACCCAAAGAGCCCATGTTCTTCAGCAAGTTTAACAACTCGTTGGTGGGCCCCAAAGATAACGTCATTGCCCATCAGGCCTCTGATGTATGTAGAAAACAGCTAAAGATAAGTATCAGACGAGAGAGAGATAACACGGCGTAACATAATTTCACAGAAAATCGACTGGGAAGTGGAGCTGGTCGTTGTCATTGGCAAGGTCGCTCGCAAGGTGCCCAAGGAGAAGGCGTTCGACTATGTCTTCGGCTACAGTGTCGCCCAGGACATTTCGGCCCGTGACTGGCAAAAGGAACGCAATGGCGGACAATTTCTGCTTGGCAAATCCATGGATACCTTCTGTCCCCTGGGTCCGGCTGTGGTGCACAAGAGTCTGGTGAAGGATGTCTACGATTTGCCACTGAAGACGTGGATCAACGGTGTCGAGAAGCAGAATGGCAACACTGGCAATATGATTTACAAAATTGATGACGTCATTAACCGGCTGACAGAGTAAGTAGTGTGTGAATAACTTAGTCATAATCTGTTGATCTTCATGCAATCATTATTAGGACAATTACCCTGCTGCCCGGTGACATCATCTTGACGGGCACACCCAAAGGTGTCGGCATGCACCGCAATCCACCAGAGTATCTGAAACCCGGAGATGTCATCAAGACCGAGATTGTCGGTCTGGGATCGCTGTGCAATACTGTTGTTGCCCCCTAGACGGGAATGTTTGTTTGTTACCAATTTGTTATTTAAACATAATAAAAACAATGTTTTGCATTTAATATTCATATAAATTTAAACCTTAAATGATTTCGACTTGGTGGCAAAGTATTCGTCACGTTTGTGGTAAGGTGCGTAGGGATCATCGATGTAGTGACGGGGACGGCGCCAGTAACTGGTCACCATTTTGTCCAGCAACCAGCTCTGTGTGGCGTTGGTGAAGACGTGCTGGCGCAGGCGACGGCGAAGTTCCATAGACTTCTTGAACAGCTTCTTCTGTCGGCCGGAGTGTGTCCTAATCCAGGCACCCCAGTCCAGGCGCTTGAATCTCTTTAGTACCGCCTTCACGGACTTCCTTTTGCCCTTGATCAGAGAGAACTTTGTGACGCTGCGGGTAGGCATGGAGGTGATTGCTACTGGCAGCTGCAGCAGCTGGGACGCGCTTGCCGTGAGGCTACCAGCGGGTAGTAGACCTGCCTGGCTCTGCCTGGGAGCAGTCTCTTTTACCAATTGACTGAAACATACTCGCGGCGTTTGCTGCAGTGCGAGAGCCGGCGGGGCACGACAGAAACTGCGAACAGCTGTTGGTGTTCAAAACAATGATATTATTATTATAATTTATATACTTAAATTTACTACTGCTCCTACCACCAGTAACCAGGCTACGCAGCATATTATTTTTTAATTTAAAATTATGGCTAAAGTTTTCTTTTTGATTTCCAGTCGCGTAACAACTCGGACTAATCAGCTGTTCGAGTTTAACACATGCCAATTTTGCCATTCACACAGAATAGTGCGGCCGAAGAAGCCAATTAAAAGCTAAATATTGTTTCAAAAAAACCGTCCGCTAACCATTTTCAAGCTAAATTTATTATATAACATTTGAACTTATATATTTTTGGAGAATTAACAATAATCTTTTACTTCTTAAGTCATTAATTTTTTCATCGTTTACAGTATTTTTAACGAGCGCTAGGGCAAGATCGCAGTTCTTTTATTTATGTTTCAAATTTCAATTTTGTGTATATTTTGAATATATTTGCTACATATCCAGCTTTCACCTAAATTGAAATTACAAATTTACACATGTTAATTTGTTATTTTCGTCACCTTTTATAAGAGTACCATTACTTCCCGAATGGAAGAGTCCATCAATCGATTGCCATTCACGTGTCAGCGCGGACAATCCGACGGCAACATAGCCAGAGCCAGCCAGTATTTGTCGTTGAAGAGAACTTGTACTGGAAAATTATTGAAGCCGCCGGTTAGGGCCTGCAGCAGACACCATCAGATTAAATTATTAAAATCGTGTGGCTACATAATGTATCGATTGGCCACTAAAGAGCAGTGCATGTTCGCAATTCAGGTAATAATAATTGGGGTGATGACAACGTGATATAGATTCGTGTCGGTGACGTCGCCGACGCCCGAACACCCCTCGTGCACCCACAAACAATACGAATTGCAAAAATATACAAGAGCGATTGTTATGTCATCTACGAAGTGCACTTAATATGCAAAAAATGGCAATATTTCCAGCCAAAACGCATATCCGGCCAATTGGAAAGTGTTCCCGTCTCCAATTAGAATCATTTCCATCATTTCTTTCTAGCGCACGGTGCCACAATCGAGCTGCAGACAGTACAGTAACAACAGTAACCGAAATTATGGCGGAAGTGGACAACAGCAACAACGGCAGCATAGGGGGAGCCTGCCACCACCTCCGTTTATGCGCGAAGCTGGCTTTGGCAAAGTGATGCTCCTATTGACACCACTGGCAGCAGTCGGCGGCGTTGTCACCCTCGCCAAGTGAGTAATGCAAATCCAAATTGTAATCGAATTATGATTCTATCAGTATGTCCATCTTACAGATACGATAGGGAGTTCCGAAAAACATTGGGAGAAAAGGTTCCTGGCTCAGAATCGTTCATCAAAGTTGCATTATTGGAGGAGCCGCCGTTTCAGGATCTAACAAAAACCTTTAACGAACAATATGGCAAAGTGAAAGCTACGTTCGGCAGTGTGTCCGATACGGTTGGTTCACTTTCGGATACCGTAAGTGGTTTCTTTGGTGCCAAAAAGGGTCCCGAAGTGCAGCCCACCGAATCCAAAGACAAGGAGTCAAAGAAACAAGAATCGGAGGCTCCTCCAGTGAAAGAAGTAGCTTCATCTGCCAAGAGCGAAACGAAGACTGCCGCTAAGTCGGATGCAGCTGCACCTCCTCCTTCGAAGCCAGCTAAGCCCAAGGCGGCACCATTACCCCGCGATGTCGTTGAATTGGAAAAGGAAATCGAATTGTCAGCTCAGCTGGCAATCAAACAATACAACGCGGCAATTGCCGTTATAAAGAAGTGCGTAAATATCAGTCTAAATCCAATTTATGGTACTACTTCATGGATTGATCCTTATGCAGGTTCAATGATGATGTGCGCAATGTGGTCGACAGGGCGGTCGAGCACGGCGAGAACGACCTCTGGCGAACACTGAAAAATCGCGCTAGTGCACGTGACACGGCCGTCGATATAGCAGAGCGCGCAGCTCGAGATGCCCAGGAGAAAATAAGTAAGAGCTTCGATATGGTTTTATTTTCTCGTGCATATATATATTTCCTATTATCCATGCAGCGCAATGTGAGGTGGCTTTAAGTAAGGTTGCGATAGCCAGCAATCATGACGAAGTCGTGAGGTCTCGCAAGAAGATCAAGAAGCTCTGGAATCACATCAATCACGCTAAGGACGAACTGTACAAGCATAAGGATACGGCGAGTGTAAATGACAAATATTGGCGCAGTGTGGAGCAGGCGCGCAACTATTTCATTGATGAGATCGAGGGCATCTTTCCGGGTCTAAATCTTTCTGAGAACAAATTGAATCTATCCAAAGAGGACTTGGATCTGTTCATTGTACACGCCTATTCGCACGTGATTGCCTTCCAGAAGGAGTTGCAGCGCTTGCAAACCGATGGGGAACTGCGTCTCAAGCGTGCCATTGATTCCATAAGTGGCGACAACAGTTCCGCTGCCCTGCAGGCCCAGCTCGAGTATCATTTGGAGGCTGAGAAACGCAAGCTGGCCATTGAGAATCAGAAGAAGATATATCAGATCCATGCCGAGGCTGATAAACAGTTAAGGTTGCAGCTCAAGAAACAGGCTGAGGCCCACACCGATCACATCAAGGATATTGTGGCCCGACGCGAGACCGATCTGACGCGCAGTTTCAAGCGCGAACTGGAAGACAAACTGGCCGCCGAGAAGGCCAACTATAAACTACAACTGGCTGCCATGCTGGGCAAACTTCGTGGCATGGATACTGCCCTAGCCGGTATGTAAATTATCACGAATAGGTTTCTATTAGGGGTAGTCTGAATATTGTTCCTAAATGTTAATTCCGCTATGACCTATGCTAGTCCTTTAATGTTTTCAATACACTTTCCACACGCTGCTTACTTAGAAATAGAGGCTGAGTTTACAGGTATTCCTTCCCCAGATTGCAGTACCTTTAATAATTGATTGTATCCCCAATTAAACGCATTTTTCTTAATCCCCTTTAGAACGTGCTGAAGCAGAGCGCTCTGCCAATCAAGCGCAAGCTTTGTGGGCTGCTTGCCAAGCGCTCTGGGCTTCGCTACGCACTGCCACGCCAGGTTTGCATTACAAGGAGAAATTGCGTCCCCTGAAGAATGAAATCAACGCGATCGCTAAGGTAGCTGGTGAGTTGAGCTGTGCCATTGAGCTGTAGGCTGCTTACTTATCTTAATCCGTTTGCAGATGGTGATGAACTGGTGACTACTGTGCTGCAAAATCTACCCAAGGAGGCTCAGGAACGTGGAGTGTTCCCTGAGGATGCGCTACGTGAGCGTTTCCTGACCGTTGAGCGTATTGCCCGTCGCTTGGCGCTGGTGCCCGAGAACGGAGGTAGTCTGCCCATTTACTTCCTTTCCTTTTTGCAATCACTGTTCATCATACGGCCGGATAACCCCGTATCCAAGGACGAGCTGGAGAACAAACCCTTTGACTATAACAAATTGGATACCTATGATATACTTAACAGGGCCAGGTACGATCAGTGTGTATACCCTTCCTTTGGTACAAATATCTTATCGAGTTGTTTTTCAGGTATCACGTGGACCGCGGTGACTTCTTGCAGGCCCTGAAGTACCTAAATCTATTGCAAGGTGCATCTCGCGAAGTTGCCAACGACTGGATAAAGGAGACACGTCTGATGCTGGAGACACAGCAGGCCGCCAACACACTAATGGCCCATGCTGCGGCCAGTGGACTGTTGTATTTGTAAATTATGTTCCCTACACAAGTCGCCCAACAATAGTTTGCAAGATTCGTTGTAATTTCACTAAAGAACCATTACTTAAAACCACATTGATTGTTCTAGATGCAATTATACAAATTTTTAATATAGAAATGATGGCCAGACTATAGGCAAAGGAAAACGAAATAAATTGTAATTTAACAAATTCATGTAAATGGATTGATGACTTTATTTTGCATTTTACCTAATTTCTGAATTTCACTTTCGATTAGATCACCAGGTTTGAGAAAAGTTGTTGGATTGCGAAATGCACCTACGCCGCCCGGTGTTCCAGTCAAAATAATGTCACCCGGCAAGAGAGTCATGAACCTATTAATGTATATAGATTATTGTTAGAAGTAGCTTGAGATCTGTATCTTACTGGGAAAGCCGATGAATAAGGTAATCGATTTTGAAGATCATATCCTTCGTGTTGCCATATTGCTTCTCTTCGCCGTTGACGATCGTTTTAATCCACAAATTGTTGACATCCGGGACATGACATTTGTGTACGAGCACTGGTCCCAACGGTAAAAACGAATCTAGAGACTTGCACAACATTGTTTGCCCACCCAACATTGCCTTCCAGTCGCGGGCAGTGATATCCTGTGCAATCATATAACCAAAAACATGACCCAAGGCTGCTTTGCGTGACACATTCCGACACTTTGACCCAATAACCACGGCCAGTTGGCAGCCGTAATCAATTCGCTGCAATTGATTGCCGTCAGAGAGATGCGATGGTATTATAGAAATGGAACTATGTAGAACTTACCTTGGCTATACGATGTGCACATATATGATCCAGAGCGCCGGTTATGCAGGAATTGAATTTCACAAAAAATTCTGGCACTTTTGGAATACTGTGATTCTCCTCTTCGCAATTATCACGATAATTGTGGGCAACTCCAATTATCTTACCCGGTACTTGGATGGGCGGCAATAGCCTGAGATCTGCCTTAATATCATGCACATCCATGTATTTTGTATTGTCGAGTAAATTGTCCATACAGTATTTTTGCTGGATGAACTGAATCATATCTGAGGCTACACAGCTGACATCTGTTAAATCTATGAATTTGATGCCGTTTTCGGATACCATGCCTATATGCTTGCTACTATCGCCGGCTCGTGTGAACTGGATGAAACGGCATTTTGGTATATTATATTCAATTTGATCCATCAATTGAATCGCTTCCTTCTGTTTGTTCTTGAAGGAAAAACGTAATGTAGCAGCCTGCATGCGGGTGAATCCGAGACCGTGTTTCAACAACGAGACTGCTGCTCTCATTTTGTCACTATGACTATAACTAAACAGTGCCCCAATTTAGAAACTACTCGAAAAATGTTTATTCCAAATGAAATGAAACGTAACGTGTAAATGGTTAAATTTAAGTAAAACTGACTGGATAAAATTCAATAGTATTTTGAATGTTAATCCATGGCACTTTATGCAAATCATTTGTGTTATCACACTTATACCTTATCAAATATCTCATTCAAACGCGATGTTTAACCTAGTTACATCAACGGTTTTTCCAATTAAATACCATTAGTTAGTATTTTTTTTTGAATAAAACCATAAATTTGGGTTATGTTATTAATATTGGAAACACCTTATTTCTTATCAGATATAAGACATGAAAAATTCAAATAAGCACATGAAAGTGTGCCATGATATCGATAAAAATAACATTACTTAGTGCCGATGTGTCTTGGAAGTATCGATTTTACTCGAATTTTAAACTATAAAGTAAACATATGTTAATTTAAAAAATAATTTCCGTTCCAAACGTAAATAAAACTGGTTTTCTAAATTTACAATCCACGTTGCGAGTAAATATTTTTTATCTAAGTCTATCGATAATATAATGTTTTCGATAGCTGAACAACAGCCCTAGTCAGCTGTTACTGTTGGTTTGCGATTGAAATTTTGCAAAAGCAAAATTTAATAATTTAGAAATAAGACATAAAGTCTATTCAAATTTTCAAAGTAAACACACTTGTCTCTCGTACTCTCAACATGTCGATGCTGGCTAGAAGACTTGGACGTACTTTTGTGCAGGTAAAACAATTCGCGGAGGTTGCACACTGCTTACATAAACACTTGCTCGCTAAGGTGCTTGAAGTGACAGACGACTACGGCGACGTTGTCGTTCTCGCACAGACAGCAGAACAGATGCAAATTTTTTGAGGTTATAATCCTCGCAAGGAAAAAAGGTTTTAATTATGTTCGTTCTCTTGCAAACAGGCTTCGGCTTCGGTGCGTATGCTGCACGTTACGCCAACGGTTAACGCTCCGGTACGTAGATCATATTACTTAATAGGTAAATTCATTTCACAAACGTGAGCCCGCTGTTTTGCAGGACATTACTGAGAGTAGAACAACATGCACCCTTATACCCGGTGATGGTGTCGGTCCCGAGCTGATGTATTCCCTGCAGGAGGTCTTTAAGGTGTGTATTGTGTATCCTAGTTTTCAATATTCTAATTTAATTCCCTATTCCCCCATTGATGAACGTTTTTAGGCAGCCAGTGTGCCCGTGGATTTCGAGCCGTACTTCCTGTCGGAAATCAATCCTGTGCTGAGCGCCAAGCTTGAGGATGTCGTTGCTTCCATACAGAAAAACAAAGTTTGCATTAAGGTAAGTGGCGAAAACCTCAACTTAAAAGTCCGCAATGGCATGACGGTCTTTCATCCTTCTGTAGGGCATTTTGGCCTCTCCCGATTATAGCAATGAGGGTGAACTGCAAACGCTGAACATGAAACTCCGCACAGACCTGGATCTGTATGCCAACGTGGTGCATGTGCGCAGCTTGCCCGGCGTGAAGACCCGTCACTCTAACATCGATACGGTAATCATTCGTGAACAGACCGAGGGCGAGTATTCTGCTCTAGAGCACGAATCGGTGCCCGGCATTGTCGAATGCCTGAAGATTGTCACTGCCAAGAAGTCGATGCGCATTGCCAAGTTCGCGTTCGATTATGCGACCAAGAACAACCGCAAGAAGGTGACTGCTGTGCACAAGGCCAACATTATGAAACTGGGCGATGGTCTGTTCCTGCGGTCGTGCGAGGAAGTCTCAAAACTATATCCTCGCATTGAATTCGACAAGATGATTGTGGACAACACCACTATGCAGATGGTATCGAACCCCAATCAATTCGATGTCATGGTCACCCCCAATTTGTATGGTGCCATTGTTGACAATTTGGCTTCTGGATTAGTTGGCGGCGCTGGTGTCGTTGCCGGTGCTTCGTACTCTGCCGAGACTGTTGTCTTCGAGCCGGTAATTGATATAATATATAATACTTTATCTATGATGACGATGATGTAACTCATTCATATCTTGTTTATCTCTCTTCTCCACCTCAGGGAGCACGTCACACCTTTGCCCAGGCCGTGGGCAAGAATGTTGCCAACCCAACGGCCATGTTGCTGTGCGGTACTAAACTGCTGCGTCACATCAATTTGCCAACCTACAGCGAGCTCATTCAAAATTCTATCAACCAGGTGCTCAAGGATGGCAAAGTACGCACTAAGGATTTGGGCGGACAATCAACCACGCAGGACTACACACGTGCCGTTATTGCCAATCTGCACTAGACCATGTAAAAAAAATATTACTTAAATTTGAAATGCTAATTTTGAAATCGCTGCAACAACTAGACAAGTGTTACCATACATTGGCTAAAAACGTTTCAATTGTTAAACTCGTTTTACATATTTTAGTTTGCCTCTTCATTCATTCAGTATGTTTGTCCTCCCATAATTCAATGCATTCTTTGAGTATTATTTCTGGCGAATATTTAATTTTAGACCAATTACCTCGCCCAGCGCTCAGCTTAACGAATTGGCCGTGTCGTTCATTATTATTTTGTGATCATAAATCTATGTATTATAATTTTTTTACTCGCGTGGCGCAAAAATCGAATACCCTTCGAGTTTTGACGTTCATTTTTTCTATTTATGACAACCGAAAGCAAACCAAAAAAAAGTAAAAGCAAAATCAAATCGAAGCAATTAAGTTGGAAACTCAAAGTGTATCGAGAAACTCATAAGACCACCACAATGGCAAGAATGAAACAATAATAAAACAATAAATAAATAAATGTTAAAAGCGCTCAGAAGCGATTAATCAATTGAGGGACTATACTATACTATTTATTAGGCCAAACTTTTTTTGGTGTGATCGACTTGGGAATGCACAACTCCACGAGGCGCGGAGAAGCCTTCGCCTTGAGGGCCGCCTTCGAAATTTCGAAAGGATTCTCGCGTATGTGCGTGTTTTCGTACTCTTTTGCTTCGGCCAGCTTCTTCATGCGTTTCGAGCACTTGTACTTCTTTGCATTCTCGGAAACGGCGAACGGATCACCTGCAACATCGGCAGCCGCTTTGAGGTCTCTCTTAGTCAGCGGCTCGGACATTTCGTTTATACGACGGCTCGCTGTCAGTGGGAGTGGATGAGGGAGGTTCACGTTGAAGTTAAGTTGTTTGTCAATGTGAAAGTATCTTAAACAGTCCACGACTTACGTTTGTAATGCAATGCATTCGGGGATACTTTTCCTGGATGGGGATTAGTGTGCACATCCGGCCGATCTACTGCCGCCGATATCTGTTTAAGACGAGCCGAGGCTTTGTATTTTTTCATCCCCTTAGTCAGCTCCCACTCGGGCTTTGAATACTCCATGATAAATCTTGGTCGCGAGAGTTTAGTAAGTCTCGCTTCGTCTATCTCTCGCGATTTACGTTTCTAGGAGCCACAAAAAGAAAATGAGAGTAATAAGATAATTGGATGGGCACCTTTAAGTTAAAACTTACCGGCTTTGGTGGTTCGATAAGTTTCTTTGGCTTCGACAATCTCTTGAGGATCATTTTGCGACGCTTCTTGTCATCTTCCGTCATCTTCGGCTTTTCCTTACTGTTTTGGTTATTAGAAAGATATTGTTATTGTATAGAATAAAAGAAAGAGACAGAGAACACGTACGGCTTCTCCAAGGGTTGCACGTTGCCCAGACGACTGTAGAGAGACAACAAACTGTAGCGCAAGAAACGATTCAGAATAGCCTCACCGATCTTATCGCCATAATCGATGGCGTGTTGTCGCCGAATAAGGAGTCTCCTTACTGTTGGCAGCGCCAACTGTTCGGTACGAGTGTATATGGGAGGATCGACTTGCTTAATCTCAATTGTTTTCGTGAAGGGACAGGCACATCGCTGCACAAATCGACATTGGCGTTTGATGGGCATTGCCAGCTCTGCAAGACGTTCCGATACGTCTTCCATATGGTAGTTATGTCGCTCCTGAAGCTTTCGCAATTCCTTGCCAATGTCCCGAATGAAACATTGGGCATCGTATGGTATAGGCCTAATGATGGGACAACAGTCGGGACGGACTGTGTCGGCCAGCTTGAGACACGTCGTTATCTCTGGACTAAGATCACATTTCACTCGAGTTTTATTCATTTTTTTTGAAGTTTTTTAGTAAAAGATATTCCAATTATTATGAACTTTAATACAAAAAATTTTTTATCATCTGCTATAGAAAAACACGGTGCTACTAAAATATAGAAAGGTCAAAGACTAACAACTTTATAGGCTTACTTAGATCTTACGAATACGGACTAACTTAAAAGTCTCATTTTCGGACAAGAACTATAGAGTGAAGCAGAGGAGAGCAATATCATTGTAGAAGATTTACAATTTCTATTTTCCATCCCAGATAACTAATCAAAATAAAAGACATAGGTAAACATATATATTTTATTAAATTTTTATTGACAGTATTATCAAAATACTGATAGCTCCATGTTCACATCATTACAAGTTAATAGTTGTGTTTTCGCTTTTGTAAGTACGTTCTTTAGTTGATTTTGCCATTATACATACCTTCTATTTTTCACATACATATACACAAATCTAATCTTTATTTTTCTTTGCAATCTGCTTTTAGTTTTTACAATGATTCTGACATGTTTGTTCTTGTTCATGTTGTTCTTGTTGTTAACCTAAACGTTTGTCGTTTCAACAATTGCGATTCTCAATTGGAAATCAGCACACGTCTTTCTTGTTGTTGTTGTTGTGAATATTGTTGTTGTTGATGTTGTTGCTGTTGGCATCAAATTTATGTTGGGCGAGGGGAACAGAAGAACTTTTGGTAAATCAATTATACACGATGCGTACATATAGAACTTTAGCATACATACACAAATATATAAGTACTATAAATTTGAATTTATCATTTTCTAAGTTGACATAAATTTTGCTAATTTAATTTCATAATTTTTTATCTTTTTTCATTAATATTCCGTGACTTGTTATAGAAAAAACCCACGTAGCTTGCATCCTTCGCTCGATATATTCGCATAGATTTATTTATTTACACCGAAATTTTACACCAAATTATAATTTTCTATTTAACTAAATTTTGATTTAGCGTCAAATTGAAAATTTGTTTTTTTTAGCTTTTTTGGTATTTTTTGTGATATTTTTAATACACAATTTCTGCCAAAGATATCGAATAATATAAAATGATTTTTAAATATTTTTTCTTATACCGCATATCGTATACAAACTTTACTTATTCACATATATATAATTTCTTAATATCCGGGTATTTTGACCGACATTAACGAGAGGTTTCCGTCTCTTTCATGGGTTATTTATATTAGTTCTATTACCAAGAGGTTTCTTCAAGTTTACATTAATTTTTTACATATTCTCACGATTTATTTCGCTTTATTCAAATTGTTTCCCTAGACGTTTCCTAGCTTTATTCAGTTTTCCAATAGGTTTTTTTTCGCTTGTGTGTTTTTAGGTATTTTTCGCCTTTAGATATGCGTCAAATTTTCGCCTTTTTTGAAGTACATTTTTTAAATGATTATTCAGTTTTCAAAAACATTATTTTTTGTGTTGTTTGGTCCCTGAAGCTGTTGAGTTTAGATTTACGAGAGCTTGATAGTTTTTGCTTTCCTAACCAGTTGTAGAACATTGCTAGCACATTTAGTATCTTATTTCCAAAGTGTTTTGTGGGTCGAACTTAAGGTTAAAGTAACTGGGTTGGAACTGATGGGAAAAACCAAAGTGTTGATTATGAAATGTGGCTATTGAGTGTTTCTGCCTTGCCAATTGTCTGCATATACATACTACATATATTTCTTTCTCTTTGTCTCACACTTTTTCTTTCTGTGTTTCTCTGATTCGCTTGAATGTGAAAATGGAGCAAATATTGACGAAGTTAGGATTGAAGATTGAAACTCTTCGAGCCAGTTCACCCCATCCCCGTCAATATTTACTTTGGGCTATTGATTAGTTTACTATAACTTTACTAGGCATATGTAGATTATGATTATACTTTTAGCAAATTGTAATTGTCTGTAAATTGATATAATTCGTATCTGTTCTGAACGACAGCTGCAGCTGATCTTAGGTCTGTGTGTGTGTTTGTGAGTGTGTGTTTCATGTTGCAAGCCTCTGTGTGTTGTTTTTAATAAAACAAAAAGGAAATGGAAAATGAAAACTTCAGTTTTTGAACTAAAATATTTTTTTTTTTTTTTATTAATAAACATTTTTCAGCGTAAATATATACGGTACTTTTATAAATCGTTTTGTTTGCGTTGAAAACATAATAAGTAAATAATAAGAATAACGAAAAATCATAAACTTAGGTTGTATGTTTTAAGTGTATATAGTAATAATATATATATATAACAATTATGCACGCTGAACAAATTTCCATTCAATTTAAACATAGATAAGTCCTACGTTTTCATTTTTAGTGTTTACCAATTAAAATTGTATTTTTTATAAATTACTAAAGAAGTTTTTAGACATATTTAAGTGTTGGTTTTTTTTGTTTTTGTTGAAATTTGTTACTCGTTTGTTGTAAAAAATAATGTACATACATATAAATTACATTTTCGCTGTAACGAACTAAATGTAAAAACTCTCAAACTTTTATTTCTATGGAATTTCGCATTCAAAGGGGGCTCGCACTCTCTGCTGCTGACCTATCGTTACTTATGTTGTTATCTTTGCTATTTGTTGTTGTTGTTGTTGCTGTTGCTGTAGTTGCAGGTGTCCAGGTTTTAATGCTACAAGTATATAAGTTTGTTTACCTTACTTATGGGCTATTGCTAATCATAATGCGATTTATATGTAGTTAAGCTTATTGGCTGTGAAACGATTTCCATCTTGTTGTTTTTTTCAATTATTTTCTGTATTGATAAATGCAAAAAAACAAAAAAAAAATATATATTCAAAATGGATTTTTGCTCAGTTTGCTGTTAAATTGTATTTATTTTGTTTTGTTTTTGTATCTTTCTTTGTATTGTACTTGCATCAGTTGGAACGCATTGCGCGCGTTGTCGTTTTTTTTTATTTAAAGTTATTGTGAAGTCGAAAAAATCGAAATTTATTTGGTTAAAAACGAGAAACTTTTTATTTTATTTTTTTTTTTGGTAATCAAGTCGTGACTGAATAGAAAAACCAATGATGCATACAAATGTGTTGTTGTTCTTGCTTGCTAACTGTTATTTACTGTTTACGTTTATGCCAATAACTTAGAACTATTGCTGTTGTCTTTTATGTTTTGTTTCTGTTTCTGTATCGGTTTCTGTTTTTGTTTTCTCTGTCGATTATTATGATTAATATTTTTAATTATTACTAGGGCTATTGTTTTGTTTCTTGCTTTATCGGTAATTATTTGTGGTGTGATGGTTGAATCGATAATTGAAATAAAAATTGTTTTCATTTGCTTATGACAAACGTTCTGAGTGTGTCTTGCGTATACGTAACACGCGCATTGCGTATACGCAGTGTAATATTGAAAACACGCTCGGCGATCATGCACCGATTCTCTTTTCTCTTTCCTTCTGCTGCTGGTTTGTCTGTCTGTCTATTGTGTATGCTCGGCTATGATTGTTTAAGATATATATGTGGCTATTGTATTGGTTATTGCTATGAATTGAAATCGGTTAGTTGAAATCAGTTTTCTGTTTCGGTTCTGAGTATGAATGTGAGTTTGTATGTGTGTGTGTGGGTGTGGGTGTGAGAGTTGGTTGGCTTTTAAGTTAATCGTTTGTGGCTATGGCTATTTCTATTACTGTTGCTATTTTAGTTTGTAGTAAGAGTAGAACTATTGTTTAATTAAATTGTTTGCAATTGCTTGTGGAAAAAAGAAAAGTACAATCGACGTCAGGCTTTGTGTTTTGTTGTCTTATTTAAGTTCAAATTGACGGCATTCCCACTGGAATATCCTTCAATGTCTTTCTCAATTTTTAGTTCAATTATTTTGGGCTATTGTTGTTGTTGTTGTTGTTTATAGTTTTCGATGTTGTTGCTGTTGTTGTTGTTGTTGTCTTTGCTGGGCTATTGTTTCTGGTTCTTTGCAGGTTTTCTTTGTGTCGCTCAAGTTAAACAGAAAATTATTGTATTCAGATTGGGTTTTATTGGCACAACTTAACATTAAATTAAGTATTTCTCTCTATCTCTCTCTCTCTTTCTCGCGCTTCCTTTCGAATGGTTTCTCGTTTCTAGAACTGCTCTCAAAAGTAACAATATAGTATGATCGTTTCGTGTGATGTTTGGTTCTTGACTGTAATCGTTTTGGTGTTTTTCTTCATATTTTTTGCTGTTTTTGTTTTTGTTGTCGCTTATTTTTGTAATTGCAGAAACTAGGCGTAGTAATTCATTTAAAAACTACAGAAAAATGTATGTGCACTTAAAATGATTTTTGATTTTCAATTCAAGGTCTTCGTGGTTAAATAATAATGCATTTTCGTCTACAATACATATACAATTGTATGCGTATATACTATCTTCTTGGCATTGCAAAGAAATCTGTTAAAGTATATCAGTTGCGTTTCATTAAATATATTATCGATATACATACAAGTATATCGTTTCTCGTTATCTTGTTATCGGTTTGTTTGTTTGTTTGAAACAATTGCACTATAAGTCAAATGTGTTGCCCGTTGGTAATAAAGTATGTTAGAAATCGATTAAGAAAGTTGCTTACAATGTGGTCTAATATGTACAAAACACAAATCAAGGCTAACAACAGTGGCAACACGCCAGTCTGCTAGCGTACGCATGTGTGCGTACGCAGGCTATATATAATGTGTAAATCATATATAGATTGATTGGTTAAAGTAGGTAGTAAAATTTTGATTTGTCTATTTTGCGTAGACTGCGCGTACATACATATATAATAATAATAATAATAATAGTATAATAATAATTAGAATTAGAGAATAATTGTAATAACTGTAATAATATGCACTAAATATAAATAAGGGAAACTATGTATATGTGTGTATAAGTGTGTGTGTGTTTTCGTGTGTGTGTATATACGTTGATAAACTCTAGTTATATGCACTTATATTCAGCAAATTTTGATTCAATGTAGTTGAACAAACTAAAGTTTATACACAATATAAATGAAGGGAGTTGAAACTTCTTTTCTGGAAACATAATCGTAATTTAATCATATATACTATATATGCATATATCGCTTTAATTATTCATAGATTGTATTGTACAATTATTAACTATTAATTTGTAGTGAACAAAGCATAAGTAATGTATGGGTAATCAATCTTTTTTCTCTCCGAAAAATAAAACACGTACCTGAGCGTTTTTGCATGCTCACCTGGGAAACGGCCCCCCACCCTCTAGAGGGTTGCACTGTACTTGAAGTGTACTGTACGGTGGGGTGTGCATGCAAAAATTCCTATACAATTCAACATTCTCAAGCTGTTACCTCTTTTCTCGACTTCGAGTCGATTTCAAAACCTAACATTAGGTTGACATTTCAGTATCTCGCGGCCTTCTCTACATATTCGGCTTGGTTTTCTGTTTTCAGTTTGTCAGTTTACTGTTTTCAGTTTTCTGTCTGTTTGAATGCCTTTTCTTACAGTGTATTGTTGGGTATTGTTGGACCTACACCTAGCACAGGGTCTAGGCTGGCATGTCTGGTGTTGGTTTAATATTCTTCTGTGTGTTTCTCTTTTCATTTTTTTGTTTTGTATATTTTCGAAATGATGCGAAATGAAACTGAACATCCTGTGAAATATTTGCTAAATTTCGTATATCATCTTTTTGTTTTGTTTTTTTTTTTTTGTTTGCTCTAACTTTTGCTTCTTAATATAAACCGTATAATTGCACTTTATTTTTATTTTTCATTACTTTTAGTTTTATCCTTTTTACATCGTATCTTTACCATAGCTTATAAACAAAATAAATGTACTGCACTTGCATGTATTTTGTTGTTTTTAATTTTGTTATATGTTTTTTGTATATTTTTTTAAATTTTGTTTTCATTTTAACTGGATTCTTCAGCATTTCCTGTATGTTTTGCGTAAAAACTTTTCCAAAATATATGTACAACTATATAGGTGTCTGCCCTGAACAGTCAGTTCAAGTGATGTGCTGTTATTTCTGTTTCTGTTAATGTTTCTGTTACTGTTTCTGTTACTGTTGATGCTGTTGCAGTTGTTGATTGAGAGAGAGTTGATGGGAGTGGACCCCTTCGACCTCCCAGTTTGCTAGTTTCGCTTGTGCTCTGCTTAGTTATTGCTGTTTGTTATGTGTATCCGATCGTTTTACAGTTTGTTTATAGCTTGTTTACCTTTTATCTAGATGTTTCGTTATTATTATAATAAGTATTCATCGTATTTGTTTTGCTTTTGCTTTCTCATGCATTTTTTGCCTAACCAATATTAGTCAGAAAAAGTTTCTTCAAAATTTTGGATTATTAATCACAGATAGTGTGTCTAATATATATGTATATATGTATGTATAATAAATATTTATGTATACTTCAAATATAAATTAATTAGCAATAAATACTTTTCAATTTATCTCTCATATTCCCTTTTTCTTCTCTTTTTGTTTTGTTTTGATTTCTTTTTTTAAACTTTTTTGTTAAATAAACAGTTTTTTTTTTTTTGCTTTACTTTACTCGTAATTTTGATTTTTTGATACACCGAATATTAATAGGTATTTATGCCTGAATTTTGGAATTTTGGATTTTACTTTCAATACGGATATTATCGTCACTAAACCACAACATTTACGCACATCGAGTGTATTGTTTTAGAAGATTAGCCAATAGATATATCCCTTAGATTTGCCATGCATAAATTATAAGTAATTTCGCTTAAATGCTTCTCCTCGAGCTTGTTGTATACAAATGTTCGATTACGATTACAATTCACTAAACATTCCGACATTTAAAATACATATTGTATTTGTATATATAATTTTTAGGTTTCATTTTCATTTTTCATCTTTTTGACACTTACTAGCTAGCACACAAAATATGTTTGTTTAGGTACATTTATATAGATTCATATATAGATTTGATTTATTTACGCATACATGTTACCCATCTAGAATTTTGAAACTTTTGCCCGAACCTGGGGTTGTCGAAAAGGCGGGTGTGTGTGTTTGTGTGAGTGGAAAGGAGGAGGGGAAAGTGTCTGTGTAAATATGTAAGACGCTTCTTTAGTTGTAAATCGTGTGTGTACAGAGTGTAGGTATAGAGTGTATAAGTACTTTCAATATATGTATACATATATGGTATATATATATATATATAGTTGTTGCTCAAAATGATCATGTGTTTGTTTAGTTGAGGTATACTCGTAGTGATGAAGACACACACATACATAAATATACAGATACATAGATATATATTTTAATATATAGATAGACTTCTTGCTTATAATCAAGACTATATAGTACTTTCGCAATATATATGTCCCCACGATGCCAAAAGTATTTGGATTTTTCTTATTGCCTAAACGAGTTTTTTTTGCTTTTTCTTTTTTTTTTACGAACACCGAAACATATAATTTTATAGTAGTACACATACACACACATATAAAATGCATGTATGTTTATCGTTTAATAATATTTGAATTTTGCTCTCTATATATACGTATATCTATATTCTTTTTATTCTCATTCATATGTGTTTGTCTGTGGGTTGTGAAATGAATTCGAAATAAAGTTCTGGGTTTGATTTCTCATTGAATGGGGACTTGATGGGGTTGCTTAGTTTGGTGGCTTTGATTCTTCATCCTGCTGTTGCAGTTGCTGTTGTTGTGCTGTGAGGTTTGCTTTGCGTATTTGATCATCATCATTATTATTATTATTTTGTGTGCTTCTCATCTTTTTTCTTTTACCTAACGTTTCTTTCTTTCTTTCCACTTATGCATTTATTTAATTTGTAAATGTGAAGGCAGCTTTGTTTATTGATTTCCGTTTTTTGTATGCTTGTTTTTCTTTAAGGTTTCTGGGCTTTGCTCTTTATCATTCATTACCTAAGGTTTAATTTTTGTATATGTTTCTTTTTGTTTTCTTTTTGAAACTGAATTCAAATTAAAGTGAAATTAAATCTTTTTTTTTTTGATTTAGTTTTTGAATTTTGTCTGTTGCGGTTTTATTATTATTGTTTTTTTGTTGGCTATTACGTTGTTGTTGTTGTTGCTGTTGTTATTGATCGGATATTGTAGTGTTGTTATTGCTGTTGTTGTTGGTATACCTAGCTATGGTCTCTGCTGTAGTTGTGGTAGTTGGGTTTGTCAGTTTCCTTATGCCTTCGGCGTCTGCGCAGCGCCGGCGTTTGCCAAATTTTGGAATGTTTCTTTTCCTTGGTGAGAGTTTCATTTTTTATTTATGTTTTTTTCTTTGAGAACATTTTGACTTTTGGAATTCGCAATACGCCGACGCCGCCGCAGACGCGCTGCATAGTTTGGCTTGTAACTGCTGGGCTGTTGATTTGTTGTTGTTGTTGCTGTTGTTGTTGTTATTTTAATGTTCGAAAAATATATTTATGCACGGGAAGGGAACGCCTTTTTGTGAGGCGCCACGCCCCCGACAACTTTACTTAGAACTTAAAAGGAAAACGCAAATGAAATATTTCTGTTTTTTGTTTTTTTTTGTTGGTTTTTTTTTGGTTTTTGTGTGTTTGTTTGCTTGTTTGTTAGTTTGTTTTGGTCTTATAAAATTATCTGCAATTTTTTCTTATTTTTTGTTTCCTTGGGGTTTTGTCCACCTCCGTCTTCATTTCGTATTTTAGAAAGTTTGTACAAGAGAATGCCTATTTGTCGATTGTCAAAAACTAAACAAAAATATACATCTATACGCTGAGTATCTATGCATGTTTGTTGTTTGTTTGTTGTTTGTTGTTGTAGGTCAGTGTACGTACACCTAGTTGTGTATGCCTTGTGTGTGTGTGTGGTGTGTGGGGTGTGTGTGTGTCTTAACTAACAAGAGGAGTCCGAGACGTGCTCGAACCCATCGCCTTTTCTTATTGGTTTACAATATTTATTAAAGATTTGCTTTGCATTTGGTTTGCTTTCGCTTCCGCTTTCACTTCCTCTTTCTCTTCCACTTCCACTTACTCCTGCTACTCTATATTACGCAGACTCAGCCTCCGTCCCTGCCTAGAAGCTGTAGTAATGCGCGGCCAGCGGCGGCCAAGCGAATGTGGCAGCCACCTGTTGCGAGGGCTGCTGGGGCCACCGGCTCTATAACTGCTCATCGCTGGCCGCATAGTCGCTCTGCTCGGCCTTGATCTGCGCCAGCTTCTCGTGCAGTATCGAACTGGCCGTCGTGGACGTCGCTGCTGGTTCGTGCTGCTGCTGCAGCAGCTCTGGCTCGAATTTGATGCTCGAACTGCCATTGAGATCCATCATTTTGCTGGCCAGACGAGCCGAGCTGTGCGACAGTTCGCTCTTCAGGCTGCTGGCGTCCGTCTCCGAGTCGCGTGACGTCATGCGGCTGCGTCCGTTTCCATTGTTGTTGCTGCTATTGTTGTTATTGCTGCTCTTGCCGTTGTTGCTGTTGCTGTTGTTCTTGTTATGCGCCAGGTCACTGTTATTATTGTTGTTGGAATGCTCATGCTCGTCATCACTGCTGCCGCTCTCGGCGCTGCGCATGGGACTGAGCCGCTCGCGCTTGATGTCCGCATAGGTGCCCGGACTGCCCGGCCGCTTGACACCCTCAGAGCAGGTGGCAGCAGCCAGATAATCGTTGCTGCGATTATTGGTAAACGGCAGCGGCGTCTTCTTCACCAGCAGCTGATCCAGCAGCGCATTGCCATTGCCCGTGCCGCTGCTCGGCCCGCCCCCCAAGTCGCCGTCGCTGTTGAGCGTCTTGCGAATGATGCCATCGTACATATTCTCGGTGAACTCCAGCGCACTCTTCATGCCACCCGCTGCCGCGGCAGAGCCGGCATGCCCGGCATGATGATTGGCCAGCGGACTGCTGCGCATCACCTCGGCCAGGTGCGACTTAAGGAATTCGGGATTGCGATTGAAGTCCAGCGCGTAGTTGGCGCCCGCATTGGGCTGCGCCCAGAACATGCTCGGCTGGAACGACAACGGGGAGGCAGTATCGAACATGGGCAACTTGAGGCCGTTGGGTGCATTGGCTGCTGCTGCCGCTGCCGCGGCTGCTGCTGCTGCCACCGCTGCTGCGGCACTGCTGCTGCCACTGTTGCCACTGCTGCTGCCACTGTTGTTCTTCAGTGCATTGCTCAGCTTCGAACTGGAACTGTTGTTGGCGGCGCTGCTGCTGCTGCTGCTGCCACCAGCAGCTTGACTGCCTGCCTTCAGCTTGTCCAGATGATTGAGGCCATGTATATTGGGGTTCAACTTGTTCGCTGCCCCCGTCAGGCCGACGAGATCCGGTTGAGGTTTCGGCTCACGCTTGCGCGGCCGCATCAGATGACGCTCCTTCACCTTGTACTCCAGAGTGGAGTGCGGCACGCCGTAGTAGCTGCCAGCACGATGCACCGACATCTCGCCACGCTGCACCGCCTTCACTGCCTCCACAAGACTGTCCCGATCGTAGTTGCGGTACTTGCCGCGCTTCGGTCGCGTTCCCTTGCCAGCGGCCAGTGCGGCAGCATCCTGTGCACTCAACTGCTGCTGCTGATGGTGCGAGGGCGGCAGATGACTGTGATGCTGCTGCGCGAGCAGATTGGGTGAGGCGCCAAAGCGTGACGTGTCAGTGCCGCCAATGATTTTGGCCACTGAAATGCTTGGCTTCTTGTAGTTGGCGCCGCTGCTGCTGCTGCTCACATGGCCATTGCCACCGGTGGCAGAGCCTGCTGCGCCTGCGCCGCCTCCGCTGCTGCTGCACTCGCTGCCGCTGGTGTTGCCGTTGTTGCGCAGACTGTCCTGGTTGCTCTGCTCGTTGATGCGTCGCTGTATCGTGCTGGCCATCATCTTCTGTATGGATGTGGGCGACGGCGACAGCAGGTGGCCGCTGCCACCACTGCTGCTGCTGCTCTGCCGGTAGCTGTTGTTGGCAGCGGCAGCGGCAACAGCTGCTGCCAGCATTGGCGATGCCGAGTGCGGACTGTGATCGCCGCCGCCGTTGCGATTGCTGCTGTTCATCGAGTTGTTGTTGTTGTTGTTCACATTGCTGTTGCTACTGCTGTTGTTGTTGTTGTTGTTGTTGCTGATGTTGTGATTGCTGTTGCCATTGGGCGAGATGCAGCCAGCGCCGCTGACCTTGAAGGACGGAATCTTCAATATGGGATCCTCGGGCGCCTCATTGGCATCCATCGAGGAGTTCGTCTCGGGCGTTTCAGACTTTGGTAGATGACGGATGCCCAGTGCAGCCACAGCCATGGCATTCAAGTGTCGCTGCTGTTGATGGTGGTGTTGCTGCTGCTGCTGATGTTGGTGCTGCTGCAGCAGGCGCTGATCGAGCAGCGAGCTAGCAACACTCACACCATTGCTCTCATGGCCAGCGACAAGTCTGTCATTCAGGATGCCTCCACTGTTCGCCAGTATCAGTGTCTTGATCAGATCTCCCAGTCGCTGTGTATCATCGGGATTGGGCATAACGATGCCCGTCGCCAGCAGCAACGTTTGCAGCAACACATTCGTATCGATGTGCATGGGAAATCCTGCAGCGCTGGCTGCCACCGCCGCCGCTGTCGCTCCCTGGAGCCCGGCAGCGCCCGACGTGGGTGTGCCTGTGCTCTGTGGTCGCATCAGCTTGGGCGACATCTGACCCGACTCCAGATCGTCGCCCAGCTCGCTGCCATTGTGCTCGGACATGCCGCTTAGCTTGCGCAGTTGCTCGCTGGCCGCAATGTGTTGGGCCAACTCCTGAAAGCCTGTCGATGCCGGCGTCGATGCATTGCTATCGCCATCGCCAACCTCATCGCCCGACTCGTCGTGCTCCTCTGCTCCCAGCCCTGAACTGGCACCGTCGTGCTCCTGCTGCAGCTCGTGCTGTGGCGTTCGCTTCAGTTCGGGCGACGACAACTTGCACTGCTTGCTGCGCAGCATCGTCGAGCGCGCACCTTGGTAATAGCCCGATGCACGCCGGCCGCCAAGCTTGTGCTTGGACAGTGGCTCGCTGATGCAGCGCGTGGCTGACGCTGCCACGGACGCGCCGCAGTCCGAGAGTCTGTAAAAGGGAGAGGGAGAGAACGTTAGAGACAAGTGATAATTATATAAAACTTAAGACTACCATAAGTGGGACTTGAAGTAGAGTAAGAGAGTTATTTCCTGAGTCTTAAGTAACTTCTTGTTTATAGAGTTTAATTGTCATTAATTAAAGTTTGGTCAAGCTTAGCATATAATTTCTTTATAATATTGTGGAGTATATATACTATACTGTACTCGATATGTTTGGTATTTCACATTAAAATAAATGAAAACTGGCAAGAAAACTTGGGCAATTTATAATTTTTATTACTTCCCACATTTACTCGAAAATTATAAAAGATTGGTAAGCCCTTAGTTAATCTTAAGCATTTTTGTCTTGTCTTAAATGGTTTTGGGTTGATATTAAATAAGACATACGTGTAAGTTTCTTAATTTACCTTGTGTTTAATTTTTACTTAGTCGCTACATTTGCCACAATTTAATCAATATCACAATATTAAAATATAAAATTTAATTTAAAAAAATTTGACAACCTTTTTATACCAGAGACCTATTAGGGTATAAGGACATTAAAAGTTTGTGCCGACAGAGAATGCAAAAGAATATATGCAAAACATAGAAGAAGGCGTGAAGGACCCCAAACAATAAATATATTAATATACCATATATAATCAGCATAACCACCCTAGTCTATAAAGCCATGTCCATCTAACTATATATCTGTCTGTCCACTTGAAAAATCTTGATCTCAGGATATAGGAGCTAGTTTTATACAAAAATTATAAAAAATGTCTAAGCTCATCAACCAAATCAACTTAATTTAACATTTTGGCCACGCCCACTTCCATAAATCGATTATAATCGAACCGGAAGCGTAGTTTAAATGCTGGACAGTTTATTTTTGGCAAACAAACTAACTTTCAACATTCAAAATATGTATGAAATAGTGGTTGCAATCGGTTAAATAACATAGAAGTGATTTATTTAAAATTATTAAATTATTTAAAATAATTGAGAAAATTTATTTACAAGTTATTTAAGAATTAATTTGAAACACATACTAATTTCCAAGTTATTCCCTGCAAAGTATGCAATACAAAATACGCTAAACATAGAAGTTTTATACATAAGAAATTCCTTTTAATCAGCTACGTAGAGGGTACATCAAAGTCGAGTTCACACAACTTTCGTGCTTGTTCTTTCTTGTTTTTAATGGGTTTATATTTTACATATCTAGAAGACTTTCTGTTTCTGTGAGCCTCAATATGTTAAGTTCTCCACGTTTAACTTTCATCTTTGAAAGAATTGAACCACCCCAAGTGCAACTGTACAGAGAGCAATGCAAGCAATTGACCAGTCAATCCGGTTGATGTTGCTTAGTAGCCTGCTCTCCCTGCATCTCCAACCTTCCTCCTGCAATGAACTTCCCCCTTCAGTCCCCCTCTGGGTGACTTCACTTCAAAGCAGAACAAAGAAGCTGACAAAATATTATTTTCACTCCTGCTGCTTTCTTCGGCACGGCAAGAGAGTGCACTTCGTCTTCTGCTTCTTCATCTTTCACTTCATCATACATATATTTTTTTCGGATTCGGAGTCTGTACTTATATTGGGCACTCACACACACGCGCACACACACACATGCGCTAGTGAGGGCCCGCTTAAAAGTCCTGACAATGAGCGCTTTTTAAATGTCTGCAGCAGGCAATGGCGACGGCGACGACGACGAGGACGGTGACGACGATGTCCTTGTCAAAGGCAATGGCAAGGATGCAGCATAGAAAAATTGGTGCCTTTTTTTCACAGTGTTTTTTTCGATTTTGGCTGCTGTGTAGCAGAGACAAAAGATGACATGCAAGGGGTGAGTGACACGAGAAGGGAATGGGTGGCAGGGGGGGGGAGTTCTACAAAGATGTCAGCCTGCCAGCGTAGCCAGGGACAAACATGTTTTTGAAGTTCATTAGACGAATTTCAAAAAAAGCATTTTTCACTTAATGCCAAGCTCGAGCCAAGCCGCACCACTTGGCGCGCTGCTGATGCCCCTGCGGAGTAGAGGGGGGGGGGGGGCACTTTTGGTAGCCCGTTTGAAAAGGCAACTTTTGTGTAAAGCAACAACAGCAACATGAGTGAAAGCCGTACGAAATTTTTCTTTTCTTTATGCGCAGCCAGCAAGGGAGACGAGTCGAGGACGAGTTGAGACGCAACGCGACGCGCCGCGCCGAGACCCTTTTGGCAACACGCTGCACGGGCAACGAGCTGCATTGCTGGGGTGGCAGAGCAGTACATTGCTCTGGCTGCGACGGAAACGCACAGCTTCAGCTACAGCTTCGGCTCCAGCTTCTTTGCCCTCGCTGTGGGCTGTGGGGCAGCTCGGAAAAAGTTGACTGAAAAGTTGTCGCTACTTTTTCCTTCTCTCCTCTTATTTTTTCTACATTTTATTTAAGGGCAGCGCGAGCGCGCGTCTGGAAAATGTCTGAAAATTGCGCAGACAACAAAAAACGGCGGCTGTGGGCGGTGGCACAGGTGGCAGGTGGCAAGTGGCAGGTGGCAGGTGGCAATGACTGCTGGCTGGACGAAACTGGACGCGATATCATTAACAGCGGAATATGCAAAAGAAAAGCGCCGAAAAAGTTGGTGAAAATATATAAAAATATATATGTATATAGCGAAGCGTATAAATACTCATAATTGCGGCAGCTGCTAAAAGGAAGAGAGATAAAAAGAGAGAGAGAGGGAGAGAGGGGGGTGGAGAAAGCGGCGCAAAAGGATTGCGAAAATAAATGAAAAATGTCATTTCAATGTCGTTTTGATTTTTTGTTGGTGTCGTTTACCTTTTGGCTGCACTTCAATTGCAATTTGATGTTGCAACACAGCAGCGCAGCAGCAGCGCAGTCAGCTGCAGCAGCAGCTGTTGTTGTTGGTTTTGTTGCACGCATGTAGCGAGGATTCATTTGCGTTGCAGTTTTTCCTCATCTTTTTTGCTCGTATTTTTTACTGTTCTGTTTTTTTTTGTTTGTTTGTTAATGGCATTCTCTTCTCCCCCCCTTCCCCTTCCCCTCTGCTTCTTCTTCCCCTCTCTTCTACTGTTTTTGCGCTCTCGTATTTTTCGTTTTTCTGACATTTTGTTTTAATTTGTGGCAGCAACAGCGGCCGCGGCGAAAGCAGTGCAAAAAAAGGGTTGATTTTTTTATATTTGTGTTGCATTTTTGTTGCTGTTGTAATTTTGACGCGCTGTTGCAATTGCATCGGCAACTGCTGTTGCTGTTGTTGTTCTTGTTGCTGTTGCTGACATTTTTATGTGCATATCGCATTTTTGTCGGTTCATCCCACACCTTTTGTTTGCATTGAACACACACACACACGCACATACCCGCAGAACACACCCAGAGCTACGCATACCCTTACACACCCTTGCACACCCTTCCAAACCCTTTCCCACGCCCCTCGCCCACGCTGCAGAATGCAAGCAATGCGTCGGTAATAATTTTCGGGTTTACCGAGCGAGCGCAGGGTCAACGGTAAGTGCGAGTACACATATAATTACATTTCCCAGCCAGCGCTAATGAAAGCAGCTTTAACAACAACAACAACTGCAACCAACTGCACTTTGAGCCGTGACAATGATACAAAGATCTAAGCGGAAGTTTAGCAGATGATAAACAAAACACTGCAAATTTTGACAGACTAATAAATATCGCAAATAAGCATGCAAAGCTCGTGTTGCATAGTGTTTATGTAGAATCGTATGTAGAATGTGAATCAAGCCTGCCAGATCAGCCTTTTACCGGCCAGATCTGTCCTTTACTTTCTTTATTTTCTTTCATATTTTGAAACGCCCTTTAATTATATGGAGAACCTTTAGAATATTATCCATAGAGTATGACAAATTACATAAATGTAAAAATGTATGATATGGAATTTTAGGTTTTTCTTAAATCAAAAAAAAACCAATCTACTGATTTTTCTCTTCCTTGCCCTTGTCTATCCAATATATTGTTGTTTTTTTTATCCTAGATTAAGATTTATCTTTTTGCCAGGAGGCCTTTATATAATATGATACGATTTTCCTTGACAAAGATCCTTTTGCTAGCATCTTTTAATATAATTAGGACAGGAAATGTTTTATAAACAAGTGTATTAGGTTAGCTAAGTAGAAGCAGCTGACAGTGAAAAAAAACTGATCGAAATAGTAGGGCAGTCTGAATTGTTCCTCATCATTCGTCGGTTCGTATGAACATCTTTACCTCAAAAGCTATTAATTGCATTGAAATTTTAAATTTTAGTGAAGTTTATAATTTAGACACGTCTTCAGAAATGAAAAAAGAACTTTTACAGTCGTAGTTTTGATTCGATTTAGCTATATTTAAGTTATATTGAAGCTGTGTAAGAAACACTTTAAGAAGAAGCCTTCGATAAAGGGTATGGCGAGGTCGAGGGCACTCGAGGATAGTTCTCTTACTTTATAAATCCATTTAACTCTTGATTTTGACTCGATGTGATCTCAAAAAAGGAACTAAAATACTCAAAGAAATAAATTATTCATTGAAATAAACCTAATTCCCAACTTATCAAGCTAAAATTGAGTTTTTTGATCTTGTAACGAATCCCGTGAGATCTTAATCTGTCATCCCACATTCCCACTAAGTATCGCCCTTTGATTTTTTGTGCAGTGTAGCCCGGCAAAATTTGTCTTTATCGGGATGCGGGCCTGGATGGCGGGATAGCTTTCAAGGGGGGCGTTGACGAGGGGCGTGACGTGTCGTAGCTGGCGGCAGGCAGCAAGTACACAATGTACCGCACCATGGCTTAATTTGCACGTGTGTGCTAGTGTGTGTGTGTGTGCGTGTGTTTGTGTGTGTTTGTGCGGCTGACGACGTCGAATGCAATTTTGTTAAAAATGCATTAAGTGCATGTGTGCGTGTGCCGGTGTGAGTGACTCCGTGTGTGTGTGTGTGAGTGTGTGTATGTTTTTTATTTTCGTATGAATGCAATTGCATGTTTGTTTTTGTTGCCAATGCAGGCCTCCCAGCCGCATTCCCCCGCCTGCCCTTCCCCTCTGCCTCCTCCTCTCAGTGCACTGCATTAACCCGCTCCAGCCCTGCACTTGATGCGTGCGCAGCAAACAACCACCTACACACACACACACGCACAGCGTTTGGTATATGCAGTTGCATTTTTTCGGAAGATATGCACTCATTTTTTTACGGCCTGCGCTGCCGGCGGCGCTGCCGACGTTGACGCTGCCGCTGCAGCTGCAACTGCTTTTTTGTATGCTTCTTTTTTCTATCTCGCTCATTTGAGCGACATTTCATTCACGCACGCATATAGCACATAACGGCAATCAGGCCGGCAAGGGTGGAGAGGGAAAGGGGGGCCAGTAGGTGGGTTTGGTCGGTTGGCTGTGCGGTCAGGCAGTCAGGCCAGCCAAGCGGGCCGAAACACAGAGAGAGAGAGGGAGAGGGGGAGGGGGCCACCTGCACTGTTCAACGGTCATTGAAATGACAAAAATATGGCAAAAATAAACGAAAGCAGAGCGTGCAATGGAAAACAGTTAAAAAATTGTTGGCCTGCAGCAACAGCAACAACAACAGCAACAACAACAGCAGCAATAACAACAACTGCAACAACAACAACGAGAGCGAGTGCAACAATAGCAAGTGCACGCATTAAGGTTTTTTATTTCTCTCTTTCTTTTTTTTTTGGGGCCAAATGGGGAAAGCGACAGCGCTGCAGTCGCTGCTGGCAGCGCTGTAGACGTCAGCGCCATCAGTCTATGCCAGTTATTACGTTCACAATTTTTTCGTCGGTGCAGCAGTGTGCGTGTGTGTGTAGGTGTGTGTGTGCACAGAGAATTTTTCGTAAACGAAAAATAATGAATACACACACACCCACACACACACACATAAAGAGCGACAACACCCAAGCGACCCCAAGCCACCTGCCTCCTTCCTTTCCCTCCCTCCCCCCACGCAGCCCTTTGCCACATTGCATAGAAAAAAGTAGCAAGAAGAAAGACCGAAAAAAAAAAAAATGTAAAACGCAGCGGGGAGAAAAAAAGCGATCGATATGATGCACTCATTTTCTGTCTGCTGCGCCGGCGACGCTGCAGCAGCGCCGACATCTCGACGCTTGACTTGGAGTGCCGTCGCCATTGCCTCATCAGGGGTTGCAACGGGGTGCAGGGGGGGAGGGACAGTGCATAAAAAATCCGTAATAATAAACGCTCGAAAAAAGCCAAAAATTGCAGCGTCAGTAGCTTTTGTATTTCAAGTGTTTGGCAGCGCAGGCAGCGAGGAAGGACTACGATTGTGGCAAATGTGGCAGCAACTTGCACCGCAACTGGACATGTTTCACGCGCGCATTGAACACTTGTCGATCTACAGAGCTGCTGCTGCTGCTCCCTTGCAGCTTGCCACAGCGCTCCACAGTCGCCATGCTCGGGCACTTTTGGTTGCTTTTTATTATGACAATTAAAATAGGTGCAACGTTATGTGGCAACTGCTGCTGCTGCTGCTAACAAACACTTGGCCATGCTTCGGAGACAATGGACAAGGACTCGTGTGCTGGCGGCTCAAGTGGCTGCTGTCGCTGTCGTTGTTGTTGTTGCTGCCGCCACCGACGATGCAACAAAAAAACAACCGAAAAAGTAATGACGAAAATTGTGGAAGTGCTGGAAAATTATGCACACGTTGTCGACGCTTGTCTCCTCTGTCGTCTGAAGTGCTCACGTCGTCAGAGCAGAGAGAGGAGAAAGCGGGAAGAGGGAAGAGGGGTAAGGGGACAGTCAGGCAGAGTGCAAAAAAGAAGAGAAATAACATAACGCAAATAATAGGCTAGGTGCTGCTGAGCATTTTAGAGTAATTAAAAAAATAGCAGGCATAAAGCATAAAGAAGTTGAGATGGAGAGCACACACACACACACACACCTCTCTCTCGCACACATACCTCTCTTGGACACGTGCATTTTTGTATTCTTCTTGCGCCTCGTTTATTTTGGTTTTTCATTTTACTTCTTTTTTATTTCGGCTGCTCAAATTTGATGCAAATTTATACGGTTGCAGCCAGAACCCTTCCCCCTTCACCATCCCCTTCCTGTCCATGCCCCTGCCCCTGCCCCGTTCATTGCCAGTAATTAAGCATGGCCAACGCAACGGCGGCTGCGTGCTATGGGGCGTATGTGTAATTTTCGGCATCGTTTCATAAACCGCACTCAAACCACGATTCTGTACACACACACACACACACACACACATGCAGAGCTCGCTCTGAGAAGGCAACACACACACAGGCTTGTATGTGTGCACAAGCTCAAACAGAGCACACACACGGCACACACACGGCACACACACACACACACCCATGCATGTGTAATTGCACGATTTTTACATAGGCGCACAACAATAAAACTTCCCGAGTGTCGGACGCCCCCGTCACAGAGGCACTGCCCCACCCCGCCCCGCTCCATAGTCCTGGCCCTGGCGCTGGCGCAGCCTCGGCGCAGCCCTGTTAAGTATGCTACAATAAATGCAGTGTCAGAGGCGGGGCCAGTGCCCAAAGTGCAATTATCTTGTGCATTGTCTGCTGGCACACCACAGCCTTTGTTGTTGCTGTTTCTCATGCTGTAGTTGTTGCTGCTGTTGTTGTTTTTGTTTTTTTCTATATATACCTTCTTGTAGTTCAATTTTGGGTACAATAAGTTCATTAACAAGTTTGACCAGATCGTTTGCTCCCTTCAACTTTTTAATGCATTCAAATTGTTGTGAGATTTGCAAAAATTTTAAATGCATTTAAAGCAATATAAATTTTAATTATATTTATATATATTGCCATGGCATTTTCAGTTTAAATTGCACAAATGAAAAGCCGGAAAACAAATGAAGAATTTATTAAAAAATTCCAAGTGGGGAAAAATGCGAAAACAAATTTCAAAAATATATTTATAATTTAAGACATGGGAAAAAAGTGAGCGAAATATATGAAGATAAAATAAAAATTAAAAAAAAAAAAATAAAACTGAGTACAAAAAAAATATAGAATTAATATTAAGAGCAATTAATGCTTAATAAATCAATTCAAATTAAAGAAATGCTAATATTATTATTATAATTATTATTTTAAACTGTCTCCAATGTCTTACATTGCTTAAGTATTCTCTTTCTATTTAAAACAACTAAGTATTATTCACTTTGCTAGTATATTAATTTTTCTATTTCACTTTCCAAATATACAAAAAATAAATCTTCTCTTACTTTGGAAGCATTGCTCCTTTAGAAAGTATTCTAACATAAAACCTTAATTGACTCCACTCGATACAAACTTGACAGATCTAAGTCTTCTTTTACTATCAATTTCATTCTTCCATTTTCTTGCAGTGTATCTGCATTGTCTGTAGTGCCTTAGTACATATTTTTCTCTACTGTCACTGCAATTATAATTCTGTTTTTTTCCTTCCAACTACTATGATTTACATAGATAATTGTGCGATTATACATACAAAGCAGAAGCAGGGCATATTGCAAGGTATATATTGTAGAATGTAGGTAGACAGTTGTGTCACTTACCTGACTGTCTTGCTGTCGCCGCTTATGGATGAATTTGGCGATGGTTTGCTGCTCAGATCCAGGGGCGCATCTGCACTGGGACTGGGAGTATCTTTCAGTGTGGGACTTGCCGTGGCAGCGGCAGCGACGACTGCAGATACATCTGAGGTAGATGGCGTTACCGAGTTAGTATGGTGTTGCTGTTGTTGTTGTTGCTGCTGTTGCTGTTGATTGGCCAGCGTGCTAATCAGATTGAAGTCGGTCATCATGGTGAACTTGGCCAGTTTTTCGGCCATTGATTCCATTGATGTCATCTTAGACGGTTGCTTCTGTTGCTGCTGCTGCTGCTGCTGCTGCGTCAGCAGCTTGTACAGTTCCAGGGGAGTTGTGGGGGCGACGGGAGTGTTGCGTGTTGCTCTATGCTTCTGGTTCTTGCCTATGTTGTTGCTGCTGCTGCTGTTGTTGTAGTTTCTGCTGCTATTGTGCAGCGATGCGCTCGAGTTGCTGTCGCTGTCGTGCTGCTTGGGAAAGTTGCGTTAAGCAGAAGATAATACAATGTCGCAAAGAGGGAGAGAGAGCTTACCTGCTGCACAGCAATGCCGCTGTAAATGTTGCTGTTGTGTGTTGCTGTTGTTGTTGTTGTTTCGGCCACCAATTCGCCTTGGGCGTTCACCGTTAGCAGGCGACCGTTAATACAGAAATTGCACTTATCAGACGGTATCCAATCGTTGGGTTCTGGCGGTGGTGGTGAAGGTGAGCCTGAGCTACGTGATGTTGCACTTGAGTCGTGTTCCTGTGATGTTTGCTGCTTGTCTGCAGAGAGAGTGGGAAGAATGTTATCAAAGATATTTTAAAGATTATTTACCTAAACTCACCAAAATCTCTTTCAAATTGCAGTAAGCCCTGGTTGTTGTTGCTGTTGCTGTTGCTGTTGCCGTTGGGCTGCTCTAAACGGTGGTTCAGTGTTGGTTTGTAGTGTTCGCTCTTCTGAGCGTCCTCTTCGCTCTCTTGCGTTATCGATATGGGCTGTTGCTCGGCAATATTCAATTGATTGCGCGTCACTTGATCTTGATAATGTTTCCATTTCCTGCGACCCATTAATTCCTCAGCGACACGTTCTAGGCCTGAACAGAGACAGAGAGAGAGGGAGAAAGGTGGTTAGTTGGTTCTGAGAACTGCAGGTGTAATTAAAAAAGAAAGGGGCAACATTTGTATTGGATTTCTTCATGCAATATGCATAGGTCGAAGGGGGCTATTAAGTTTCGCTAATATCTCTGTAATTTGCGGTTCGATTTTTTTGTTGCCACCTAGATTTCTTTGGCTTGGGAATTTTCGCAGGCATAAATAACTTAATTGAAAGGCAAATGGCAAATGGCGAATGGCGAACGATACGTTCGAATCGAATGCAACGAAAGGCAGGAAGGAAGGCCAGCTCAGCTCACGCGCATATGTATGTACAGCACAATGTAAGAATGTGCGCGCGAATTGCGTTCAAATTATAGCCTATTGCCAGGCACACACTGCGTATGCGTATTATTATAACGTGTACGCCAAGGAGAGAAGTAAAAAAGAAATGATAGATTCGCATTGCTCGCCGCTGTTGTTGTTTGCATACGAGAGAAGTGCATTTCCTTGCATATCCTTGCAGCGCCGTCTAATTGCCACACACACACACACACACACACACACGGGCAAGTTATGCAATTTAATGCAAATGGCAGGAGGCCACTCGAACTGTCGGCCATGCGTGCCTCAAAAGTGCAAAACTTTTGTGCTTGTGCCTGGCAAAAGGTTACGCGTCAACTCACACGAAATGCGAATTAAATATCGCCCGGAGAGGGGGGCACGCGGGGCACCTCCTCAGCGATTTGGCTAAACAAAATGTTCAACGTAATCTGCCGCATTTTGTAGCACTTTGTACGCATTGCAATTTACAAAATATTGCATTGTTATTGCATTGTTTGCTTCTTCGATTTCGGAAACCGGAAGCTGGGCAAAGTTGCTCCCTCTCCGTCTTGCTGCGTCCTGGTTGCGCCAAAGTGCGTGCAGTGCGTGCGACATTAGGGAAAGGGGAACGGGAACGGAGCCTAGACGAGGCAACGAGGCAACTAGGCAGCTGGCTGGAGCCTCAAGTGGGGCACAGGCGTCGCAGCTGCTGCTGCTGCTGTTGCTGCTCATTCCGGTGCATAAGTAGAACGGCGTGTTCGAAACTTTTTTAGCGTTAAAATTGCATTGCAACTGTAGCGCTGCTGTCGCTGTTGCTGCTGTTGCTGTTGCAGTTCTTGCAACTCTTGTTGTTGTTGTTGTTATTACCCATTGCGTTTTTGAGGTGCTCAAATAAACAGGGTCGTCGCCGTTGCCGCAGGGGTTGCTGGCGTTGCTGGCTCGCGTTGCCGTTGACGTCGCACGCACCAAAAAAGGCGAAAAAACGAGGTGAATGCACGCGCGCGACTTGCCAAGCTCAAACTTTAAAGTGCAGCCAGCACACACACACACACACATACGGGTAAACACACCTATACACACAGGCATTTGGTGAAAAAAAACCTCACGCATACAAGAGAAATGCCAAGGGTTGCATGGCTCCACTGCCGACGCGGCGGTTGCATACAATGCGGAGAACGCACGCACGCACGCACAATGTGTATCTGTATGTGTGCGTGTGTGTGTGTGTGTGTGTGCGGTTGAGCGACACACATTGCGTATGCGTTGCGTTCGCAGGTTGCGCGATCTCAGTGGCGTCTGCGAGCGCCTGAAAGTATGCTAAATAGAATTGCACTTCTTGCTCGGCGCTGCATGTCGTCAGTCTCAGACGTTGTCGATAGGGGCCAGCTACACGCACACACGCACACACACGCATACTGTATCTGCATATGAATGCGTGCATTTACATACAGACACATATAAGCTTCATTTAGTCAAGGCGACACGTGGCTTCCCAGCTCGCTCTTCGTTGCCTCGCCTGCCTTGCCTCGCCTGCCTGCCTGCCTGTTTGTCTGTCTATCTGTCCGCCTGTCTGTTGGCCTGTCTGTTGATTTGTTTGTTTGTTGTTTGGCTTGTTTTAGCGGCTTTGTGGTCGCCCTAAAACTAACAGCAAATCAAAAACGAAAGTGCGTTTGCAGCAACGTTTAAATTCAGCAATTTAAACGGGGCGTATGATTAATATGATGAAGTTGGTTAACGCTTGCACGGGGGGATGGGGACGGGCTGTGGGCGACGAAAAAAAGCAATTAAACACGCAAACTCATTTAAAAATCGGAGCACCAACACACGCACACACACACACACACATGTGGAAATGCCATGTGAGAGACAACCAACCAACGAAGCAAGCCATGAAAAGTGGCAAAAGAAATGCACGAAAAAAATGCAATTATCGATTAATGTACACATTACGGTTATATGGCTCATATACATATGCACACACACACACGCATACAAATGCCTGCGTGATATGTGATATGTGTGTGTCTTTGGTAGATAATCCCTTATGTATAGGTGATTTATATATACCCTGCATGTCAGTCTGTCTGTCTCTCTGTCTGTTTGCATGTGTGTATGTCTGTCTGTGTGTGTGTGTATACAAGCACTACCTTTTTGTGTCTGTGTGTGTGAAAGAGACGAAAAAAACGATTTTCGAAATAAAAACAATTTTTCTTTTTTTCCGGTTAATTTTTTTTTTTGCCGTCAACCTTTGCTCATCCTTTAGTTTCTTCGGGCGGAGGTCAAGCTGGGATAGCTGCGTAGAGGGGGGGGTAGATTAACCCGAGGGGGACTTGTCATTTACGCACGCTCGTTACATAAGCAAATTTCAGTAATGATATTGGTACATAATGTACAAAGCTGTCGATACAAAATGGCTCTTGTTGCTGCCATTTGCATTATTCTTGTGGCATGCAACGTGCCCCGAGCGTGCCCAATGTATGCATGCATGCATGCATGCATGTGTGTGTGTGTGTGTGTGGGTGGTAACAAGCCTCTCCCGAGGGGCGTCTTGTTGTTGCGGTGCCTCCCGCCATCAACTTTTTAACCACGCTGACATGTCGACAGCGACAACTTGACATTTTTTACGGCCTTTGCGCTGCTTTGCTTTCATTTCGGTTCTCTCTGTCTCCCTCTCTCCTTCTCTCACATTTTGCTTATTTTGAACGTTCTTTTTGCTGTGCTTTAGTTTGGCAATGCCCGTGCGTGCCGTAATGAAATGTCACCATGTGACGCAGTCACAGACAGACAGATAGACAGAGAGAGACCGCAGCAGTCTCAGTTTCGGCAGGATTGCGTAGCATCTGCAATGGCACGCTTCAGGCAGACAGTCGTGGCAGACAAATAAGGCGCTATCAGTTGCATATGTGATGATTGAGAGGCACACTCGAAAGCAGTATACCCTGTAGAGAAGAGCAAATGCTAAAATGTGCATAAAATATCAAGCTAATCTTACTGTTTAAGGCAACTTAGCTGACAAACGGTTGAAGAATCGATTTTTATACTCATTTTGAATCACTTAATCCAAATAACGTAGACCAGCTTCAATATTCTACAATTAAATTGCTACAATTTAAATTTCCAAATAGTCATCTGTTCAAACTATACTTTTTTTTATTATTAATTGCAATGCTAACACTGTGTTAAAGACTCTTCTTTAAAAAAGTAATATTCAATAGTTAAAGAATTTTTTACGCGATTCCAATCAATATTTTTCCTATTTCTGCCTGTACATGTTACAAAACTCTAATATGTTTTCTTACTAGAGTAAAATATGTTGATGATAGATCAATTACAAGAAAGTTCAAATCTAGATTGTCATTGCAGGGTATCTGCAAGTCGCATGGCATGCTATACTTGTTCTTGCACCTTTGAAACATGATAATCTAACAATGTTGATTGAAATGCATGAAAATATTTTGGTGCACATTGTGGGGAGCTACTAAAAATAAACCGTTAGTCTGGCATTAGCTGTAGTTGCAATGCATTGTTGTTGTTACTCGTTATTGTTGTTGTTCCCGCTGCTGTTGTTGTTGCTGCTGCTACTATTCGGCTTAACACACGCCATCGCATTTTGAGTTATGTCGAATGTCAACGTACTTGCGACTACTTTGGCTACGAAGAGAATTGAGGGGGAGGAGGGGGAGTGGCCAACACGTGGGCGAAAATAAGGGTGAAGACAAAGGGGTAGGCGGAGGGCTGTGCTGGCGACGGCAGTTAGTTAGTTAAAGGACACTCTTGTAGCTTTTAATGTTCGCTGCTGTGGTCGCCTGGCGTCACATGTCCTGCCGCAACAACAAATTGGTTAGAGACAGAGAATCCAGGAAGAGAGAGAGAAAGAGAGAGAGGAAGAGGTAGAGTGACTGAGAGAGAGACAGAGCGTGAGCGCGAAGGGGTCGCATAAAAAACGAGCAAGTTTCAAAAGCCAAAAGTGAAGCAAAGAAATGAGTTCCGTTAAAATTACTAAAAGAGCCCAGAAACACAACAACAACAACAACAACAGCAGCAGCAACACCAACAACAGCAACAACAACAGGAAGAACAAGAGGAACAGTGGTTGAAAGGCAGCAGCGCCGGCAACGTGAAGTCGCAACTCGGAAAACTGAAAACCAAAGACTGCAAACAAGTCGCGCAGTGCGGCCTCGCAGTGCGTTTTTTAGGGGCTTGTTAAATGTTGTGTGCAATGAAAAGGACATGCGACATGTCCGTGTGTGTAGAGGCATGCCTGTTTGTGTGTGTGTGTGCGTGCGTGTGTCGATTTAAAACGCTTTTGCCCGAATTGTCCAGCTCACTCGCATTGCAATGCAAAGCGGCAGCGCTGAAATGTAAATGAATTGCACAAAACGCGCAAGGACACACGCAGCAAAGCAACACGCGCAGCCCCTCCAGCCACGCCCCCCACACACTGCATGGGATGCACATCGAGGCAGTGTCAGCGCTACCCTCTCGTCCCCCCTCTATGCATTTAGCAACCCTTTCGACAGTGCAAAACTAAACACACAACCTACCCCAAAAATAAAAAAACTAGAAGAAGCCTGGCAATTTACATACTGACAACATCAATTCACACACACTCGCACACACACACTAGGCACTTTTTGTGTGTCACTTTGGCACAGAAATTGTCGTCGTCATCGTCAGCGTCATCGCACTGTGGGCATATGGAAAATTAGAAGCAGCGAATAGATTCGATTGCCCTGCTCGGGCCTTGCCTCGTCTTGCATCGGCTCGGCAGACAAGTTCGTCTTGTTGTTGTTGTTGTTGCAGCTGTTGTTGTTGTTGTTGTTGCTGCTGTTATTTTCGGTGTGGGAGTCTTTCACTCGTCGTCGTCGCCGTCGTCGTCGTTGTCGTTTCGGTGCTATCGTTGTCTCGCTCTAATGCGCTTTCGCATGCACTTTTGGGCCTGCATGCAATTTGATTGGTTGGCCAGCCGTTTTTCGGCCAAATTTGTGCAGTGTGTTTTTTTTTGCTGTTCTTGTTGTTCGATTGCATTTGATTGCATGTTTGCTTCGCACTCCAAAACGACTGCGCTGCAATTGGTGGGTTTCACTTCACTTCTCGCTGCGAGTCGTTTGCCAAAGGAAATTACCCGAAATTGCCACCGATTTCAGCTCCGCCGGCAAGGTAGCTCTATTTAACTAACTTGAACTGTAATTGATGCATTTCTGAGTGTGTGTCTGAGTGTGTGTGTGCCGTAGGTAATTGCAAGATTGATGATTGATGGACAATTTGGCTGCGAAAGTTCTGAACATCATTATCATATTAGAGTTGCTAAAGAGCTTCAAAGTTGATCAATTATTCATTTGTTGTTGACCAAAAAAATCATTTGATTAGGTATAAATATAGCACAAAGGTAATACATATTATCTTGGCTTGTTAGGTAGATAATTATTTGAAAAATTTATAGATATGTTTTTACTGAGTTAAGGCACATTTAAATAGCAGTTAATCAGAATATTTTAATTGATAGAACAGCTGAATATTTTTGTTTTTATATTTATATATTTTTTATAAACTTTTTTATATTTATTTGTATTTTTTATATATTTTATACATATTTTTAATGGTCATATAGACTCCAGGAACAGTAAAACATGTACTAGAAACAATAATAAAATTCAATTTAAATATTAAATGCTTTCTTTATTTAATGACTTTAGAAGACGTACACACTCCTGATGAATTGCCCGCTTAACCAAGGTAATTGAGGCTGTGGAACAGACTTCTCAAGAGTTGATTGGTATTATAATTGTTTTTTATATTTTATATTTATTAAATACATATTTAATATTATTATTTATTTAAAAACAACTTTCACTCAATACCAATAAGTTAATTAATCATAATGGTGTTAAAATATCATAGATAACTCGAGTATATAGCATAGCTCCTGCTTGATTCCTAGTTGCACAACCTCTCTGCCATTTCAGTGGAATGAAGCAGCAACGATGTCACCGGATATTTAATTTATTTACTACTCCTGCACACAATAAAACGCCTGCATTCAACCCTATCTAATATCATCATCACATTTTCCGGAGTGCCCAATTTAACAACGACACCGTAAAACGGAGACGACAACGAGGCAGCCAAATAAATTTCCCATAGACCAAATGGCAGAAAAGAACGAAAGAAAACGTGAAGAGAGGGAGAGAGAGAAAAAAGTAACGAAACGAGAAGTTTTTAATATAAATAAAGTCATGCCAAAATAGCAGCACAAAAGGCAGCAGCAGCGCAGCTGGAGAAATTTATTGAAATGTAAAATGCAGAGAAATGCAATTTCCGCACAAACACAGCAAACTGCAGCAGCACAGCAATAAAAAGCGCAACAACACCAGAGGGAGGGGGAGGGGTAGAATGAGGCAGAGAGAGAGAGAGGGGGGGCCAGGCTAGACAATTGCCAAGAGCAGAGACCAAAATAAAAGACAAAACTTGCAGCACGTCGAGGCGCGTCGACACAGCGGGACATTAAAACGGGCTGCTGCAACAGGCTGTTGCACAAACACACACACACACACATATAGAACTGTGTGTGTGTGTGTGTGTGAGCACTCTCTATTTTCTATGCGTGGTTGTGTAGTAAAAAGTGAAGCTGCATGCAACAGGCGCCCGAAAGTATGCAACAAAAAGCTCGTCACAGCAGCCGAGCAGCTAAATAACTAAACAAAAGCTAAACCAATTCATGCGCTCATTCATTCATTGAATTGGCAAATTCAATTTAGCCGCACACAGCAACAGAGCGAGAGAGACATAGAGGGAGAGAGGGAGTGGGAGCTAGCAATAGCCGAAGTTGCGAACGATTGTTAACTGCACAACGAGGCGCAATAAAACGAAGCGTGGCAACAGATGAGCAGCCCGACCGAGGCTAACATGCAAACAAACTGCCAGACAGGCAGACAGACAGACAGTGGGACAGGCGGACAGTGGGAGAGCAGAGGATGCTGGTGGCATCAAAATTTTATTCATGGATTTAGTTGAATTTACAATGAATGGGTTTTTGGCTTAGTCGACGGGGCAGCCACTAAACGGCAAATGGCACGAAAAACGAGCAAATGATGACATTGCAGCAACAACAGCAACAACAAAAACAGCGACAACAACAACTGGAGCAACAGAATCCGCAGCAGCAGCTGGTATTTCAATTTAAATGCTGGCAGCGCAGCCAACAAGTGGCAGCAAACTATTTTCATGAGAGCGCATTTAAATTTGCAGACTTCCCCCTCAGCTCGCCCTTCCGCTGCTCCAAGGCAGCAGTTGCTCCTGCTGTTGTCGGCATCGTCGTCTGGCACACTCGACACGAACATAAATGGAAGCGTCGTCAGTGAATGAATGAGACAGTGAGACAGACCGGACGGAAGACAAGGCAGCCAGGCAGGCAGGCGGGTAGCAAGTAAGTCTGGTTAGTTGACTGGCAGTTAGCAGGAGTCTTGTTTTTGACAGCCCAACTGCAAGCTAAACAGGGCATCCGAGTTACCCAAAACTGGCAGCAGCGGCTCCACTTGATGATGATGATGGGCGAGTGTGAAACCAATTAGGGCCACTTAAGTGTGCACTTCAAACGGACACGTAGCTGCCATTGGAGAGCATCCCCCCACCCCCCACTTCAACTCTTCTTGCTGTGTGTGCTGTGCCCAAAAAAGAGGAAACACACAGTGCGCATGGAAAAACGGAAACTTCATAAAAATGATTGCCATATGAGTGCAGAGCAAGCGTTACGTATACGCAACGTTCACAATGCGCACAACAAAAGCCAAACTGGCCGAACAGATGGCGAGGGCGTAGACACCACTTTGCCGTTGTATATAACCAAAAGTCAACTGGCCAAAAAGCAACAGCAGAAAAAAGTGTTGAGTGATGCAACTAATTGCTTCAGTCAACGCCCAACGCGAACGCCCGCGACAGCGACAGCAACAGCGACGGCGACGGCGACAGCGGCAACTGTAGCCCCCAATCCAATGAAAGGATAATTGCGCGGATTGCGCACAGATCGCCTTAATCCTTTTAGGCCAGCCCCGTCATGGACCACACTGCCAGGCTGTCTGTCCCTCTGTCTGCCCGTCTGTCTGCCTGCGTTGCACTCCTCCAGGCGCGACTTGCAAACAAGCAGCAGCCGCAACGGCAGCAGCAGCAGTCGACTGCGTTTTTTCTCGCTTAATGCATCGTCCACTTGATTGCATTGCTGGCACAACACAACACAAAAAAAATGTAAAAAACAAAAATAAAAAGAGAAGAACAAGAGCTGCGCGAAAAAAGTATAAAAAATCTCGGCCTCAGTCGATTTTTTTTCGCTACTCTCCTGTTTGCATACAACAGCCACAATGCAGCAACACCTCGCGGACAGAGAGAGAGAGAGCTGGATGCGTGCTGAGTGTTGTGTGTTATCCTGCCGCGGCAGGCAACTGCCAGAGCACACATATCTCACTCTTCTTCTTCTTTCTTTTTTACTGCGCCTCTGTGCCGCGTGCTTTTTTTCGAGGGTTCTGTGATTGTCTGTGATTTGTGGAAGCGCGATACCCCGCTAAGTGTGAGACAATTGAAGCCTGTCAAATGTCCTGCAGTCAGTGCTGGCCAATTCATTTCCATTGCAGAAGCGCATTATGGCTTTTAATTGCTTATTATTTTTGGAACTGAGATACATTCTTAACGATATCAAAATATAAAAAATAAAAAATGTAGTTTGCAATGTATTAAGATTATCAAGAGACATTCTCCAACACAAGAAGGAGGCAAAGATCATGTTATAAAGCTTCCTAGTTATCGCCAGGCAAAATATATTTAAAACATATTGAAAAATGTTTTATTTCGGTATGCTAACTCTTCTAAAAACTCTAAATTAATTTTATTATTATTATTTTACTATTATTCCACAATTTTAGATATTAACACTTGTTTTCTTTGTATTTTTTTCATTTGCAAAGGCAACCGCAAAATCGAAAAACTGTCGATCATTATTGTGATCTCAAAGTTTGCTCTCAGTGCAAAATGTTTTGCGACCCTGAACTGTTTTGTATTGCCATGCGTGATGCATTATTAATCTATCTACAATATATAGTATATTGTTTTTCATGTGCATTTTGCTCGAATTTCTCTCTGCCTCTCTATGTCAGTCTCTCTCTACATTCGCTTCGAGTTTGTCGCGTTAATTTTCAATTACTTAAGAATGCATTTCTTGGCACTTCCAGCGAAAGCGCACGATTTCTATACGTGAATAGTGGAATAATTGTGTAAACAGCCCACAGCAAATGCACGAAAAAAACCTGAAACACAAAACAGAGAAGGAAAACAAAACCAAACGAAGCGAAATGGAAGACAAATCAAATCAAAACGCTGCCTCACACACACAGCTAACCTTGAATCAATTGATACGAAATGCAAAAAATTCTATCAAGAAATAGAAAAAAAAACCGGACAGTTCCACAAAACGTCTCGGTAAATTAGAATTAAAATTAGAATTGAACTTGTTGTGCCATATTTGGTTACAATTTCAGTGCTTAATTCCGCAAACGTCAAGCGATGCACGACTGCGAGGAGCGGGGAGGTGGCACGTGGGGAGTGGTGGAGGAGGGGGAGGCAGGGCTGGTTAGCTACTTGGCGCAGGCGTGGCCTGGGTGTGTGTTTTCGGGGTGCGGTGGGTGCCGGGCTCTAGGCTTGCCAACGTGTCGCCAGACGACTTATGAATTTCTAGCTAACTATTTCATTTATTTACTTTTCCGAATCGCACAAATAATAATTACGTATACGTTTATTCAAATTTCAATTGCTATTAATTTTGCCGATTAGTCGGGGGTGAGAAAGTTCTCGAAAAAGTGGAAGTTAACCAGTTTATTATAATAGTTTACAATCAGGTTTCTATTAAGGCAACGTCGAACAAGTTTTGATAGATTTCGATGGTTATCCATAGACAATAAAAACGTCTAATGACAAAAGAATTATTCTTTGCAAAATCACTGCATGGAAATCAATAACATCAACTTATTTCTTTTTGTTTTGGCTTGGCTTATACTTTCCAGTAACTGTTTACTTCGTCTGGCCGCATTTGAATATTTAATTTCGCTCAAAGTGCATCAAGTGCTGCAATTATCGGACTGCTTGCAAACAAAACAAATTATCTACAATTGCAATTATTATAATTAAACATATATCGATTTTGCTAGGCCGCCGTCGCCGGGCTGGGCTGCTTTGCAAACAAAGTTTCAAAAGAAAACTATCAATAATCGTTTGGGGCTTTGCTTTGCCATCAACGTATTTTCCCCTGTTCTCTATCGATCATAGTTTGCAGTATTCATGAATATGAATAATTCTCAGACAACGACGAGTAAGCAACGAGTGAGTCCAATTGCAATTTGGTTGAATCACAATTCGACTTGCTTGCTGATCTTGAACCCAACGCAGAAGGTAGAATAGAAAACCAAATCAAATGTACAGAATGAGAAGTAGAAACAGATAGATAGGGAGAGAGAGAGAGAGGGAGAGAGAGAGAGAAGAGCAGAGGCATCAAAGAGTACGAAATTAACGAATGCCGTGCAAAGCGTAGCAAGTGTAATCTAATATTACAGTTAAAGCTGCGATTGTGCGAGTGTGTGTGTGTGTGCGAACTAAGGCGTGCATGAAAGTCAATTGGGTGTGTGAGCTGCAGCTACTAGTACAGCAATTAAATGTATCATAAATCTGGGAATAACATTAAACTTGCAAATTATTATTGCAATATTATAATCGATTCTTGGTATTTAGAATACGAAATAATCGATTGACTAATTGATATGTGATGTTTAAGATATTCTAGTATTATTTTCTGTGCATCTCTTACATCTATCAACCTAAAATCAAATCACATTTAAGATTGGATAATGTTTCTACACTCTTTTCTGATCATATCAGGAATGTAATTCAACTTATTTGAACCATAAATTGCTGTAAATGTAAACAATAATGGTGACAGCGCTATAGTACAGAAGGCAACTATCGATAGGATTAGCGCGGCAGTTTACAGAAATTATCGAGCAGTGAAGTCAGTCGATGTTACGTTTTGAAATTGAGAGGGGGTAACGACATAAATCCGCCGTCATAATTCCGCCGCGCCAAAACGTCATAATATCGCGCGATCTTATGACGCTTAAGGACGCCATAAGTTCGCCAAGATCAAAACGACACTATTTCGCCGCCGGCGAACTTATGTCGCCCTTGGCGAACTTATGGCATCCTAAAGCGTCATAAGATCGCTCAAAGTAATTTTTGAACGTCATAAGTTCGCGCGATCTTATGACGCTTAGAAACGACATAAGCTCGCTGAAAAAAACGCCATAATTTCGTGGACAAAATGTACTGGGCGAAATTATGGCGGCGGACTTATGACGCTATGCCATTGAGAGTGGTAGAGTTGTCGTTGAAGGAAGTTATTAAGAAGTTGTTGGAATGGCCAATAAGTTTATTTATATATTCATTTATTAAAAGTCAACTAAGAGCAGTCGACTGTTGATCAGTCTTTTGGTTAAGTCGAAATTTAAGTTTGTTAAGTTCAACTGAATGTTATGAAGTTTTCTTGTTTGTTATCAATTAAAAATTTCTAAATATTTCAATAAATATTACATACATAAGTCAGTGCAGTATTTAAGCTGAAACTGCACCATAGATTTTCCCTCTGAAAATACCCAACTACTCGTACTCGTGAAAAAAACCCTTTCCAACACAGACACACAAAGCCAGACACGAACACGGACACGCCCAGAGAGTGGAATTATATAATATAAATTTGGTTTCAAGTTCAAATCGACATCGAAAATGCAGCTGCAATTCGATAGCATTTCGTTCTATCTCATTTCACCAATTAAAAATAATTAAACCAGAATTCGATGCTTTGGTAAATTAATTTTTGCTCATTTTCTATGCACGAGTTTTCGTTTTTTTCTTTCTCCCTCCATTAAAGCACAAGTGTTGAACCTCTGACCCCGAGAGAAAGAGGGACACCGAGGGATAGATAGAGGGAGACCTCAATCTGTATCACTCTGGCTCATCTCATCTGCTCTCGTACATGATTTTCTATGTTTCACGTATTTCGCATATTTGATTACACATGCGCCTGTCTTTTGACAGCTTTTCACTAAGCCGCCGCTGCAGTTTTTTTCTCTCTTCTCCCCCCTACTCTTCTTCTTATTCCTATTTCCCTCTTCCTTTGCTTGCCTTGTTTGTTTGTTCGTTTTGTAAGCTCCGTTGGGTCTGCTGCCTCTGACTCTGCCTCTGCCTCTGTGCTTCGTCTTCGTCTTCGTGTTCGCTTTTCGTTGCTTATTGACGTTTCTACTTATTTAGTGTATTTTGCGCATTTTCGTACATGCTGAAAAATTCTCGAATTCTTTTTGCAAAACTTGTTTCAGTTTTTGTCTCATTTTTGTTATTTTTTTTTTTTGAGCTGCTTGTGCATTTGCATGTCCCCCTCTCTCTGTCCCTCTCACTCTGTGACCGATTGGCTTTGTTGCTTATTTTCATTAACAAGCCTCTGTGTGTACAACAGTAACTCTCTCTGTGTGTGTGCGTGTGTGTGTGTGTGTGTGTGTGTGTAGGTATGTCTAATGTCTGTGGCAAAATTCGCTAAACAAACAAATTTTACTGTTAACGAAAAAGCGAAAAAACAAAACCCCGTATGCATTTCGGGGTGTTAATTGTGTTGCACTTCGACGGGCCAAGTTGTTGTTGTTGTTGCTGCTGTTGTTGACTAAACTAAGGCGTGCTTTGTGCTGCATTTTATTTATTGTTGCAATTTGTTGTAAATTTAGTTATGCCAAATTTGGTGCCGCCAAACGTCGCCCACATCCACATCGACAGCTCGCTCACACACAGGCCGCCGCCGTGACATTTGACGCCGAGTGGCAACGTCAACGTCGACTGCGACGCAGGCCTTGACGCTGGCAGCGCGACTGCTTAGGCCAAATGCAATTTCGTAGTGCGCTCTAATCAATTAGTCAACAGCATTATGCGCTGCTCTTGTGTCAAAGCTAAATGCCTAATTAATAAAAAGCAGCAGCAGAGATAGAGAGAGAGAGTGGAAAAGAAACGAAAGAAATAAACAGTGAAATAAACATAATAACTGAGAGTCGAAGGCAAAACAAAATGTAGGCGCACTCAGGCCCACTTAGGCACTAATAATTCAGTTTATAAGCGATATATGCAGTAATGCCATAGGCAGAGAACGCCAGAGAACGCCGGAGAACGCACTTAACCAAATCGAATTCCCCATTAAACAATTGCAGCCCTAAGAACAAAGACAGCAGGGGGGGGGGAGTGAAAAAACAAATGGAAAATGAAAGAAATTGCAATAATGCGGTTGGGACATGCGTGGCCCGTTGGGGTAGCTGCCTCTACCCCTCTCTTCCCCTCTCTCTAAATAGGCCTTTGTAATATAATTACACGCGAGTGCGCCGCAAAAAGCAGCAGCACAAAGCAGGCAAAAGAAAAACTAAGAAGTAGAAAGAGGCAAAAGAAGCGCAAAGCATAAACAGCTAAAACAGCAAAGATGCGAGCAGATTGTCAGTGAAAGATACAGAGAGAGGGGAAGGGGGGGAGAGATAATGAAATTCACTTGTCCATTATGCGGTGCAATTATTTCTATACCTGGCCAGGGTTGCCATGTTTTGTGCAAATTGGCGTATGTCGACGCGTTTTTAAATGCAATTAATTTGCAATGCATTAGCAAAGCGAGCTACCTGTGTTGCCCATCCCCCTCCCGCCCTCCACTGCTCCCTCTTTATGCAGCTTTCATCTTCTACATTTTGTCAACCCAAAAAATGAAAAAAGTATCTTTCGGATACGGTGCAAGAGCGCAACGCGTCGACAGACAATAAAAATCGCAGCGCATATAAATTGCAGTTGAGTTTTCAAGGTTTTCCAGTTCATGGTTCTTCTAGCAGTGTGTGTGCGTGTGTGTGTGTGTGTGTATGGCAAGGCGACGGCCGCGGCACAAACAATGTAAGCGAAGCTGAGATCTCGCTGTCGCAGGCGCTTAGACACACGTGAGTTATTGTTGTCGTTGTTGTTGTTGCTGCTGCCGCTCCCGCGCTTTTGTTGTCGTTGTTGTTGTTGCTGTCTTTATAAAATATTTTAATTTATTTGGCATGCACTTTTTCAGGCTTTGGCTTCGGCTTTGGCTTTGGCTTGGCTTTTTTTCAAATTTGCAAATTTAAATTATGCAAATGCGGCTACGTGAGTTTTAATAGAGTGTTATCGTGTATCGTCATCGGATTTCGTATACATATAATAATAAGGAACCGATTGAGACGTAACCTTGCACAAAAGACGAAGACACACACACAGAGCTGGCAATTGAATCGCCTATCCCCTCTCCTCTTCTTCAGCTGCCACGGATGGCTTTCTTTGCCAGACAATCGAAATAAGCAGACAATTTCTCATATTTACTCTTACTCTTATCACGCCCCCTTATCAGGTGCACCCCTAGCCACAGTGGCCAACCTCCTGTTGCCATGCCAGCCTCGAAGGTTACAGCAAGTCTGCGCCACACTGGCCTGGTCAGAGCAGAGTATATATATACTTATAGTGTGTATATAATGTCTGTGTGTGTGCGTCATGTCTGGCCGATAGTTATGGCGGGGACTGGAGGGGCTGAGGCTGACTGGCATTTTCCTCACCATTAGCAAAATGCAATTGAAAATAAATACGCAAGGCGCAAGGATGAAGCAGGAGACTGAGACAGAGACAGAGACAGAGACAGAGACAGGATATTGGAGAAGAGAGGCGTGTAAATAAATATGTCTGCCAGCTCACAGTCCTAAGACTCTTGTTATTCGAAACATAATGCGCTTTATAAGTACCCCAAGGCGCGACACACACACCAACACACAGACACACTCACACACACACCTAGACAAAGCGATAAAACTTTGAATATGAAAAGTTTTGTTCGATAACTTGCAACAGATGTTGCCACACAACAGCAAACTCAACTTGCTAGATCTGTTTTTTTTTGCCAGCGAAATTGCTTTATAAGTATATGAAAAATTTATTATTATTATTCACAATATTCATAATAGTATTCGCAATGGCAGACTCGAATTTTTGCCAGCTCTGGAATGCTTTAAATATTTCTTTTTTATCTCTTTCCACTGCTGTTGTTGTTGTTGTCGCTTTGTGTTTGCATCTGAATGTGCAAATTCATTTGCGTTTGTTTAGCACATTTTTTCTAGGCGACTGCGAGTGCACAAAGCGGTTTGAGATCGAATGGAATTGACGGGCAGCGAACAGGATAAATAGAGAGAAGGAAGGAGAGAAGCAGAAGGAGGAGAGAGGGGTGGGGCAAAAGAGTAGTGTGGGATAAGTGTAGAAAAGAGAGTCAGTGTAGAAGTTTGGGTTTAGTCCACCTTGGCATGACAATTTTCATTGCTACAGTGCCTGGCATATTACTCATACGTCCCGTATGCGTTGCGCGTGGAATGCGCTGTCTGTGGCAAGTGGCAATTGCTGTAATTAAACAATGCGCGGCATTGGATAAGCGCCAGCGCAATTAGACTTATTGAGACGCCCCAAACGTCGCCTGAGCTTATCATTCAAGTCAGCTTAGTGCAAAATATGACAATGCAGCGTTGCAGTGGCGCCACGGAGCGCAAGGCGGGGCAGAGCACAGTAGTGCTACAGAGTACACTGCGTACACGCTACAGCGAACAAGCCACAGGTCGTCAGCTGCCGCAAATGTTTGCCAATGCGCCGCGGGGGTAACTCAATATGCCCCCGCGACGCCTTCTGCAACGTTTACCTGCCACACAAAATGGCCACGCGCTGCGTACGGAACGGTTCTTTTTCGCGCGCGCTATCCCGCTTGCACCCGCACTTTATCCTGCTACATATCTCCCTCTCTCTCCCGCTCTCTATCTCTGCTATTTTCGCACAAATTTTTCCTTCGCTCGTTTGTTTTATTATTTCTGTTCTGTTGGCATTGTTGTTTGGCTTTTGTTGCAGCAGCGAGCTGAACTATGAATGCAATTTCGTAAATTATTTTCCTTTTAAGTAATTATTAAGGTGTGGTCCGGTTCGTTCGCTTCGCTTCGCGCTGTTCGCTGCCTCTTCGTCTGCTGCTGCCGCTGCCGCTGCTGCTGCCGCTGCTGTTGCTGCTTTTGCCAAGCTCGTCAGTTTTAACAGTTTACCAAACACACAAAAGCAAACGCTGTGTGTGCCATTGTTTCTCCCACTGCTGCTGCTGTTGTTGTTGTTGTTAATATGTATATCTTGGGTTTTGTTTACTATTTCGCAACGTGCAACTGCATTTCGAGTTGTTCATCCATTATGCGCCATTTAACTAATAACAAAGCCACCAACGAGGGCTGTCACTGCAGGCAGAGTCAGAGTGTCAGTCAGTCAACCAAACAATCAATCAGTCAGTCAATCAGGCAATAGATCAGTTGATCAGGCAGTCAGTCAGTCAATCAAGCAGTTACCGAGCTAGTCAGTTGTTCAGTCAGTCAGTCAGCTTAGTTCTTCATAAATTCACTCGCGTCACTCAAAGCGCATCCTCTACTGCTCTCCCCCTTGCAGAGATGCACCTCCTGCCACCTCCCCTCACTTTCTACCACTGCTGCTGCTCATAAACTTCCCATTAGTGGGCGTCAACGCTGCCGTCGGCGCTGACTGTGCGCCACTAGCCGTTAATTAGCTAGAATTGCGGCTAACTGTGCCACCTCAAATTGCAACGATAATTTCGTCGAGTGCGTTTCGCAGCAGCAGCCGCCACAGCGCTTGAGGGCTCGCCATTTTGCCTAAGCATTTTCCACTGTTTTTTTATATCCTCAAATTGGCACTTGGCTACTTGTTTTCGCCTGCTGCTGCTGCTGCTGCAGCTGCCAGGGCTTATCAATCGCTTGGCACACGACACACAAAAACGGCTAACAAATTGATCAGCGTCAACAGCAAACGGCAAATCGCCACTTTGAGCCGACAACGTGAATGGCAAATTACAAACGGTTAAGTAGCTAACAGCAGCTAGAGCAGCAACAACAACAAGCTTTGAGCACAAATTTGCTGTAATACAACAACAATTACATTAAAACGCGACCATAAACGTGCAGCGAGCAACAGCGGCAACAGCAACAGCAACACAACGAGCAAGAGCAACGAGAACAACAACAACAACAACAACATTTTCTGCTGCTGCTGCTGTTGCTTTGACTTGGACCGTGCTTAGCCAAAATGAAGCCACAAACGCGGCATAAACTTGGTCGATGCAGCAGCAGCAAGTAGCAGCAGCGACGGCGGCAGCAGGCGCTACCAAAGTCATTCCACACCTTGTAAAATCAACAAAAAGGCAGCCAAGAAGCAGCCGCACACACGCACACACACACACAGACAGACACACAGAGATAGACAGACAGACTGAGAAACTGAGAGAGAGAGAGACAGCGCGAGATGCAGGCGTGCAATTTGCAGCCGCAGCCTAGAAAAATAATTGCATGTGGATGCAGAGAAGGGAAGAGCTGGCAGAGTAGGCAACAACGATGGGTGAGGAGGGGGGCGAAGCAGGAAGAGGGACCAGGCAGAAGGGGGGGGGGGGAATAGGTCTAAGCCGCGTCATTCATGAAGACGGCGACGCGGCATTTGCTGCAAGTGCAAGTGCAGCTGTAACATTAACATGCAACCAACAACAACAACAACGAAGACGACGACTGAGATGCAGATGCATTTAACGTCATTGTTGTTGTTGCTGCTGCTGCTGTTGTAGTTACTGCCAGGCAGCAGCAGCAGCAGCAGCAGGTGAATTGCACGATTTTCAATGCAAAAGTCAAGAGCGCCAACGGAAAAAAGTCGTTAGCCAAGTTTTCTGCATAGCCCGAGTCAGTTGTTACAATTTTGCCAGTGTTGTTGTTGCTGCTGTTGTTGTTGTTGCTTAGTTTATGGCTAGAACTGTAGCAGCGGCGGGCGCAGCCGGCTGCATTTTGAGCATGGCAGAGTGCAGAGTGTTTGGTAGCAGCTTCCTTTTGGCAGTTGCCTGACGTTGGAACTTTTAGCCAAGTGCCCCCTTTGAGTATCTCCTTCCACTACTCCCGGCCTGCCTGCGTGGCTGGCCAGCTCTTCCCTTATCCTAGCCATATCTAGAGGATAGATCTGCATGCCGCTGCAGAGACAGCTGTTTCCGTTTGTAAAATGTTTGGTAGCCCAATGATTGGCAACCAGAACTCGAGAGCCGAACCGGCAACGAGCAAGTGGCCAAGACATTGATGTTCGTTCTCGTCCCCAACTACAATTGCTGGCATTAAATGTCTGTCTGTCCGCGTCTCTGTGGCTTGCAGCTAATTACGCAGCATTTACTTACGTTGTGTGTGGCCAGTGCCAGCAACAGAAGCAGCGCAGTCAGCGCCTGCGCCAGCGTATTGGCAACGGAACGTATGTTTGGGCCAAGTCAGCAGTTTGGCTCGTTGCTGCTGCAGCGAATTTTGTTTAATGTTCGCACATTTGTCACGTTGTTGTTTTAGTTTGTTCATAATGCATCATGCACGCCACTTATAACTGTATGTGTGTGTGTGCGAGTGTGTGTTATCTCTGCCCAAATGGGAATACGAGCCGAGCCGAATAGATAATGCTCCAATGGTCGATCGCAAAACAGCTGTTGCTGCTGCGCATTTGATCGTCCACTATTTACACATTTGTTTCCGATTTGGGCTTCGAATTGGGTTTCAAAAATATATATCAAAGACACACACACACACACAGACACAGAAAACCGAACTCAACTCGATTGCGAGAACGTGTGTACTGCCGATCCCGGATGAAATGAAATGAAATGAAATGGACTCTGACTGCTCTCAAGTGATTTGTGGTACATGAACCCCGAAAAAAATCACATAAATACAATTATACATATACTATAAATAAACAAAAATATATGAAATACTTATGCTGGCCGATATTACGCGTCGCTGTCGATGCTATCGATGTTCCAAATTCGACTAAAGCGGGAAATTCATTGGAACTTTTGATATACAAAGTAATGTGCGTAATTTTGTTTTTGTTTTTTTTTTGCTCAAGTGCCACCTTAATCCATTTTATTAATTCGACTTAAAATCGTCAAACGATTATTCAGTTCGGTTTTCATGTGTGCACAAAATTCGGAACAGACCCCGAACAATATCAACAAATAATACGAGTTATTATTAATCATCCCATCATCATCAACATCATCATCATCATCAACAACATCATCATCGCGTTTTGAGTCATTTTTGTTTTTGTATGCGGTTTCTGTGATTTCTTTTTTGGAATTATTATTGTGACCGAAGAGTAAAGTAAACAAATGTACTTTACCCAGAACTAGCTTCTGAAATTGAGTAGAGGTTTCACGGAGTTTGGGTTTGTAAGAATCAACACTATATAATATTGAATATTCTTTTCTTCAAGTGAAGAATTTAGTTTGGTTTTTCTAGATCTTAGAAACTATGGTTTTTAGGACTATCAAATTTGGTATCAATATGTATAATCAGATCCAGTTTGTTTTAGAATCCAAACACACCTTTTTCCCCCTCCGTAAATCGTTTAAAACCGAGTTCTTAAGGCAGGGGAGTTCTTATGGTTAGCATAAACTCTATCAAAGCTCAATTAATTACTGAAAAATTGATTGTGATTGGATAATAAACTCACAAGTTATTTGAAGATATAATTTGAAGGGTTACTGTTGCGTAAAGTATGCAACATAAAATATAAGTTAAATATATAAGAGCTCATTTAAACTAGTTTGTACCTTTTGCGCTTGTTCTTTCTTCAATTTAAATAATTTAGTAAACATTCTCAATAAATAAGATAAGAAACTATTCAAACTAGGCTATTCTCTTTCAACTTATAGGAGAAGTTTCATTTCATTCATTTGCTTAACTTCTACAGGATATTTTCAAGTTAGGCTCAACAATTTATTTTCCATTCTTGCAATCGAATTAGTTTGTCAGAGTTTCGCAATAAAATAACTATAGAGAAGTCATTATATTTACGACATATTGTAAATATTGCGGGAATTTGTAAGTGTGTATGGCCTTATCAGCAACAGCAAAATATTGTATTCTATGTGGCTAGTATAGAAATACTTATATATATATATATATATGTATGAATTTCTATAGTAAAAATTAAATTGCGATAATTTGAACTATGCGCGTCGAGTCGAACGATAGTGCAAGCTCGATCGCTGCAGCTGCAGCCGATTTATAAAATATATACACATATATATTATTAAACATATGCATAATATATATATAAATATATATGTGATTGCAGTAATAATTTTCGTTCGTGGCGAAAATTTCAGCAACAACAAAAGAACGAGAAATAAAATAACAAAAATCAATTTTTTTGCGCCTGATAAGAAAACGAAAAATGTTTCCGCTTTGGGCGTTTTCATTGCTCTTGTTCTCGTGGCAAACACAATGGGAACAGTAACATGTACATACATACAAGTACACATGTATGTGATGAAGAAGAGGGAGAAGAGCACTTGAATTTATATGCGTAATTTTTCATGTTTTCTTTACAAGATTACCGCGATGAGGCGTTGCAATGCCTCATAAATACGATTTTTTGTTCAATAATTTGTTGCTTAATTTTTTGTTGTTGTTCAGATTTCGCAAGACGTGAAGGCGAGTCGTATCAGCGAGGCGAGCGCAAGTGGCCTCTGTCTCTGTGTAAGTGTGTGTGCGTGTGTAGTAGAGTGTTGTCAGAGTTGCTGTTGATGTTGTTGTTGTTGTTGTCAGAGTTTTCGCTGCCGCTGTCGTTGTCGTTTTTCGCAATTTGGGTCAGAATTGGCTGCGTCAGGCCACCACCTGATAAGGAGCCTACCACACACAGTCACACACACTCACACACACTCACACACAGACGCCCCTATCCGCAGCGTACGTGAGTGTGGCCAGATTGCACATAATTGTGAATTAAAACTATCTTTTGCTGGCAGATAACTCCCGCTGATAAAGAGCGATCGCGCTTTGTCATTTGGGCACAGAAGCTTCCGCTGCTGCAGCGGCTGCGTTGATAGCGCCAAGGTGTCGCACTCAATGGAAGTGACTAAACGTATCGTAGTGCTATCTCTCTCTACCCCTCTCTCTCTCTCTCTCTTTCACCTTTTTTATCTTTCCCTATTCCTGCTCTTTGTATCACAATTGCAGCTGGGCCAACGCACTCGCGTCCTTAGGCGCGTCTGTCTCTCTTTACATGTGCGCTGATCGTGTCTTTCTGTGTGTGCATGTGTGTGTGTGTGTGTGTGTGTGCTTCTGATAGACTGCCTCATTGTCAGTCTTTTTGTTTACGCAATTCACTTTTTACGCTTTCATTCGCAGCGAAGGACAATGTCAATGAGGCGTTGCTGAAATTCGCCAGCGCAAATCGATAAGCGATCGAGCAGCAGTGAAAGGAATTGACCAAGGTTATTGCAATTTCCAATTCATGAAATTGCCAATAAATGTTGGCTAACGAAAGATACCATAAATGTAACCATATCTATGAGATAATGTAGTGAAAATGAGGGAAGAGATAGAAGCTCGAATAGACTGCAATTGAAGAATTATTCTGGCAAATAGAAATGAGCTAAGATGCGATTATGATCTGATTAAAGTGGCTTGGCAGACAGAGAATATATATAGAATTGTTACTGTACATTATATAGAATATATATAGAATTGTTACTACATATTATAGCAGGGAATTTTTCACATTCCGGCAATGTAATCAAGGGAAAAATCATCATGTTTATCATTTGAAGGGTTGCAAAAAGAAAGTATCTGCCGGAAGTTATATAGATTACCTTGTCGATACAGAACGACTGGGAATAATTCAAGGTATATATAGTAAGTACTACATTTGTAGATACATAATATATATTAATATATATCTGTATACAATCGAAATTCAGCAGAAACTCCTTCTCAACTTCGGTTGCACTTCGGTCAAGTGCAGCTTTGAAGCACTGATTAATTTGTGAATTATATATAGTTATATAGAATTATATTTAGATAGCAGAACATACAGAACAAACGGGAATTACTCAAGTTAGGTATATACTAAGTACATTCATTATATATATAAATATATAACTGCATGCAATATTGAAATTCGTCTGTCTCAACTTCCTGTCAGCTGAGATCGCACTTCTATCAAGTGCAGCTTTGAAGCATTAATTAATTTATGAATTATATATAGTTAAGCAATTGGATAGATAGGTAGATAGATAGATATGTTGATATGTGTAGCCTGTGGCCAGCGGATGCGTTCATACGTACATAACTCATAGCTGCTGATGTGCATAGCATCACATATATTTCTCTTAAATTATTTTTGCCCAAAAGCCAAATTGATGTGGATGTCGATGCCGATGCTGTTGCTGCTGCTGCTGCTGATGCTGTCGATGCGCCGCCGCTGCTGCTGCCGTCGATGTTGCTGCTGCCGATGCTGCCACTCACGTTGGCTGCGCAGTCGTTGCGAGTGCGAGGGAAATGGAAGCAACAACAATGCAACGCGGCACGCGGAACTCAACGTCGAGTTGCCCCGGAGTTGTTGTTGTTGCTGCTGCTGCCGGGGCGTTCTGCTGTAATTGTGTCTCGGCTGCTGCGGCAGCTACTGTTGCTGCTTGCATATATATATGGATATATATTATATATATCAATTTTTATATACACATAATTTTTATATGTTGTGCCTATGTACAATAAAAATTCTCTTCTTTTTTTTCGCTGCGCGCACAAAAGGCAAATGCAGGCAATTATTGTTGTTGCTGTTGCTGTTGTTGTTGTTGCAGCAACTCCTGATTTTTTTTGTGGTTGTTGCTGTTGCTGTTGCTGCTGCTGTTTGCTGCTATGTATTTTTTGGGCTGTTGGTTGTTTGGTATTTTCCTCTGGCGCACAAAGTAAATAATATGCAACGTGAAAATGAAACGATTTTTCTGCTTTTCCTTTCTCGCTCTTGTTGTTGTTGTTGTTGCTCTCTTTCTCTTATGTTGCAGACAGCGCGGCAATTCTGTGATTTGTTCTTGTTGTTGTTGTTGTTGTTGCAGTTATTTTGACAGTTGTTATTGTTATTGTTTTTTTTTTGTTTTTGTGTATTAATTATTATAATTATTATTTTGCTTGTTGTTGCTGTTGTTGCTGTTGTTGTTTGTTTTATTTGGTGATATGTTTTACTATAACTTTTTTCTATGTGTAATGCAGCATTTAAAATAATTCAAAAGTAACGGTACTTTTTTAATTATTTCGCTAGTTTTTGTTGTTGTTGTTGCTTTGTTGTTTTAACGTTTAATGGATTGCACTTTTATTTATTCGTTTCGTTTTGTATTTAACTCAACATAAATTTAATAACAGAAATATTGTTGCTGCCGTTGCAGATGTTGTTGCTGTTGCAGTTGTTGTTGTTGCTGTTTATTATCTAGAATGGCAAATGGAAAGCGATGAGCAACGCGTTGTCACTGCTCGTGTGTGAAACGTGTGAAAAGTGTTGAAAACGAACGCGAGTGCGCAGACAATCAGTTGCGATCAGTAGCCGTATCTGCACCCTAATCTGTATCCACAAGATACATTTAATCAATTTTTAAACTATTCAAAAAATGCCCGTTAATTTGCGTATGTTTTGATACTTTTGTTTCATGCTCTCTCTCTATCCCATTATCTCCCTCTCTCTTCTCATACTTCAACTTCATATTTATCTCTGCCTTGCACGTTCAAATTCTTTTTTCAATGAGTCTCAGCTAGATAAGATAGGGAAAGAGGGGGAAAGGGGCGCCGCTGCTTAGCGTTTTCAGCTTGCAGTTTTCAGTTTTTCAGCTCGTTCAAATTTACTTAACGCAGGGAAGACAAAAACAAAAAAAAGGCGAAAAGAAAGCAGAAAACTGAACTGAAAATACCAAATGAAATTAGCAAGCTTCGTCGGGGCAGTTCTGGCAAAAGTTGAGGACAGCGAAAAATTGCACAAAAATTTGAGGAGGAGGAGGAAGAAGAAGAGTGGAACAAAAAAACAGCAAGTGGAAAGCCATTGTAAATAGTAATTTAAGTTTTGGGCGAAAAAGGATGTGCCAGAAAAAAAAAAAAAAACAGAAGAAGGAACCCCCGAAAAAAAAGTCGAAAGGGAAAATCGCAAAGAAAAACGAAAACGTAAAAACTGCTAACGAACGGAAGGTAAGGTAAGGAAATGCGAAAATCAAATGCTGCGCTGCATCCCATTCGGGCAGCTGCTCAGCTGCAGCAACTCTCGATAGGTTGCGGGGTGGAGACAGGGTGGGGGCGCACATGGGTTAAGCTTGGAATTTCAATTGCTGCGCGCAGCTGCAGCGCATGGCCAATTCGCTGCTGACCGGACCAAGAGCGGAGCCAGCACTTTTTCTATATTTTCTGTTCATTTTTCTGCTGCTTTTTTTTTCATTTTTTTTGTTCTTCTCTTGTTTTTCATTCCTTCGTTTTTTTGGCTATTTAATTTAGCATTTTTTCTAGCATATAACTGAGTTCTTTTTTTGTTTTATTACTATTTTTTGTTGTTCTCTGGCTTCTTTTCTCTGTGTGTGTGTGTGTGTGTGTGTTTTTTTTTGCTCTGCTTCTCGTTCATTATGCTGTGCTGCGAGCCCCGACGGCAAAGTAAATGCCTGAGCACCCTGAAAGACCTGGCCATTGTCATGGTAGAGCAAGCTTGGATTGGGGAGCTGCTGCCGCTGCCGCTTCTGGAGCGACTGGTTAAGTTGGTAGCATCTCATCCTCTGTCTGTCTGTCTGTCTGTCTGACGAAAATTGAAACTGACAAAAATTTGTTACATTTCGCCCGCACATAAAGTTCGCCCACCCACTGCGGAGGCGCCCAGCCACAGTTTATTACTGAACTCTCTCTCACTCTCCCCCATTCTTTCTGTCTCTCTCTCTCCTACTTCAGCTTGATTTTTTCTATTTCTTTTCCGGCTGCTTTGTTTGTTTTGTTTTACTGCTGCTGCTGCTTCTGAAGTTTGCTACAGTTCATTTGTATGCTGAAGTACGTTTGCAGTTCTTTAATATTTTCTATTTTTTCCGATTTTTTTTTGGTTTTGGTTTTGTTTTCTTTCTATTTTTTTTTCGTTTTTAATTTGAGTGAATTCGGCACGACAAATGAATTTTTTGCGCTTCGCTTTCGTTGGTGATATCGAACATGAGATGCGGTGCGTGATGTATTCGATTGGCAATGAAACAATTATTTATGCACTCTCTCTTTCTCTCGCTTAATTAGCTTGCAAACTTCTCGAGTTAGTCGCGAATTTCAATATCATATTTTATTTTTTTAATTTTATTTTTATTTTTGTTGTATTTATCGGGAATTTGTGCGGCGTAGCATGTGCGAATGATTTGTCACATTTGAAGATTTGCTTTTTGAAATATTTTTAATATTTATTTTTATTTAGAAACAATGTACGCACTGCACACACACACGCACACACACTGAGCTCGCTTTTTAGGCTGCTCACACACACACTCACACTCGTCGTAGCGCGACACACGCACACCAGCGCCGCACAGTGTGTGCAACTATTCAACCAAAAGACCGAAATAAAAATGCATTCTATAAAAATTTTGCGAGTGCGCGAAAAAAACGTTTTCCGCGTTTTGCATGCCAGCAGCGACGGCAACGGCGACGGTGACGGCGACTGCGACGGTGGCTGCGTTGACGACTGCGACGGCAGCGACTGCAGCAGCCAGCGACCGCACACACTCACACACACACTGTGACACACACACAAACAAAGCGAGCAGTGCGCTGCAGCTTCGTTATTGTTGCTCTTGTTATTGTTATTGTTGTTGTTGTTGCTGTTGTTGTTGCTGTTGTCAGTTGTCAGTCAAGAGCAACCGAAAAAAATCAAACAACGCGGGGGCGTCGACTCAGTAGCGAAAGCCAAGTGCGTACATTGCCCAAAGGGCGCATACGTTGCGTATACGCAATGTGTCACAGCTGCCTGCTTAAATTGTATTACGCGGCAGGAACGGCAACGGGACACGGTAAAGCGATACAGCAACACAACACGCGACACACACACACAAACTTAAACACACGCACACTAAAGGGAATCAATGAAATTTGATTGTTATTGTTGTTGTTGCTGCTTTAGTTTCGTTGTCTTGCACTTGAAATATATTGCAGAAATATTCTTTGACTTGCAGCTCGAGTGTTCAGCGAATGTTTCGAATGTGTTTCGGAGTTGAATTTTTGGTTAGCTCTGAATGGGGAAAATGGGAAATGCGCTTAATGCTTTACGATTGATATACGCGATCGTCGTCGGACGCTACACCTCGGAACGACTCGGGCCGCGTCCGAAAATGCGTTCCGTTGCATATCGGATGCGTTGCGTTTATGCGACTGCCGAAGCCGACTGCAAAATTATATCACAACAACACGAAGACAGCGCGCTGGCGACGACGACGACGACGGCAACGACGGCGACGTCAAAATTGCATACAAGCGCATTCATGCTAGCGAAAAAAAACAACATTCAACATGGAAAAAAACGCACACAACTAGAATGCTGAGAGAGCGCAGCAGCAGCAGCGGCAGAGGCAACAGCAGCAGAAGGCAACGCAGGCAGCGAGCGCGCGAGAGAGAGAGAGAAGCAGCAGGAGAGAGCCGCGTGTTGAGTCATTGAGTGTCAGTGGCGCGCAAACGCGAGAACTTTAGGAGTAACTTTGGTACCCCGTTACCACACACACACACACACACGCACACAGAGAGACTCACACACACACAATGCACATCAAGCTCGAGTCCAAGAGAGGCAGAGCGAGCGCGCTAAGAACACTCACAGAGAGAGAGAGAGGAAGAGAGAGAGAGCCAAGTGCAATGTAATGCAATTCTCGCCGACTGCAGCGACTGCGACGCCAGCGCGCGTTGATAAAAAGCCAGCCGCACTGCGCGCAGCGCTGCCAAAATAGCCGGTGCCGGAGTCGCTTGAGTAGTTCACTCCAGTCTCTGCTGCTGCTCCTCAGCTGCTCCTCAGCTGTCGTGGCTCTGTGGCCTGACATTGTTGACAATTGCCATAAGAAATGTTGCTTACAATTAACACACTCACACACACACACACACAAGCACACGCATAGTTCGCACTACTACGAAAAAAGTCACTCAAATTTGTTGGCTTTTTTTTGCGCACAGAGACACAGACAAAGCGCAGCTAGAACAATGCAAGTTACACAGATGGAGAGACTCGCACACACACACACGCACACAAACACTCACAGGCACACAACTACACACACAAACACACACAAGCACACACAGGCACTCACTGGCATCTCAAATTTAGTATTCACCACATTTTTTTGTGTCGCTTTTTTATTTCGCACACGCACACAGCTGCTTATTAAGCAGCCACACACACACACACACACATACAGAAAGCTAACCTCACTCACACACATACACACGCACTTGCATAGTAGTTGTAAAAATGCATTGCAGCTGCTGCGCTGCCGCGTCGCTGTCATGGCAATTAGCTGTGGGTTTCATTTATTTTTTCTCATTTTTTTGGGGGGTGTTTGAAGAGAGCGCACTCGGGGGTTGTGGGGAAAGGAATTTGAGTTGGAACAATGCGGGTGTTTATTAATAAATTGTAAATTATTATATTGCAAATTAAAGAAAGAGAAATAAATATAAAAATAATAAATGAATAAATGAGAACGGGAAATACCCTTTCTTTGAGTGCGTGTCTCTGTGATTCACCTTAACAAGTGTCGCATTGAGTGCACAGTAGTTGCTCTATCGAATTGCGCTCAAATATTAACCAACAACAACACGAGCAGGAGAACAGCACACACACACACACACACGCACGCATATTAACAGCTCAGCTGAGAGCTCAGCAGCGTCGCTGCTTCGCTGCTGCTTAACCTGCTCTCCGCACAAGCACAGGAATTGCATTTCCTGCTCATTAATGACGCTGCCAACGTCGCTGCCGCCGCTGTCGCTGCCTCTGCTGGCGTGGTGAGTTGCCTGCCTTTCCCCACGCAGCTCAGCTCAGCTCAGCTCAGCTACTCAGCTACTCAATTCGCCTGCTTGAGTCAAGAACTTAACTCACAGGCGCCACTCAAGCCACTCGCCTCTCGCCTCTCTGGCAATGCAACATGTAAATGAGCATTGAGCGCTTCTAGCTTTTTTATTGGCCTTTTTTTTTGGCTTGTCTGTTGTGGGTCGCCTTGTTTTTTGTTGTTCTGAACTTTGGCTCGCCTTGTGCGCTCCAAAGGCAAGTGCTAAACAAATGGAAAACTAGCGCTGCAGTTGCTAATTGTGGATGAGCGCCTAAATGCGCAGTTCACTTTGCTGCAGCTGCGACTGCGTTTGCTCTTTGGCTGCTGACTAATGCGGCATGCGAATAGTGATAAAGAACGATGAGGAGAATGATAAAGAACGATATCAAATTTCGGGCACTGCAAATCATTGCAAACTTTTCATTTCACTTGCAGCAGATGCGACGTGCCACAACTGTGTGCAAGTGCAATAACAGTAACATCAACAGCAGCAACAATAGCCACAACAACTACAATGACAGACATGACAACAACAACAAGAGAAACAACAGTAACGGCAGCAAGTCTCATGTGCTGTGCGACGGCGTTGGCGGCAGTTAAACGACAACGACCTGACTGACGCACGTTCAAGGTATTATCTCATAAATGCACACACACACACATGTACACATACGTGCAAGCATATATGTACGTGTGAAGAGCCCTTGCTTGCCGCTATAACAACAACGACAAAAACAAGACGAGCGCAACAGTTGCGAGCGCGCAGTTCCCGTTACCCTTCGCGAGAGACGCAACTCAACTCGACTCAGTTTCAGCTTCAGCTTTAGTTTAAGCGAATTTTCATTTAAGTTGCAAAAATTAAGGAAAGTGTATTTTAGCAGATTTAAAGCTGACAATTTAGCTGTATTTTGGCTTGAAATTGAAGTGTATTCACCTAAAATTTGCTACGATTTTTGCAGAGATTGTACTTCTCATAAAGATGCCTGACTAACTAGTCACAATGTGAACTTCAATGAATATATATTATATTTTTATCTTCTTCATAGTATATAATTTCTCATTTTATTTTGAATATACATTTATTTTTTTTTTTTTTTTTTGGTATTACATCATCTTGAATTTATTTTTGTATATTATTTCATTTTTCATATTTATTTTTTCATAGTCAAACTGGCTTCACTTCCTCGTCTCTCTTTGTGATATTTCCTTATTAAATTTCATAATATATATTGCGAGTTATTAATCACAACCTTGTGTATTTCATAAAGAAATTGATATATTTTCTTAAAATATTTCACTGCGTGAGTGATAAGCAAGCCACACACACACACACACACACAAGCTCACATTCACTTACAGTACTTACACACATATTCATTTTAATACAAGCAGAGGCGTTATTTACTCATGCTGTGCGATCGGGTTGCCTTATCGCTATAATACAACAGCAACAACAAGGGAACAACAACAATATTACAAGAGACAAGGCTGTATTTTTTTTTTTTTTTTGATTGCTTCACTCAAAAGTTATTGAGACATTTCGATTTGCAAATCTTCTATTGCGGCGATTTTCGAAATCAATTTTTGTTGTTCTTCCCGTTTTCGCTGCTGTGCTGCTCCGATACGTCGTACATATATTGTATATACGATTTTTTAATCAAGTCTCATTTTACATTTATTATTTACTTATTTATGGAATGGCGTCACATACCCAATACCTAATTGCAGCCGGGCTTTTGATATTGCAATGTGTGGCGGAATGCTGCTTATCGGTTTTTAGTCGCAACCTCAACTTATGCAACGCGCATTGTGACTCACTTTTTCGGCCGGTTGCACACAAGTCTGTGTGCATGCATGCGAATGTGTTTAGTATATATGATAGAAAAATGAGAAAAACATTTAGAATAGAAAAATATTTGTTAAATTGCAAATACCATGAATGAATTTTTTTGCGTTTCTTTTAATCTGCTGTGCAGCGCATGTGATTTTTTTGGATATTATGTGGCATTTTTGAAAAGATTTCTATATTTGTGCAGAGTAGATATACATTATCATTCCAAAACATGAGTATCCGCTCATACTGAAACTGATATGCTGCAGGTTTAGTTTTCTACTTTAAATAAATCCTTTATGTCATAGGAATAATCGATCGAAATTAAGGTTTTTGTTTGAAGAACAGTTTTCCTTTTCGAAATAACGTATCAATACATAACACCATTGAGTTCAGCATAATTTTATATAATTATTGTTGGAAAAATCGAAGGAGATAGGAAGTAAGAGCATACGACTTTCGGCTTCCCGAAGGTAGCCTTTTCGTTTTGCAATATTCCTTTACAAGTATATTTTAAATTTATCTAAAAGAATAAACAAAATGTTAAAATATATGGAATCATTTCTTTCATTCAACTTGAATAAAGGGTAATATAAATATAAATTTCTGATCTTTGTCATTTGTTGAACAATCAAATTGATCAGAAGAGTTCATCTGTCATTCTCTTTTATCTTTTTCAATATTTGCTATTTGAATGAAATTCCATAAAGAAAAAAATATGTTACTCATGTCGATGATGAATGATGTTCTGTGTTACTACTAATAAATATAAATACCTGATCTTTATCAACCGTTGATCAATCGGTCTGAGAATATATTAATAATTAATGCATTATTTGTTGCCTCTTAATTTGTAATAATGACATCACAATGTTCCTAAAGATTTGTTACGAATATATTCTATATAGAATCTAACTCTCTCTTTCAAGAACGCACTGATCTGATACACATTCATTGCTGCTCGTTGCGATCTTAGCTGCGTAACATTTGGCATATCCCGTATACGCCAGCAAGACCGTCGCTTTGTGACACACACACACACACAGACACAAAAGCCACTTGGTGTTTTTAGTTTTTGCTTCCGTGTAAATGTCGCGCAACAAGTTAGTGGCGAACTCTGGCGACAGACGACAGACGACGACAATTCGCCGCCGGCTTTACCGTTGCAGCGCGCCATTTTGGTCAATTCTCAAGGCGAACCTGTCTGATTTGAAGCATGTTTATGCTTGCCAGCAATTTCGTTTCGTTTGATTAGTGGCCGGCAAATGGCAATTGACTTGAGCCCAGCCAAAGCGACTCCAAGTCCGAGTCGCGCAATGCGAGTCTCGCAGTCCGAGCCGCGTTTAGATTGCGTTTTGATTGCACTCCAAGCGGCTAACTGGATTTTTATTATTATACGAGGGTCGTTTGATAAGTCCGTGACTTTTTGTATTTGCCGCGCACCTGCTCTAAATACAACACTGCTCCTGTCAGCAGTTATCGATTAACAGCTGACTGTAAAATTTTGAGAAAGCTGCGTTTTTTGGTTTGCGTTTTATAGGCATTGAAAGCAGACGATCTCGTGAATTTTAACGAAAATGGAAAAAAGTGAATTTCGTGTGCTAATGGCAAAATTTCATAAATTGGGCTACGAACTGCTACCCCATCCAGCATATTCTCCAGATTTAGCCCCCTGTGACTATTTTTTGTTTCCAAACATGAAGAAATGGCTCGGCGGTAAGAGATTCGGGTCAAATGAAGAGAAACACAGAAACAAACGACTATTTTGAGGGCCTTGAGAAAACCTATTATTTGGAAGGAATAAAAAAATTGGAAAAACGCTGGACTAAATGTATAGAGCTAAAAGGAGATTATGTTGAGAAATAAAACGCTTCTTTGACGAAAAAAATATATTTTATTCAAAAAGTCACGGACTTATCAAACGACCCTCGTATGTTTTTCTATTTTTTCTACATTTGTTTTTTATTTTGTATTTTGCACACGCTGTCAACCTTGAAAGCGCATAGAAATTGTGCACTTTGATTAGCTGTCAGGAGAGTTGGTTGGTTGTTCTCTTGCAAATTTATGGCACACGATTATTGCATTAGCGCTAAAGTCGCAGCTACTTTTCACGCTTCTAATTAAAAAAGGCAGAATACAAAAAAAGATCAAGTTGATGCTGAGGGAGGGAAGGTGGGGGGCGGGGATCACTGAGGCTTGCTCCACCCGCTATTGAAATGCATGTCATAGTGCCAATGTCTAATGCATTTTCAATGTATTTTCTCACTGAATATTTATCGATTCTCTGTGGCTATCAACGTAACCGAGCTCTCTTTCGGTCTCTGTCTGTGTGTGTGTGTGTGTGTGTGTGAAACAAAGACGCTGTCGACATGCTGCCAATAAGCCGGAAGTACAGTTTGCAGTGACCACACAAAAGGCAATCGCCAGGCTAACATGACAACAACATGACGCTCTCAAGTGGAACTGAAGTCAAAAGAGTTGGGAAAAAACTTTCAGCAAAAGCATTTCTCCTCCCTCTTTCTTTGTCTTTATCTCACTGTCTTTCTATTTGTCTGCTATGCTTATATAACCTATCTAGGTGTGCTTCTTTTTTTGGCAAACAGACAAAAAATACTTCATGTGTTAATGGAGTTGCTGCCAATTGAGTGGACATGACAAGCCTTGTTGATTTCTTTGTCGAACACACTCGCACAGCACTGCAAATGTCTTTGGCAACCACAGGCAACAACAAGTTGCCGACAGTTGACAACTGTTGCTGCGGGGTGGGATTCTATGTGTGTGTGTGCGTGTGTGTGCGCATCGTGGCAATGTGTTCGTCGAAAATCGCCGAAAGTGCCGCGACGGCAGCAGCAGCAGCAGCAACACAAGCACCAGCAACAACAACAACAACAACAGCTGCAGCATCCGCATCCTGTTGCCGTCGGCGTTGGCAGCTGCGTCGACGTCGCTGTCGCGCAGTTAGAATGTGTGAATTCGCAAGTCTTTGCATACTTTTGTGCGTTGCCAGTGCCACTTGTTGGTGTGGGCCAAGCTGCTGCATGTGTTCCCCCCTTCCCTTACACCCTCTCTGTGTGTGTGTGTGTGACTTATGCAACAAGTGCGCTAGTTGTTGTTGCTGCTGCTGCTATTGTTGTTGCTGTATAACGATGTTACAAAGTCAAATACAAACGTCTGCATCGTCGTCGTCGTCGTCGCCATCGCCATCGCCATCGCTTCAGGTTGCCACAGCAAGTGAGGCAAGCTGCTCGGGGCACCATTTGGCTGGTGTTTATGGGGCAGGAGCAGGGCAAGAGCATGTATCTGATGTGGCTGCTCCTTTGCTGCATTGTTGGCTTTTGTTGTTTGCCTCGTGCTCCTGTTGCTGCCCCCGTGTTCCGTCGCCGCGCTTGTATTGCCCGCTTGTGTCGAACATGTGTACCTCGCTCTGTTGTCTATTTGCAAAAGTTTTCTTCAAAGAATTTTCATATAAGCATAAAATTCTTGTTACACATTTGCCTTGCAGCTCAACCCGTCTCAGAGGGGGCTGCGGAGGGATGAGTTGTTGTTGAGTTTTCGGGGCCCTCAGCACACAATCTAGAAATTTTATGAGCGTAAACGTGCAGTTTGTGCAAGTGTTTTGGAATCTGTCAACAGAAACTGAGAGCCTGAGAGCCGGCGAGCTCTTTCGACTTTTTGGCTTTAATAGTTTGCAAAGTGTTGTGCATTTTACTTTGGCTTACGAGCATAACTGGTAATTGTTGTGTAAATTTCACACACACACGCTTCCTTAGAGAGCCTCGACATGAACTTTGCACCTGCCAGTGAGGTGTGAAATGCCCCCAAGGCGATTTTGGGTATTGATTTTAGGGGCGAGACAATTTGTTTGTTGTGGCAAACAGGCTTTAGTTATGAACTTCACAGTCATGTTTTCTTTGACTGATTTCAATAAATTGTTTGCTTTAATTGTGTTAGATTAACATAAATTAAAGATATATGCAATGTTTTATTTTGGGTGCCTTTAAAATTTAAGCGGTTTTGTGATTTCTACAAAATAAGTAAACCTTTTCAGACTATCAACCTTGACAGCATTTTGAATGTTACTTTTTATTATTATATGATTGGTTCGGAGATGTACTGCGTGATTGTTTATCAATTATACGCCCTACTGAGCTGAGAGCTCCTTCTTTAGTTCAGTTATTCTGTGTTAATTCTACTGGACTGGTCGAGCTTATCTCACATATTTCGAAAAGGTGCATCAGACTTCTTTGAAGAGCCATTCTTATTTAATTAAGGATGTGTAGTTAAATAGTTGCTCAACTTCAAATCACAAAACATTAGCGAAACTTAGAAAGTTCAAAATGAGAATTGAATTAGGTACACTTTAAATTAAATATTGCTTGATAATATCAATATTTATTGCAGAATGTTGAAGACAAATGATGAAATTGATTAAGGTTATAAAATTCATTATAAAGGTTTCTTTGAAATAGAAATCTTAATTGTGTTTTATAAGTTAGTAAATATATTGTCACTGTACAATGCATTTTTAAAAGCATTTATATATATAATATTTATTAATATTTCTTGCAGAATGTTAAAGATATTTGATGAAATTAACTAAGGTATTATTATATCTGATTTATAATATAATTGAAGCTTATTTAAGTTGTGGAATTCATTATATAGGTTTCTTTAAAACAGTAATCTTAATCGTGCTTAAAAAGTTCATTAAAATAGTGTTATTTAACAAAACATTTTGCTTTTTTTGAAGATTTTTACTCACAAAATAGTGCGCAATAAAATAAAAAATCTTGCGAAATAAAATATATTTTTCGAACTCTATTAAAGTGCCACTTTCAATAAAAATAAACTAATAACTCCAACTTTTTCTATGCGTGTTAAAACAAATTACTAGCAATGATTTAAATTATTTAAATATCTTAAGCAATTTGCAAACCTTTCACAAATTTGTGTTATTTAAAAGATTTCACTTCCAATTTTATCACTCACCCGCGCATTGTGTGAACTCTTTATCGAACCGCCGCCGAAATTCAGTTTGTCAACTAATCAAATCAATTAGGCACTGACAACGCTGCCTGGCCGGGCCAGAAGAAGAGACAATTATCTTGAAGTCTTTATCTGGCAGGTGTCTGTCCGCTCGTCCGACCGTATGTAAATGACTGTGTGATCACTCTAATTAAATGCCGCAGCACACACATAAATTATCAGACTGCGGCGCTGTGACAAGGTCTTTAATTAAATTTGCAACTACACACATACCACACACACGTGCAGAGCACTCTGAGACTCTGTTGAGGTGCGACCGGAAGTGGAGCGCACAAAAGCACACAACACTTTGGCAGCACTTGAAACGGAACGCGCGACACGGCGAAAGTCAAACGTCAAGAGGCGTCAGGCTGCAAGGCTCAACTTAAGAGTGCAACAGTTGGCGCCAATTGTTGCTTCAATCAACACTTGAATTGCAATCAAAATGCCACAAAGCCGCAACTGGCAGCTGCTCTCAGAGCTTTGAGGCGGCGTCTGTGCCCGTGTCTGCGTCTGTGCCTGTATCTGCGGCACAAGCTGTTGATGAATGTGATTTGATTCAGTTCCGGCCACAATTGCTGCCACTTTGGTTGCCCATTCACAGTTTACACAATTAACTTTGCAACAGGCTAACTGGCTAAATGGCCAACTTGACTGAGCGACACAGTTGTGACAGGACAGAGATTGCTGCTGTCCCTGTTCGGGTTGCTGCTGCTGCTGCCGCTGTTGCTGCTGTTGCCGAAAACTAGTTGTCGTCCTGTTGGTGGCTGCTGCCAAACTCACTTGTTGCACAATGCGCAACGAACGCGGCAGCACGAAAAATAGTGCTGCAGTCTCTGTTGGCGCTGGCGTTGCCGTCGGCGCCAGCATCGCTGCCAACTACTACTACAACTACAAATGCAGCAACGGCAGCACAACTACCAACTACAACTACTGCAAATTCGACAAAAATGTCAGGAGACACCCACCAAACTACACAAGGCGCACCTTACCCCGCCCACCGAACGCCTCACGCCCATGGCCGCCTCCTGTTGCTGAGCACAGCCAACCAACCGAGTGCAGCCAAATGTAGCTGCAAAACTCAAACCCAGTCAAATGCCTTGCTCACACACAGACACACCACTGCACACCCACACACACACACGTGCATTGGAATGGGGTTAGTTACCCCCCGCCTCACTCCTCCTCCTGCTGTTCCGAGCGTCGTCTATTCGTTTCCCTTGCAGCAAAAACTACCAAAAGCGCCCGACGCCAACAACGACGTCAACGAAGCGACGAAACTTTTTTCGAGCACACGAAACTTTTTCAGCACAAAATAAAATGCAGCGACGCCGGCATCAGCATCAGCGACGACGACGACTGCTGCGACGACGACGACGACGACTACGACGAAGTCAAACCCAAGCGGCCATGCCCACTCCACCCACCGCCCACACAACGTGCTGCATTTTTTTTGCGCTCTTCTTCTGCTTCTTCTTTTTGCTCCATTTTGTTTTTGTGTATTTTGCTGTTTGCTTATACCGCACACCCACTCACACTCACACACACACACACACACACACGCACACTCACACACACACACACACACACTTAACTGCCTCGCCCTCACCCTGTGTACACGCACATAATGTGCATTTTTTTCTATATATCTTCGGGGTTTTTCTTTTTCCTTTCCTTTTTCTATTTTTCCCATTTCCACTGCATTTTGCCCAATGTTCTTAGGCGCCGCTGCTCGCTCTCGATCCTGGTGCTCGTCTGCCAGCCTCCCCCTCCCCCACCCCTACACTGACTCTGCCGCCCTTTGCCTCCACCCACTGGCTACCAATCGACAGCCTCCGCCGCGTTAACTTTCTGCTTTTTCGTGCTTCCGCTTCATTTTTTCTCAGCCCAAAAAAAAGAAGAGCCCAACGAAACGTGCAAAAACAGGCGAGAAAGGGAGAGAACGTAGAAAAGCAGAGCAGGAGAGAGGGAGAGAAAAAAAGGAAATGCAACAAATACAGCAAAGAAAAGCTGCGTCTTGACGCCGTCTCCAGCCCCAGTCCCAATCCCATTCCCAGTTCGGACGCACATTGTTCTGCCGCTTACCTTGGTGAGAGGGGCTGACAGACCGCACACACACACACACACACGCACAACTGACTTCCTGGCCGTGCTTGGACACAGAGCCACGCTGGCCGGCCGGCAGCTCGGACCGTAGTGCATCCTGCTCACACCGCACAAAAGAAGCTACGGCTAAAAAAAAAGGCCAAAGGCAGCCAACCAAAAAATCTATTTTCCAATTTCTGAGCACGAAACGACACGAAACTAACCCACCCAGCCTCATCCCAGCTCGCCCACTTGTGGCGCTTCCACACGCACACACACACACACACACGGACACACACACACACACACACAGACACATACATATACAGGCACGCGTCTCGTGTGCACCAATACAGCTGCAGTTTGACTAAGGAATTTGGTTGCGTCCTTGCTGAGCTGCAGCGACGCGTCGCTGTCGACGTTGCCATAGCACGAAGCAGCAGCAGGCAACGCTTCCTTCGTGCCTCGCTGCAGCAACGTCGTCGTGGCCACAAGCAACAACAGCAGCAACAAGGAGCATGCGGCGCGAAATACTCGCACAGTGGAAGGTGGAGGACTCGTAAAAATGTAACCTAAAAACCGCCAGAAAAAATGCTACGCAACAACAACAACAACAACAACAGAGGCAGCAGCAGCAACAACAACAACAAAAACTGCGTGGAATTCGCAGGGCAAGGAAAATACAAAAAAAAAGAGAAGGGAAAAAGGAAAAGGAAAAAAAACAAGGAAGAAAAGCAAAATAAAAAGGCAGTCGCAGTGCTGCCTGGAACTAGTCGGGGGCAAGAAGGGGGGTTGGTAGGGGGAGGTAGGAGGTAACTATTGCGTAGTCCATAAAATCCTGTGTAGGATTTGGTGCGAGGTGGCACACCCCGCTGCCACTTGTGGTCTGACTTGCCTGCCCACGCACACAGCTGTTGCAGCTAGCTGGCTGCCTGGCGTCGTCGTTGGCGTCGTCGTTGGCGTCGCAGGACTCCTCGTAGTCTTCGTCCTCGTCTCCGTCCTCGTGCCCGTCCCCCTCCTGGTCCTCATCGTCGTTGTCGTCGCTTGTTGCATGCATCCTTCTTTGCAGGCGCAGCGCATAAAAATGCCTTCTTACAACGACAACAAGAGGGGGATGAGGAGAAAAGAAAGGAGACGTAGTGACTCCCACTGGCACTGCTGTTGCTGTTGCTATTGTTGTTGTTACTGTAATCGAAAGATGCGCCCAATATAGGGAATAGTCGCACTAGAGACGCCACAGCAAGTACAACAAGTGTACATAAAGCGCACCCAAATGCGGCAACTCTCAGTGTGAGTGCTGTGAGTGCAGTGAGTGTGAGTGCGGCCCACAATATTGCCCAGCACCTGCTGATTCGTTTTTCTTGATACACACACCCACCCACAGTCACACACACACTCACACACACACTCATGCGCTGACACTTTCGCTCTGCGCTTTGCCGCCCAATCGCTCCATCTCTCTCTCACTCTCTCCCCTGCTCTCTCTCGCACTCAGCTTAGCCAGAGTCCTCTTCCTGTTGCTCGCTCAATTTTTTTGTATTTCTTTTTAGTATATTCTGGTATTTTGTATTTTTTTTTTTAAATTCAAGCATTAATTGTATTTTTTCGTAGGTTCCCCAAACACTGTTGGGGAATCAGGATTGGGGTATAGTTCATAGTTAATTGCGGGTGGCAATACGGAAAGAAGAGAGAGGGGATGTTACAATTTGATAGAAAAAAAAGGATGTTTTTATCGAACTAATAAAATTAAATCGTTGGGTTCATAACATAAATGTAATAATTTAAAACATAATAATACAAATATTATAAAAAAGCTTCAGACTAAAAGCTGATACACTTTCACGTAGAATAATATAATGAGAAAATATATTTAAAGATATATTAATTAATTCAACTACGATTTAGCAATATTTCGTATAATATTATAATGTTTATATACATTTAATAATATAATATATATTTTAAATACGACTGAGTAAAACTTATACATTTAATAATTGTAAAAGTGATTAGAGATTAGATCTAGCTCGATTTTTATTTCTATTTTCCTTTGATCATAAGAATAAAATAACAAAAATTTACTTTTGAAATTGGATATATTTTAAATAGATCGAATTAATGCAATTCTAATAATAAATTTATGTAATTTTGTTCTTAAGTAAAAAGGAATATAAAAATGTAGAATGATGTGCACATGTAAAAATAATATAATAATATTATCTAGTAATATAATAATTATACCTTCCTTTCATTCCGTAAAAAGTCCAATTTAATTGCCCTGCCTCCCCTCTATGTGGTATGTATATACGTACGTCTTAACTCTGCTCAACCATAACCTGCATGGTGGCAACTCGGACTAGCCACAGCTGAATCTACAAGTGGTATATCCCATTACAATCAAAGGCGACGCCACCACTGATTGAGCAATTGCGCGCAGAGCAACAGAGCGTCGTCAGCCGGTGCTGGCGAACGATGTGCAACAGGCAGCAGGAGCCGAGCTGAGGCCACATGCCCCACACACTGCCACCACACAGTGGGCAAGGCGGGTGTCCTGGCATGGTTTGGCAGCTTCTTCGATCTACCCGAAAAACACGAACCTCGTTGGGTGGGCGAAAAAATGCAACAACAACAGCAACAAGAAGAAGAAGGAGGAAAAAAAGAATTCGTTTTCGTTGGAGACGAGCAACGCTGGCAACAGCAACAGCAACAGCGTCGAAAATCGGCCACAAAAACAGCCACGCCAGAAACGTCGCCAACTACAGCAACAACGAGAGGAAGGGGGTGTAAGGGGGGAGCAGAGGCAGGCGAAGAACGAGGACGACGCTGTCGACGATGGCATTGCTTGCTGCTCGTTGGCTCGGCGCTTTCGGCACTTCCCATTCGGCTGTAGGTGCCTTTTCGGCTTGCTCTGGCCGAGCAACGGAGCGTGGGCAACTGGACAGCAACGGAGGGGGGGGAGAGAGGGAGGTTGTGCTGGAGTAGGAGGCGGGTTTACTTCATCGCATTCGGCAGTCGTCGTCGTCGTCGGCGTCGTCTGCATTTTTATATTGTGCAATATATTTCGTAGGGACACGTCGCAGCGTCCTCGTCCTCGTCCTCGCCTCGTCCTCGTCACTGTGTGCGTGCGCTTAAGTGTGCTTCGTTATCTCGTATAGCACTTCGTTTTGGGCACACACACACACTCGCACACACACAGGCACACACTCACACTCACACTGCGCACATAGCATGATGCAGCTAAAAACTTACCCAAACCCAAATCCAACCCTAAAGCCAGACAACGATTTTTCGCAGCTTCGTGCAGCAACGACGCTGCCACCTACCCTCCTTCCCCTGCACCCCCCCTCTCTCGCTACCTCTGCACGCCCACAAACGTGCCACCCGTCGAGTGGCAACAAAAATTGTCGCTGGAAAAATGTGCTAAGGGTTTGGCTAAGGCAGCCAGAGTGTAAGCAGGGGGTGCCCAAAGGAGGGGGGCGGGGGGGCAGTTTTGGTTGCAGGGGCAGCATTGGAAGCGCTGCTGGCAGTGCGGGAATGTCAACTAGAAACAAGGACGATAAGCATTATGGAGCGCATTGAGGAAGTAATTGAGTGCAAGGGACACGGACACGGGTAGACAGAAGAGGGGCGGTGGCGGGGACAAGGACGTGTACGAAGCAGGCGCAGTGTGGGTGGCAGCAACAACAAAAGGAATGCTGCAAAGGGAAAAAATATACAGCAACAACAACAAAAGGCATTTAACATTTTAATGCAGGTGCCTGCTGAGGGCGCGGAAGGGGAGGGGCGTGCGGCTGGGTGGCGAGTTGCCGGCAACGTGCTAAACGTGCTCAAAAACCGAAATGAGAGTGTTTCACAGGACGAAGGATAAGACTGACTCTGCCTCAGCCGACGTCGACGCCCAGCAAGAAATGCAATAAGCAGAGAGCGCAAAAAAAAGAAAGAAAGAAGAAGAAGGAGGCAACGTTAAAAAAAATTGCAATTTATGTTAATTTTTCTTGGTGTTTGCTTTGGCCCCCGACGACATCGTGTCTCTCTGGCTATAGCTATAGCTATAGCTAGTTCTGGCTATGGCTTGGCTATGGCTATATCTATGTCTGCATCTGCAGCCTCGAAGGTGTTTGTCCACTCTCTCTCTCTCTGTCCCAAGCCGACTGGGCTTTGCAGTTTGTTTATTTTACTTTGTCATGTCCTTCGTTGCTATATACACACCCCACACACCCTTCTACCCCCCCTCTCCCAGCAAGTGAAACATATGGTAAGCCCGGCAGAGGCAGCAACTTATGCTGATTAGGAGCGACTAAAGTCAATTTCCATGTCGAACTTTTTAGCCATGGCGCGCACACTTCATTTACCGTTTAACGGTAAATCCCATTTGTGGAGGGGCACTATATAGAGATGATAGTAAAGAAAAAATGCTAAGCACTTACACCAGCAAAAGGGGGGGTTTGTCTGTGTGTCCGTGTGTGTGTGTGTGTGAAGGAATTGGCTGGAAGATGACGCAGCAGAAGCAGCCTGGAAAAATCTCATTCACACCAGGGATAGCAATATAAATACATGTGTAAGTGTATGTGTGTGTGTGTGTGCTTATATAATTTGTGCTTGTGGGTGTACAACAACAGCAAGAACAACAAGTGCAACTGTAACAGGCACAACAACAGCAACAACAACAAATTATTGGACTTATTGGCTTTGCAGCGAGCGCGCGCGGAGTTTTTTAATTGGATTTTACTCAGGGATAACAGAAAGGGGGACAGAGGGGGAGGTGGTCCCGTTGTTGAAGGGGGTGTAATTGCTTAGGGTCCGTGTTTCAAGACGGGTCCCGAAGGTATCCTGAATCTTTCGCATTGTTAATCGTACAAGTGCATATAATAAACACAAA